>QXEO01000610.1:0-490560 GCA_007115705.1 Dactylis glomerata
CTTGATATCCCTCAAGATGGCTCGGTTGGACTGCACGGTGGCACACATGGTGGCATCACTGTCATCGAGTACAAGACGGATTTGGATTACCGCATCTCCTTCATAGGTGAAGGGTGGAAGAACTTCCTCCAAACCAAGCATCTACATACTGGACAGACCATACTCATTACTGTGAGGAAGTGCAGGCACTTGATGTTCGTGATTGAAATCACCAATGATTTGGTGTCGTCGCGGTCAGAGTCGGAGTCGGACTCGGAGTGATACTCGGAGGAGTACGCAGTGACTTAATAAACTTGTTGCTAGCTAGTGCACCAATTTTTTTTGTGACTTGTTATAATGTGGGGTTTAGGGTAATGTGACCATGAACCCTAGATACTACTAATGTGATTTTGGTGGCGTGTAGGTCGAACGCCACCAAAGCGTGTTTCTAAGTTGTTTATTGTAGATTATTATTTCTATAATTAAAACCAACAAATTTTCTTTCAAAAATATTAACTGTCAAATAGAAGCCTAAAATACACTATTGGAGATGGTTCTTTATTTTCTCCATCTAAGGGGTCATAGATCCGTGACAGGTTTTCAACTAATTTTTTGGACTTCTTAGAGATGATTGGTATTTTTTGGCCGTCTAGAAGGAACAGTTAGCGGGCAAATGTGAAAGTTTTGGTCTAAATTTGGATAAGTGGCGGCAAAAATCTGAAATTATTTGGATAAAATTGAGGGGTGGTGGCACTTATCCTCATTCACCGTCACCCAAAACATCATCGCCACTGCCTCTCCCACTGGCGCCGGTCCCCTGCCGCTCCTCCCTGCCGGTTAGGTGCTGCTCGTCCTGCCGTTCCTCCCTCCCAGCCTCCCACCCCCCCACCGCCGGTCCAGGTTTGTGAACGAAATCCCAAAACCCTAACATACGCTGTGATTTTTTTTGAGATGGAACACATGATTCCATTAATAAACTAGCACAGCAAAATCGGTGGCCACCATAACATGTACATCATTTGGTAGCAAATCCGGCCATAGCAGTTTTATGTCTCACACCATAAGCAGCAAGATCGTGAGCTAATTTATTACATGTACGTGATACAAAGCAAAACTCAAAAGAGTTGAAGGCTAGCTGCATGTAAAGGCGTAGATCTTTATATATTACTCCTTCAGGCACTCTATCAAAAGCCTTACTTCGCATAGCCTGGACCAAATTTTTGCTATCAGACTCGATTTGCAACTGAACTATTCTCAGTCAGAGGCTGCTTTTGTTGCTTCTTCACAGGCACGTATCTCTGCTTGTGCCGCACTGGAGACATACTGCAGCACCCCGACACCTGATCCCCTGACTTTACCTGTGCAATCTCTCATGACAAAGCATCATCTGCTTGTCTTCTTCTCAAGACATGAAGACAACGCCCCGTCAACATTGATTTTGAGGCAGTCACCCACCGGTTTCTGCCATTGTTCTTCCACTGGAGAATTCTTCTATGTCTGTTGTGTTTTGTAGTACAATGCAGATTCTACCGCCCAATATTTGATATGTTGCAAGACAGACTCGCCAGACCCGATTTTGTCATTGGCATTTATTTTATTTCTCCGTGTCCACCAGCGCCACATTAAACACGCGATCATGATTCGCTTCTCTTCATGTAAATCTAGGAGCATTTTCACCACTGCTTTTGCATCATGGCAGAGACAGAACTTTTCCATTTCATCCTCTAGCTTCAGGTCCTTCTAGATTTTTTTTCACTTCTTTACATCGTAGGAACAGATGGGCTCCATCTTCATCAAGGCGTTGGCAGCACACACATCTTGTGTCACACTCCATACCACGTGGAGGTTGGCTTATAACAGTCTACCTCTAAGAATGAATATTACCCTGTGCTTTGATGCAGATGAAATCAATAGATAGTTCTTCTACTTCCATTTGAAGATAAAATGAATCTGCATGGAAAATTGACCTAGACCGTCTACATCTTCATTACAATATTTAGCAACATCCAACCATATTTAGGTTTTTCTTTCCAAAATGTAAATGATTCAAAAGATTGTTCTTTGCAATGCTTATCCTTGAGCTTGACTTATTTTTATTTTTTTTCGAAATGGAGCATAGCCCCGGCCTCTGCATCAAGCGATGCACACAGCCTTTTTTATTAAGATGTCTCAAAAATTTAAGATATTACAATCACGGATCCGCTAACGTTGAGACATGTATCAACCAACGGAAAAAAAGAGGCATCATATAGCTAACCATCTAGTCTACTAATATGACGCCACCCAGTAGCCTGAAAATAAAAGTCATGTGCAACCGTCAGCAATCGGTTGCATCCAGTAACCATAGGCTCCCGCTGATCCTCCGGGAGAAGTAGAGACCATAGCTCTATCCAATGGGTAGCTAGTCGAATAACTTGCAAAAAATTAGTTCCCTTCTGATTATTAAAAATAATATTATTTCGACATGTCCAAATAGACCAACATAAAGCAGATACTCCAATACATATTCTGGCTTTATCATGTTTATCTACACCATTCAACCAATTACCGAACATATTAGTAATGTTAGTTGGAGGTGGTATATTATAAGTGAAAAAGAGCATGCGCCAAATGATACGAGCAAAAGGACATGAGAGAAATAGATGTTCGACAGTCTCAATAGAGTCGCAAAAACAACATTTCATACACCCATGCCAATTTCGTTTAGCTAGATTATCCTTTGTTAACAATACTTTACTATTTAGAAACCACATGAAAATTTTAACCTTAAGTGGAATCTTGAGCTTCCATAAATATGTGCGTAAGAATCTAGTATGACCATTCATTAGGTCTAAATACATAGATTTTACTGTAAATACGTGTGAGGTTGTAAGCTTCCAAACAAATTTATCCGGGTTGTCGGACAACTGAACCATCATTAAGCGTTGACATAAATGTAACCAATCATTCCATTTATTACCAGACAACACTCTCCTAAATACAATATTAAAGGGAGCATTCGCTAAAACATTTGCAACCAAAACATTTTTTCGTTGCACTATGTTATATAATGAGGGGTACTGTTGTGCTAAAGATGTGTCACCTAGCCATATATCTTCCCAAAAGCGCACGGTCAATCCATCTCCTACCTCAAAGAAACCTCTCTGAAAGAAATCATTTTTTACTCTCATAAGTCCTTTCCAGAAAGGTGAATCAGTAGGTTTCGCCTCCACTTGAGACAAAGTTTTATTGTTAAGCTACTTATTATGCAATATTTTCTGCCACATACCATCCTCTGAGAGTAACTTGAAAAGCCATTTGCTTAACAAACATCTATTTTTTAGTTCAAGTACTTCAATGCCAAGACCTCCTTGATCTTTCGGGCGACAAATAATATTCCACTTAGATAACCTATATTTCTTCTTTGTTTCATCAGATTGCCAAAAGAATCTAGATCGATAAAAATCTAAACGCTTTCTTACTCCCTTAGGGATTTCAAGAAAAGAAAGCATGAACATTGGTAGACTTGTTAAAACTGAATTGATCAACACAAGGCGATCGCCATATGAGAGTAGTTTGCCTTGCCAGCAACCTAGCTTTGCAAAAAAACGGCTCTCAACTGGATTCCATTCAGAATTGCGTAATTTCCTATAGTGTATGGGCACACCGAGATACCTAAAAGGTAGGGAACCAGATTCACATCCAAAAATCTGTTTGTATTGTTGTTCCATATCTTTAGCTTTCCCAAAGCAGAAAATTTCACTCTTATGAAAGTTTATCTTTAAGCCCGAAAGTTGTTCAAAAATACAAAGGATTAGTGTCATATTAACCGCCTTTGCTAAATCATGTTCCATAAAAAGGATTGTATCATCAGCATATTGAAGTATCGAAACTCCTCCCTCCACCAGATGAGGGATAAGGCTCCCAACTTGACCATTCTCTTTGGCACGAGCAATAAGGATAGCTAGTAGATCAGCCACGATGTTAAACAAAATTGGAGAAACAGGATCACCTTGTCTCAAGCCTTTTCTCATTTGGAAATAATGGCCAATATCATCATTGACCCTTATCCCCACACTACCGCCTTGCACAAAGTCTTTGATCCAGCTACACCATTGTGGATCAAAGCCCTTCATACGTAAAGCTTGCTGTAAAAAAGGCCATTTTACTTTATCATAGGCTTTTTCAAAATCTATTTTAAAGAGCACCCCGTCCAACTTTTTCTGGTGAAGCTCATGAATGGTCTCGTGAAGCACTACCACTCCTTCTAAAATATGTCTACCTGGCATAAATGCTGTTTGTGTTGGTCTAATTACTTTATCCGCCAACTTTGTAATGCGATTTGCGGCCACCTTTGTAAATATTTTGAAGCTCACATTTAGAAGACAAATAGGTCTATACTGCTGAATTTGCACCGCATTTTCCTTTTTGGGTAGGAGAGTGATCACCCCAAAGTTTAATTTGAACAACGGTAACTCTCCTAGTTTTAATTGGCCAAACAAAGCCATTACATCAACTTTAATAATATTCCAAAAGGTCTGGTAAAACTCCGCCGGAAACCCATCTGGTCCTGGAGCTTTATTATGTTCCATCCGAGAAATAGCCTCAAAAACTTCTTCCTCAGTAAAATCTGCAGTGAGGATCGCATTTTCCTCCATTGATAACTTTGGTATATCCGTCACTTGGTCCTCTATCATAGAGGCACTATTATGATCAGGATCCCCAAATAATTTTTTGTAATATTCTGTTATATAAACCTTAAGATTGTCATCACCCACAATAGTTCCTTCATCTTGCTCTAGTTGGAATATTTTCTTCTTTCTATGTTTTCCATTCGCAATGAGATGGAAATATTTCGTGTTATTCCCTCCCTCCTGTACATGTTTGACCTTAGCACGTTGAGCCCATTTAGTCTCTTCATCTCGCCTGAGCTTGACTTATGATCCGGATATTTTTATGGAGACCTTTTATGGTACCCTCAAATAAATATTATCCGTTCATTTTGATCAATCCAATGGTGTATAAGTATTCATACTTGTATCGAAAACCCGACGAGTATGAATCATACTACACCTCGCGACCGCATGTTTGTGAAAGAGGCCAGGCTGCCTGGCCCAATAGAGCGAGGCATCATCGTGTACCAGACCGGTGTGCGTCAAAAAAAGATCTTCTATTTCATCCCCATCTCCACCGCTTTCTCCACTCCCGATCCCCTTACCGCCGCCTTCGTTGCCGGCTCCGGTCAGTCCTAGCGCCGCCGAATACCGTCCTGAAGCCACCCTCTACTCCTCTCTGGATTCCAATACGTGAAAGCTAGCCGCCCATCCGCTGCCCCACGACGAACCTTAGCCGTTGTGGATCCCGGCTGGTCGGCGCCGCCTCGGACGCCTGCCACGTGGCTGCAACACCACGCCGAGCGGTGGCCGTCTACGCCGGCGCTGGTGTTCGTCCGCCGGTCCGACTGCTGCTAGGGTTACGGTGGGGGGGGTCACCTCCGCTGGGATGAACACCGCCTAATAACGACCGAGGCTCCAAGCTTCATGTTCCTTGGAGTCGTGGAATCAGCTCTGCATTTCTTGGAGTTTCCCGTTCCATCGAGCTACAGGTTCAGAGTTTTCCCCATTTTCTGAATATTCAGAGTGTTTTCTCATTTTCTGAATATTCAGAGTTCCACACTCACACCGTCACACGCCCAGCCCTTCGTTACAGTACGGTTTGCCATTTTGTAGTGGGCAGCTCGTGTGATTTTTCTTAAGATCTATAGAAAATTGTTATCTTGAGGAACCTGTGGGAGAGAGATCGAGCGGGAGCCTGTGTGCAGCTAGGTCGTGGGTGGCGACCACATACAACCGCACTCTTGCCAGCGCCGACGACCAGCACCATGTAGCACAACATATATCGTAATTTAGAAATATTGCTTAATAGGATTTGCAACCCATTAATCTCCTGATGTAGGAATACTACTAGGAGTAGTACATAACAGCAGAACTTCTACCGAGGCTATCAAGCAAAACAACAGAACCATGGATTCCCATATATGTCTATTTACTTTGAAGCAAAAGCTTCTTGCCGTTTGTGTTGTTGTGCGGTACCAGTTTGCTTCTATGTATTTCTTTTTCTTTTCTATTTCGTTGGTTGGTGCTATATTCTAGTACAGAAACATGTCTACGAATGCAGAGAATTGTAGGAGATTATATACTTGTTAGCAGTTATGTTTTTATAATCTGGTACTGTGATTTCCTTAGCTTCAAGGAAAATTCAGAATTTCTTTTGTCTAATTTTTTGCTATGTACTCATATATTAATATATATTTGATGTCGAGCTTCTTTAGTTGTGTTAGTCTATGGATGGCATTCTTGCTGGCGGAAGGCGGAGGAGGAATCGGAGCCACCGGCAACCGCTCTCCTCGCCTGCAGGAACGGACGCCACTGCTTCTTCTTCATCGACCCATTGGCTTTACTGATGTAGGTAGTGAAGTTAAACTTCACAATGCATCGACATGGCTGGCGAGAGGTACTTTCCCGAGGAGATCTTTCAGCGTGGTGAGCTTGATTGCATCCAGATGAGGGGCACGTGTTGCTGTCCCATACCTAGGGTATGGATGTGTTGGAGGCCAGGTACCATGGGCATGCGCTAATGGCTCATGGAACCGGCCCTGGCAAGAAAACAGAGGGCAGCGGCTACCCATTTAGGGGTCCTGAGATTGGTGGAATGGATGGCAGTCTCAAGACAACAACGCAGTTTGAAAATTGAGTTTTCACAGTGTTACTTGTATTCAGTTTTGTCAGTTATAGTTTGTATTCAGTTTATGTCAGTGTAATTTGAATTCAGTGCTTGGTTGTTATTTGATCTTTGTTCAACGCCTTCTGATTATTTGATCTTGGTTGATAATCTTGAACCTAGAAAGCTGATGTACTAGAGAAGAACAAAAGGTAGAAATCAATCACATGACACAATGATTTCCATGACCACATGAGCGCAACTCTCTCTGTTTATTCTGTAGATCTTCGTTTGGAATCTCAAATGCTGTAATAACATTTTTGTCTGCAAGCATCATGGAAAAAGTAGAAACGTACTGAATGGAAAAAGTAGAAACGTACTGAATGGAAAAAGTAGAAACATACCGAAGGTGTTGGGTATAGGCGGATAGGTGTTTGTCAATGTTTTTTCCAACGAACTCTGAGCCAGTTGGGCCTAATCTCAGAAAATGTATCTAAGCTGTCGGATGGAATCATACTTGTCTCTCACCCATGACAAATAAAAGGTACCATAAAACTAACCATTTTTATGTGTGCATATTTCTTCGGAAATATTGATGCCTTTTATTAGCTTAGATGACAAGATAACAAGTATGTGCTCAAATTGTTTACATATGAATCTGTTTCTATTTCACAGATGGGTACTGATGCAATAGTGCTCTCTAGCGGGGACATCGATTTCTGCAGCATTGATTCTACCATGTCATTAGATGAAGGGCTCATTGAGAGGAAGCTTGTGCATAGAGGTATAAGATTCCATGTCTCAGCACCATAATTTAAATGGTACAAGCAAATTTGTTAAGTAATTGCATAAGTAACTGAATATTGTAACTATATGTGATACCATGCATGTAGAGAATATAGATCCATAAGTAGTTTGAATATTTTAGCAATTTAATGTAAGATGTAGATGATCACCTCTCTAATCTGTGTCCTAATTCGCTTCCCAATGATACCATACTTGTATGTTTTGCATCAGGACCTCGTCACAAGGGTTCCATTATATTTCATAATTAGTGTGTGTTTGGAAATGGCATCGATCTAACAAAAGATAATGTGAGCTTCCTTTTTGATTGATGTGATTCTGATTTTCCACCAATAATTAAGTACTATGTCTACAGAATGACCTATTCATCTATCATGAGGAAGAAGTGCAAACCGGTAAGATGATCATGATATTATCTTAAACATGACCAAGCTTGTGATATTTAATTACTTAATAATTAGAAGTATGCTCATTCTTCTATTCTCTGTACCATAGATAGTTGGAGTTGAGCTGATAGTTGGGTACCTAAAGAATCTCCTTCGTGACCGTGACCATATTGATGTTCATGTTTCTCGCATGACAAGCAAGAAGCCAATGATAGTTAGGATGAAGATGAGAGCTAGGTCAAATAATAGAATATTGATAGCTGGATGGAAGATGGTTGTGAGGAGGTTCAACTTGATTTGCTATAATGTTTGATGTATGCACTTGTAGTTTGATGTGTGTATGAATTTTCTCCAACTTAGCTAAGTTAATATATAATGTTATTCTTATGGCTGGCTAAGAATAATTTAGAGTTGTTGAATCATGCGTACATGTCATATATGTTACGACTGAGTTTGAATTACCCAGCTAGTTCTTATCTAAAATAATTTAAAAGTATTGGAAGTGATATAGAATAATAGACGCTTCAACGTGAGAAATTATTGGAGGCGTCACCAATAATGAACGGCTCAACGTAACAAAGTATTGGAGACGGTCTATAATAAAAGCCGTCTGAGGGCCTTGAATTTTTGCAGACGATCAGGAAAGAGAGCCATCTCAACCTGAAAACGTATTGGAGACGGGTTACATTGCGGCTCGTCTGCGGGGTGCTGTTCTTTGAGCTGGAAAGAGAATCATCTTAGGGTGGCTCGCTAGTAGAGACCGAGGGCTTAAGCCAGATAGGAGAACCGTCCGAGAGCTATAGGCGATAATTGGCTCTAAGTGTCCGTTTGGTACTAGTGTCATCATTTAATTTCACCAATTTTTAGAGTGAAAAATAAGGTAAATTATAACCACAGTCTTGCATTTTAAATAAAAGGGAAAAATAGAGATGGCTCTTATTTCTTCCTCTATCATAATAATTGCAAGCATTAGATGCAAACTCCACAATATAGTTTTCGCTAGGATAACCAAGTAAAGACTTATCGTCCAATGATCAAAAGAGACCATCTATATCAGTGCGTCAATTTGGTACCCGAGCTCTAGTAAGTCTGTCTTTGATTTTTTTTTCAAATTTAAAGCTTTAATAAATTCTAAAACAATATGAAAATGTAGTCAATGATTTACTTTACCCATGTATAAATTTTCAGTACGAAGTACCTTATATATTATATCCTTAGCAAAAAATGACAAGATTGCAAGTTTGGGAACATGTGAACAATACAACTTTGGAATCTTCTAAAATGTGTCAAATTTGTCTGTTTTGCTAAGCCAAAAATATAAGGTATTTCACATTAAAATTTTGCAGGCTCTTATTTTACAAACTTGAATACATCCAGGTTAGGCTTAGGCACAAAAAAAAAATCGAAAGGAAACATCAAGGTGCCGTGGGTACACACAGGATGATTCTGATAAAATTCTTCCTGAATTCAAACTTCTAGTACGTACCAGTACCATATAATACGAGTGCCGCTAAATAAATCCAAACTTTGGTTTGTGCTTTCAATATAATATAACGCAGGACCTGAGGGTATTTTCTCAAAAATAAAAATTAAAGTACTAGCAGCAAATCGGAAATTCAATTTCAGGGAGAGGTTGTTGCAGGCGCGGAGGTCTTGTTTGATGCTGCTGTTGCCGCCGCCGTCTTATTGTCTTTCCCACCGTCATCTGTCGCAAAGGTCTTGTTTGCTGCTGCTGCTGATGCTGCTGTCGTATTGTCTTCCCTGCCGTCTTCGGTCGGCTTCACGGTCTCACTCTCATCACAGAAGAGAAAACTTGCGACATCCCATGACTGGGGCTCAGTAGGTACTTCTTCCAACAGGCTCAGATCCGCGATAGGAGGATCATCAGGCACTTTGAACAGGTTCACCATCGGGTCAGTATCTCCAAACTGGTCCCCGTGGACGTTCCATTGCTCGTGATCACCACATTCGTCCCCCATTCCCCAGACCTCCCGATAACCATAGCAGTCGATGAACGGGACGTCCCTGAGATAGTCGCCATCGCACGGCGGCTCCACATCAACGTCAAATCCTTCGGCTCCGACGACCTCGGTGCCACCCGAACCGTCTGTGCCGTCGTCTATGTCTTGCGCTTGCGCTTGTTGGGACGGGTCAAGAGGAGTAGTATCATGCAGATGTTCCAGTTCGTCCTCCTCGTACAGCTCGTCCACGAGCGTTACTTGCTCCTCCAGCATCCGACCCGCCTTGCGCGTTATCCTGCACAGCACCCAATCGTTCAGCTGCAAAACAGAACACCATGAAAACGTCAGTTATTTAGAGAAAAACCTTCTGAAGAAAATGCAGTCAGGGATGTTGATATCATAGGTAAGATGAGCGCTGACCAGCATTTTGTCTGGCGCCGAGGAGATGGGCTTGTTGGTGTTTTCGGCGACGAACTCGCACATCTTCCACTCCGTCTTCTCCAGCCGCCGCCTGGGCCGCTTCGACCCCTGGGATTTGTTGTCGTAGTGCACGAACACCTCGTACGCGAGCTCGCACTTGTGCCCGATGACCTCCTTGCCCGAGCCTAGCTTGATCTCCTTGTTTTGGCCCACCGGCTTCCAACGCCCGTCCGTGCCCGTGCTCCGGCTCGGCCGCTTCCCGTTGGGGTACTTGCGTTCCCTCTTGGAGAACACGTACCAGAAGTCCTCCACGCTGTTGCCCAGCCTCCTGGCTGCCAAAACCAAATCAAGCGTTGGCATAATAACAGTTGAATGAATATTAGTTCCTCCGTACGTGAATTGCATTACTCTTCATGACGATCAACAAAGTTATACCCTAAAATTGAGCAGTTAGCAAGAGTCCTGTGATCTACATAATCGTGGTATGGTTCATTTGATCAACAGTTGAAGGCGTCAATTTAAAGGATCGCGATCTTAGAGAGGGAAAAGGACGGCTGCGTCAGAATTCGAACTCACTCAGTTCTTTGGGATGCTCCTCGTAGACGTCCGCCTCGTGCACGAGGTCGGTGGGGGGATCGTCGCCGTGAACCTTGGCCTTAAGGTAATCGAGGATGAGCTCCTCGTCCGTCGGCACGAATCGGACGCCGGGGATGCCCACGTACTTTGCCTTTTCTTCGGCGCCCGGATGCTGCTGCGGCGGCGGCAACGATGACTCCGACATTGTTGCCGTCGTTGACGTTGGCTCGATTGCTTCCGGGCTATTCCAGCTTCACGTACGGGAAAACTTCAAATCGATGGACAAAACACACGCGAGTATCGATCTCTTGGATTACTAGATCGCACGAATTTCTTCTTGATTTTTTTCTAGGTTTGATTACAAGCATATATATGAGCTCTAATCCTACCCGGACACACGTATACCGTACATATACAACTGATCGTACGCCACCAGGACACGTGCGGACATACGATGCGCTTAATCCTATGCGCATAGCGGCCCGGCCCGCAACGAGATTGAAACCCTAGCCAAATCATGTCCGCCCCGGCGGATCCGTCCGGCGCCGGCGAACCTGGCAGCTGGTCCTCCTGGAGCACGCAGAAGAACGGGGGCCTAGACGAGGGCTACTCCAACTGGACCTCCGTGGGCGGCGAGTGGCGGCCCCGGTCTCCCGATCCCGACGCTCTCGTCCCGGAGTACATCCACGAACTGGCCGAGCTCTACCTCGAGGCGGCCCGTCGGCTCCCCATCGCCGACATACCGATCCTCGCCACTTGCATCACCAACTGCGGCCTCGCCTTCGGCCTCGCCGACCCCGTCACCAACATCATCCTCACCACCATCGACGCCTTCGCCAGGACAACGTCCTCCTGCCCCCGTCCCATGGAGCCCGATGACGCGCTGGAGAAGACCAGGAAGCGGAGCACGTTCGCCGCCGGCTCTCGCAACTCCCGCACTGCCCTCCTCAGGTTCTTGACGTGCTACTTCCCCAACCTCACGTACGATCAGGCCGGGAAATGCCTGGACATGGCCGGCCACAGCCTCCCCCTCGCCGTCCTCCTTGTCGACGTCGGCCGCTGGGGCTGGGAGGTTCCGCGGCTGCAGCCGGATGGTGCCAGGACCAAGACTGCTTTGCAGATGGCGGCCAAGTACTTCCAGGCCACTGACCTCGTGCAGCTCATGACTTCGAGGTACCCTCCTGACCACCTCGACCCTGTCCTCGACGATTTGCGCGGAGGACAAGTGCTCGGTGCCGACAGCGTCTACAGAATATGTGACCTGCTACGCAGTTCATGGTCGCGGCCGCAGCCAACCCCTGCCCCTGTTCCTGGCACTTACCGCGACAGTAGTGGGAACGTCACCACAGTCACCAAGATCAGAACAGACGTTTTCGCCACGACCACCATCTCGAAAGACCTTGTCGCCGCCACCACATTCACCTCAACCTGTCCCGGCAATGATGATAAAGACGGTGTCCATCTCTCAAGTGGATTCACCATAGAGAAATCCTCCAATGTGCAAAACAAAGTCTGCTCCTGGCGACATAACCCCGATTTCCTCCCACTGTTGAAGATGTCTCTCCTTGACACCGTCCATGGCTTCTACATTGACGCACTAGGCATGCTGCCGAGCCACACGTTGCGCCAGCAGCACCTCATCCGTGCCGTCCTCGCAGCCGGACACTGTTACGGCCCCTTGGACCCGGTGTCAAACGTCATACTCAACTCTATCTGGTACGACGCCGTCTTTCCGATCTCGGATGATGTCTCCAAGAAGATTGGACCATCTGACATTCTCAATGCTCGCTCCCTGTCCCATGTTGAATCTCGTTCGCTGGATGGCTTAGTTGCCTTTGTCATCGATACCCACTCAATCTCAGAGCAAGAAGCAGTGGTACTGCTCTGCAAACATCGCTTCAACATCTCATATCCGTTGCAGGGCCAAGAGAAGATATTCTCCAACTCAGCTTCTGCGGCACTAGTTGCCAAACACCCACAGCCTGCTGCCTTCGGGGATTTCCTCAGTTCGCTGACTCCGGGTAAACTTGATTGCCTCCGCTCCCTTATTCCCGACAAAAGTATGGGCCATGTTCTCTCTGATGATACTTTGGAGCGGCTAAAGATGATTGTGGCCAAGCAAACCTCATGTGTTGCAGCAGTGCAAAGTAGGGCTCCTGTTCCTAGCCAATCAGTCGTGGAAACACCGTTGGAAAGGAGGTCGGCCTTCAAGTCTCGGCAGGATTATGTTCGCATAAAGTTGGAGAAGTTGCTGCACAACTATGGCCTTGATAAGGTATTAAGTACAATTGATCTTTAGATTAATTATCATTGTCGGTTGTCCTAGCAAGACCGTTTAACTTCAACGCGGATTTTCTCCGGACGCTATGGCGCCCGGACGCAATCTGTGTCGTTAGATCTCTGTAGCTAGAGATGCTGCATGTTGACTAGGGGCCCACCTTCTATCAGTATACCAATCCACAGCTAGTGTATTGTACTAGTTCTAGCTCACTGTATAGCAGTAGATATTGATTAGTAGTACTAGTAAAGTGCTTTGGACAGGTACCTTGCAGACACACAGGACAGGAGCTGTCCTATCGCCGTACCAGCGCGCCAGGAGCTAGCTATTCATGATTTCGCTGTTCCAATCGAAGATTACTCTAAAACGGATCATTTCCTTAAACAATGTTTGAAATAAGATGTCTTTGTTTGACTTTTTCCGATCATTTGCTTATACTTTTGTCTCGATCTGATTAAAAGTTCTTCAATTTATGTTAAACATAACCAGCCAAGGACGGCAGTGAGGTACCAGCATGCAGTACGGCAGTGGTATCTAAATTGATTTGCCCGTGTCTTTACTTAGGAAGAGACCACGTAGAATAGATCGGCCAGTCCAGAGATACATCTTATTTTTGATCTTTGTGGCTACCCTCATGGCTTTTAGGTTCTGTGTTTAACTATTTATGCATTGCATGATTAATGTAAAATGTTTGGAGGAAGCATAGATAAACAATATTGTTTATATATTTTATAGTAACAATTTTGAATTTAACGAGATCGAACTTGAGTAGCACTAAACACTAGAATGTCCTTTTGACAGTGGCCATGCAGGCTTGCGATATAGGTTAGACCATCTTGTTAAAAACACAGTCAAATGGATAATCCAGCTACATACAGGACTTAATTTATCTTCAAGCAGGGACCTTCTTTCTGATATTTTGGTCCGCATAGACAGTATAAGAAACACAGTAGCAGCCAAAATACAACTTCTTGGTCCTTAGTAGGTAATCATCCAACGAAACCATGTCTACTAATTACAGCGTGCACATGATAGTAGGTAATATTCCAACAAATCCATGTCTACTGATTACAGCGTGCACTCCAAAATAGGCAAGCTATCCAAGAGACTGAGTAGTACTTACAAAAGGATCCGGCAAGTTTTCAGACAATAAAGACACTTAACACTACTGGAAAACACGACATTAGCACCTGTTGCTAACTGTCTTTTGCACCGGTTTTATAACCGGTGCAACACTTCCGGGACTAAAGCCCTAACCCTTTAGCACCGGTTCGTATTACAAACCGGTGCTAAAGGGTGCTAAAGGTTGGCGACGTGGCAGCCTCTAAAAGCTGCCGCGGCTAAAATTCTAAAACCCATTTGAAATACGGTTTTTTCGGGTATTTGAAACACGTTGATGCACATATAAAAGAAACCATTATATTACACAATATCGTTATGTATATAGAGATTGAAGCTAGTGTCATCTTTCATTGTGCGTGGTCGAACATATTACATAATGGTACATCGTACACGTTCATGCATATATACAATATAATTTCTATTACAATTTTCCAAATTCGTATTGCCAATGGTATTCTCCGGTTGGTGCTATGACCTCATCAAGTAAGAATCCCGCCACTTCCTCTTGAATTGCACGTACACGCTCGGTTGCTAGAAGACGATCCCGCATCCGTTCGATCTAATGTAAAGAAAGGGATCAATATATATAAATGAAGAAACTCAACATAAATGATGGTAATAAAATAAAATTGTGAATATTGTTTACGTACATCTAGTTGTTCTATCTGCTCTTCTCATGGCAAGTCTCTCGAATGAACTCGTAGACATAGAATCCACATAAATTATTCCCGTCTTCTTGCTTCAAGAACTTTACGAGAATAGAGTTCAATCAAAATAATAATCAAGGATGATAATGGTATTGAAATTAGAACCAAAGAGATGTGCAGACCTAGCTAGTAGTACTTACCGGTACTTGTTTAAATTCAAGCTCCTTTTTCCAGGGACCCGGTGCCTTATTCGTGAACCGTTTCCAAGCACTGTCCGGCAAAGAAAATGAATAAAGAAGTTACTAATTACTTGATATCGGGAAATGAACAAAAGTTGCTGATATAGTGTCATGCATAACGATTGAAATTACCGCTAGAGTGCATCAATCATGTCCCCGAATATCTCAAGGGGTTTACATTTCGAGTCCATGACTAGTACTCGTCCTCTATCAAGTTCAATAACTAGAAGAATAAAATGATACCTGAACACACGCATAACACACACTTAACATCGAGTAACCAAAATAGTAATGTGTATAAGACAGTAACACACTCACTTGAAGTTGTAAGGAAATAGTATTTTCGTCATGATTTCTTGTTTCCTTAACGCCCGTACCAAGTTATTCTCCGTGTCCTTGATATAGTTATGGAGACTATGCTCGTTCACGATATATGGGTCAATGAACCCAATTTCATAGATTCGTCCTCTTTTGCATTCAAGTTTCTTCAATCTTCATAATATAGTGAGTAAAATTATGCATGCAATGAACGAGATAAGCTAAAGACTTAATTACAAAAATAATACTTACAAACAATAGACACTGATCATCGATTTGTCGAGGGCGTCATGATTGTATAACTGAAATAATTCAGCAAATTCGATGTTCATGTCGTCAGTTCCACGAAAGTAATGCTCATCATTAATTCCCAGTATAATCCAGTTCTGCCCATGCTATGAGGCTTCCATGTACCACTTATGCAATTTTCGCATTCTTGTTGGTTGATTCGGAATCTCCTTGGGTCTGACGAGAGGGCTCCTGTGCCGGTATTGGTATGCTAATTTAGCTGTGGGGAAATCACACTTGCTTAAGTACTGAGAAACAGACATACCATGAGCTTCGGCATCCTCTTTGTACAGTGCTATGATCTCTGGATCATACTGGACATCGGGAAACACTTGGAGCGGGGGGCACGAGTTCATATGTTCTCCGAGCTGAGGAACTGATTAACCTTTCGACCGCTTTGCTGCATTTGACTTGAGAATATTGCGGTCATAGTCTGATACAAGTCTTGGCTCGGGTTGGTGAAGGGTCTTCAACATTTTTAACACTTTCGGATCTAGAGGAGGCTGCTCGGCGGACTGCTCGGTCTTCTTTTTCTTCAAGTTTTCAAAGAAGTTCTTTGATTTATCTTGTACGATCGCCGCATTTTCCTCCGGAGTATAGTCGTAAGGTCTCTTGGGAGGAACCTTAGGTACTCTTGGGAGGGGCTCCTATCGACTGATCGGTTACGACGACTCATCGGTAGAGGTGGCGGAGACGGCTCACTAGCTGGAGAAGGCTGGTATGCTGGAGAAGGCTGATGCGGCGGAGATGGCAGAGAAGGCTGACACGAAGATGGCGGAGATGGCTTACGTGGCAGTGGAGAAGGGTGACGCGCTGGAGACCTTGGCGTCCAATTTGGAAGCACGATGTATTCCTTTAGCCATAGAACGGTTGTCTTCTTGGCTTCTCCCAGCTCATACAAATCCCCTTCACCCGCAGGATGGTCAAGCTTCAGCTGCTCAAATCCGCCCATAACTTCATCCACCCCGACAACAGTGTAGCCATGTGGAATCGGACGGCAATGATAAGTTGCATTAGGTCCAATGGGTAAGGCATAGCCGACCGCCACCTTCATGGTTATGTTCACGACCTTCACATGTAGCTCGCAAGATGTCGACTCCGTGATATCATCCACTGGGTAGCGGATCGCCGGTTCATCGTCATCCTCCGGGAGGTCCGTGGAAGCCATTGTGCAGCTTCTATCTGTGGCTGAGATGCAGCGGTTCCTTGCTGGCTCATCCGATTTAACAAGTCTGATTGCCGCTTCAGCTCTTCTTCTATCAGAGACATGCGGTCTGCCTCCCTTTCCTTTCTTCTCTAACGGCTTCTATCGGGAAATTTCTTCCTTTCGACGGGAAACCCGAGTTTCCACGGTTTGGAGCCTGGTGTGGTTCGTGTTTGTCCTGGGTGTTCATCATTCCCAATGGCGCGTGTGAGCTCGTCCTTCTCTCTTTTGGGATGGAACCTCCCCTCTTCAACATCCTTTGATGCGCTTTGAAGTTTGAAACGTTATATCATGCCTAACCATGAACATGAATTTCAATCAGGGTGTTGGATCACACTTAACTAGTAGAAGAGTTTGCAATAGACATGATTTTACACACGTAGTAGTAACTTTTAATACCTATCATACTGCAACGTCTCGCACACCAAAAAAATATCAGACATATCCAACTTGTGCAATGATTTCATGTATCAAAATAACTCTATCGAGTCGGGCCCGACCATGGAAACGTGTCAATATTAAACTAGGGTATCACTGAACAGGTTCTCCCCATGCAGTATGCCGAGGTCACAATAAGGTACTTTCGTCTGAGGGTAAGAGTTCCGAAAGATGGATCACACGTAACTATGGAAATCCTAGTTGCGATCAAAGTGGCTATACCCGTGTATAATCGTGTATCACATGTTCAATGCAACCATGTATCAATGTTACTCTAGATATTCCGGGCCGATGATAGGAAAACGTCAGAGTGTTCTACTCATGTAGTACGTACCCATAACAAACGAATTTGTGATAGAAATGGTTATAGACCTATCAGAATACAAAGTCACGGACACCGAAAACTATCTTTAAAGCTCTATCAAACTACAAAGTCACGGACACCGAAAAATATCAGACCTATCCAACTTGTTCAGTTGTTTTATTTATAATAATAAAACTATTGAGTAGGCCGAACCATGAAAACCGAAAAGGATTCTCCTCATGCAGTACAACCGATGACACCATAAAGTACTTCTATGCGATGTTAAAAGTTCCGGAAGATTGATCATACGTAACTATGAAACCTAGTTACGATCGAAGTGGAAGAGATGCCAATGGAACATATGTCAGAAAGCTTCTCACCACTACGCTATGACGCCCGGTCCCTATCTCCTCCATTCGATCTTACTGGCGTCAGATTCTGCATGTTGACCACGGGCCCACCTCCTGTGTGTATTCCGACCCAGATGTAGTATATTGTACTAGTTCTAGCCATTGTATGAGCAGTCCACTGTACCGCGTAGTACGGAAAAGGTGCTCTACAGACGTACCGCCGCAGACAAGCTGACAGCAAGTTGCATGGCGCCGTACAGTGGACAGGTTAGACATCTATTCTTGATTTTCCGCCTAACAATCGGATATTTCTCTAAATCGCAACGTTTTCTCAAAAAATGTTTGTAATATAACATTTTTGTCTGACTTTTTATGAACACATGAGTGTACTTTTGTCTAGATCTAATAAAAAGTTCTTCAATATAAGTTAAATATAGCCAACCAACAACGATGGGTAGGTACCAACACTCAGTTCAGCTTGCGCCTGCACTATCCTCAAGCTTGTTTAGTGATATCATGTATCGCTATAAGACTCGCAAGTCAACCGTGGAAGAAACGTCTAGACACTACTAGGAAAATCCCTATCTGTGGCGCACGCTTCTTGGGCTTCGTGGCGCACTAGGCGTGCGTCACGGCTATCAGGCCACTGGTAATTTTTATCCGTAGCGCACGTAGACGTATGCCATGGATAGCTGGGATGACAGTGGCGCACCTTTTCACGTGCGCCATGGATAGTGTCTGCGGCGCACGAACCATACGTGCACCATGGATAGGATGCGCCACTAACTTAAAAAATGGTGCGCTGGTGACTTCAAAAATGGTACGCCACAGATATGTTCACCATTTTATTTTATTTCAAGAATACAGCAGAAATACATAGGTATATAGCAGAAATACATGGGTATATAGTAAAAATATGTAAGTATACATCATTAGCATAGTAATACACATTAATACACTGAAACTGAGATAATAATGTTTCAAAGTGCCAGAATACATCAATATTTTGACGGTTCCACTCAATAGCATCAACTAGAAGTAGTAATCAACACCGGAAAAGTTTCCCCTATGAACTAGACAAGATTCACCCCAAGATGTTACAGCGGGGCAGCGTGGTGATGAAGGTGCTGGTGGCGATGGTGATGATGATGATCCCGATGAAGCCCAACTCGATGACGGTGATGGTGGCGATGATTTTCTCCCCTCCGGGAAGGAATTTCCTCGGCAGATTTCTGCCTGCCGAAGAGCTTTCTCTTTTGGTGTGTTTTCCACCCCGTAGAGGCGGCGGACTTTTTCTGCGATCCTCTCCCCAGTCTTAGGTTTTCGGGGAGACGATATACGCGAAGGGGTGCTGGCAGAGGTGGGCCAGGGTGGCCACACCACCTGGTGGCGAGGCCTAGGGCTTGCCCGTGCCATGGGGTGGTGTGGGCCCCTAGTGGCTCACCTCGCCCTCTCCTTCTGGCCACTTTCATCTTCTGGCCAAATAGGAACTTCTGGGTATTTTCCAAGAGTTGCTGATCTTCAGAAATATGGTGTCTTGACAGTCTTTTTTTCCAGCAGCATCCTGACTCCGGCAGTGAATTCTCCAATAACCATCGAACATGCAAAATAGAGGAAATAACATAAGTATCATCTCTAAATATGAAATATATCAATGAATAGCAGTAAATTATGATATAAAGTAGTGATGCAAAATGGACGTATCACATTACACATTACAAATGTAGTTACATATCACCTAGACTACTATATGAACGAATAGATCACACCGGCGACGACGGTGAGCAATATCGGGACCATGATCAAGATCTTCATCCGGTTCTTCTTCCACACGTGTCTCCTCTTGGAGACCACGAGCTCTCTTGTCTTGTACCCTTTGTAGCAGTTGCCGCTGAAGTTGGTCACCTATGCCTGGCAGCCCTCCCACTCCTCGTAGACTCCTGGAACCCGACCTCTGTACACCATGTACCACTTCGCCATCTCTCTATAGACATGTAGTATATATGTTATGCAATGAAAGGAATGACAAAGTGCAAACATGCTTGCATGATCACAAATACTATGGCAAGGATTCATAAGCCTGAAATAAAACATAGTATGGATGACGATTGATCATATATAAGCAAGTCCAACATTGATAGTCAATGCATTATGAGCCTCGGGAAGTTAAGGTTCACACACACGTCCAGCAATAGTTCAGAAACAACACTAGGATAGTAAAGTTTACGGTACATAGACACAACATCGCTAGCTAGCCACACACCCCGGTTAGTCAACGCTATGCCATAGTGCATGCCCCCCCCGGTTGAGTTGACATCTTCATGAAGGACTTGCACGATCTGACTCTAGACGCGCCAGAAATCTTCCATAAGGTCTGCATCATCGATCGCTACAAACTTTATGGCCCAGTGTCAAAGATTAGCTGGCAGCGCCTTGATCCGTGAATCCCGCATGATCCCCTTCATGTGATGGAGGGCGTAGAAGGCCTCCTTCACACTGCCAGGTGGCTGCTTGATGCATGGAAACTTTGTGTGGTGCATGAAGATATGCTTGCCATTCTTGACTCTCACGCCACCATTGGTGAATTTTGCCCCCCTTTTCGATATAGAATTGTAGAGCATCATCGAGCACACTCTTGATTAGGCCATAGTTATTCGTCGACTTTGTGTCACTTGATGAGTCGAAGTACGTCGCTTGCGACCACCTCAGGCCAATGGATATGAGTGAGCAATATATGCCTCTGTGCAACACAATTGAAAAGAAAATGTTATAAGAGGATATCCGGGATTCTTTTCTTTAAGAAGGTGCTCCTCGAGATACTGGATGCTATCGTGCACCTCATAGTCATGCGCCACGGATACATCTGCCACCTTTTCTAGACTACGGGCCCACTTAACTCAGTGGCACACGGATACGTGGTGCGCCACCGATACATGTGTTATGCGTGGCACACGACGATATGATGCGCCACGGATATGGGGGCCTGCCACCCCCGGTGTTGGTGCCTGCTGGGGCCCACATATGAGTGGTGCACCTCATGTTTGGTGTGCCACAGATAAGGCCGAATTTGTGGCACATATTTTGGGGTGCGCCACGGATACTTATCTGTGGAGCATCAAAACATGGTGCGCCGCAGATAATAGGCCCATGGATAATGGTTTTCCTAGTAGTGAGAAGCTTGTGGTCATCATCTAGGTAAGAAGAGCTCACAATAAAGTTCTTATAGATGCGGCTAAAAGTTCGGAACGTTGGATCATATGTAACCATGATATGCATGTTGGCACTCAAAATTGGTTATACACACGTAGTACTAACTTTGAATACAACGCCGACCACAAAGTCTCGCACACCTCAATAACAGACCTATCCAACTTGGTTAGTGATATCTTGTATCACTATAAGTGACAAGGGTATAGATAATAGAGCCCGTTACTTGAGTACCCCTGAGGCCCGTTAAGCTAGGCACAAGTGTAATCCTAGTCAAAATATGAGTTCATGTCGTATACTGATATTGTAATATGTATCAGACCCCTCCCGTTCCTTGAGACCTGGCCACCTATATATAGAGGCTAGGAGAGGACGGTGAGGAACAGATTGAAAGCAAGCCAAGTTCACCACCATGTTTACTTTCGATACACACCTTGTTTGACTGATTTTATCTTCGAGTTCATCAGACGCCCTACTCCCCTGATCCTAAGTCCTTCATATTGGACATTCGTCGAGTTAACCCTCGTCAATAAGACTAGCAAGTCCGCCTCGACCATGGAAGAAATGTCAACAAGCTTCTCCTTATACAGTCCAAAGGACAGCAATAAAGTTCTTCTGTAAATGTGTAAAAGCTCGGAACGTTGGGTCATACGTAGCCGTAAGACACGAGTTCGTGATCAAATTGGTACGATCAAATTGGTAATACACATGTAGTACTAACTTTGTATACAACGTAAGGTACAAAGTCCCACACACCAGAATAATAGACCTATCCAGCCTGATCATCTCATCATGTATCGATATAAGACTAGCAACTCCGGCCCGACCATGAAAGAAACGCAAAGAAGCTTCTCCTCATATAGTACAAAGGCTCGCAATAAAGTTCTATACAAAATGGTTAACGGTTCAAAGCGTTTGCATCATATGTAACCATAGAAACACTTCATTGCGATCGAAAGGAATGCAATAAAGTTCTTCTGTCAATGGATAAAAGTTCGGAACGATGGATCATACGCAGCCGTATGACACGAGTTTGTGACCGGAGTGTTTATACACACACGTAGTACTAACTTTGTATACAACGCCATTTACAAAGTCTCGCACACCGAGACAATAGACCTATCCAACTTGTTTAGTTATCTAATGTATAACTATAAGACTAGCAAGTCCGTCCCAACCATGGAAGAAACATCGAAAATCTTCTCCTCATATGGTATAAAGGCCAACAATAAAGTTCTTCTGTATGCGGTTAAAAGTTTGGAACGTTGGATCATACGTAACCGTAAGACACGGGTTTGCAATCGAAATGGTTATACACACATAGTATTGACTTTGTATACCTATGCAACTACAAATTCTAGCACCATAGTAAAGACCTATCCAACTTGTTTAGTGATATCATGTATCACTATAAGACTGGCAAGTCCGTCCCAACCATGGAAGAAACGTCCAGAAGCTTGTGGTCGTCATCAAGGTAAGAAGAGCTCCCAAGTTTGGAACGTTGGTCGTCGGCTATACACACGTAGTACTAACTTTTAATACAACTTCGACCACAAAGTCTCGCACGCCTCAATAACAGACCTATCCAACTTGGTTAGCGATATCATGTATCACTATAAGACTAGCAAGTCTGCCTAAACCATGGAAGAAATGTCAACAAGCTTCTCCTCATACAATCCGAAGAACAGCAATGAAGTTCTTCTGTAAATGTGTAAAAGTTCAGAACGATGGATCATACCTAACTGTAAGACACAATATTGCGATCGAAATGGTCATACACACGTAGTACTGATTTGAATATAACGCCAACTACAAAGTTTCGCACGTCGAACTAATAGACCTATCCAACTTGCTTTATTATCTTATGGTTACGTATGGCTAGCAAGTCTGGCTCGACCATAGAAGAAACGTCAACAAGTTTATCCTCATACATTACAAAAGATCACGATAAAGTTCTCCTGCAAATGGTGAAAAGTTCAAAATGTGGTATCATGCATAACCATAAGACACAAGTTCGTGATCGAACTGGTTATACACACGTCGTACTAATCTTGTATACAACGATAACTACAAAGTCTCGCACACCAAAATAATAGACCTATCCAACTTGTTTAGTGATATCATGTATCACCATAAGACTAGCAAGTCTGTCCTGACAATGGAATAAATGTCTAAAAGCTTCACCTCATACAGTACCAATGCTATCGATAGAGTTCTTCTGTAAATGGTTAAAAGTTTGAAACACTGGATCATACCTAACCATAAGACTTTGTATACTCATTGAAAAGGTTATACACACGCAGTACTAACTTTGTATACCTATCAAACTACAAATTCTCTCACCGATATAAAAGACCCATTCCACTTGTTTAATGATATCATGTATCACTATAAGACTAGCAAGTCCGGCCAACAATGGGAGAAAAGACAAATAAGTTCTTCTGTGCATTGTTAAAAGTTCACAAAAATATATCATACGTAACCACAAGAAACAAGTTTGTGTACAAAAAAGTTATACAGTCATAGTACTAATTGTGTATACCTATCCAACTACGAAGTCTCGCATCGAAATAATAGACCTATCCAACTTGTTTCGTGAAATCATATATCACTATAAGACTAGCAAGTCTGGCTAAAAGTTCGAAATGCTAAATCATACGTAACCATAATACACGAGTTTGCGATCGAAGTGGTTATACACCGTAGTACTAACTTTGTAGACCTATCCAACTACAAGGTCTCGTACACCAAAATAATAGACCTATCTAACTTGTTCAGTGAAATCATATGTATCAATATTCAAATAGTGAGTTCGGTCCGACGATGGAAAAACGTTAGAAGACTTATCCTGGATGCATCGATCGTCCTTGTTATTTGTCTCTCTCGCACGACCAAGGAATTAACAGCTGAATATCAATCAAGAATTAACAGTCTCGTACACGTACCTTGAAATCTCGTTCATGCATGCATGAGTGAGCTAATTAATGGATCGATGAAGACATGCATGCATTTCTTCATTAATGGAGTACACTTTGAAATCTCGTCCACGCAGCTACTACTCCTATGTTCTATGTTGAGCTCATGCATGCATAGTTCGATGAGTAATGGATCGATGAGCTAATCAATTAGTAATCTCTTCGGCGTACTCGCACGCTTGCATGCGCGGCCCAACGTGAGGCGAAGACGTACGTCTGGCACACGCCACGCCGCCCGCCGTTGCATTAATTGCACGAATACAATAATCCAATGAGAGAAGGTGGGGCAAATAGGGTGGCGGCTGTCATTCTGCGCCGTACGGGCGGCAGAGGAGGACAGCAATGATGGGGTCCCTCGCTGTATCGCTCCGGTATGCAGACCACCGCTCTACGACGTACCGCTTGGAGTTTAACTGCGTAGGGGTCAACTCTCTCTGCTGTGGGGCCGTGGCGCAAATCTCAAATTCTAGTTGGACGGCCTGCGATAGCGTCTGGGCGCCATAAGGTCCTGACTTTCTCCTTTTCGGTTTAACTTGCCATCCGATTACTTGCTTTAGGGACAATTATACAAACTTGGTACTATTTGTGGAGTGACCACGGTTACATATCGCTTCTACTCAACTTGCTACCATGTAAATTTTCTGGCTAGCACGGAATTCCCAATTGGTTCGACCCGATCGTGGGAACTATTCTTTGCAGAATTCTGGAACATAATTGATATTAAATTTGAACCTTCAACAGATGTGCCGTTCTGCTGCCCTGTGAGAGACTACTTCAATGCGTATTCTAGTAAGCCGCCCTCATCTGCATCAACATTTCAATTAGTCTCTTATTGTACAATTGTAGTATTAGGATAAGGTTGTACTGAAGTACCAAAATCAGAACTTTATGCAAAAATCATCATCAAATATGTAGAATGTCGTACCTCCATATCAAAAACATACCATCGGGGAATATGCTCCTTCTTTTATTTCCAGACTGAAACATACCAAGACAAGAAATAGTTTACTTCTAAATTTGCAGTTCTCTACACATAATTACAATTTGGAAAATTCTACTCTTTTAGTTTAACCATATTAAAAGAATGAGGTACTATTCTAGATTTCTGGTCGAGCCATGATGTTCGGTCTTAACTTTTAAATACTATCACTTCAACGTACTTGTAGAGATTTTAATTTGTCGATGTATGTATCATGATTATGGCGTCTTGTGTCTTTTCTTATACTTCAGTTTTTTTGAGCAGTTCGCTGCGTCGTTTGCGACCATGCTTCATGCAAGATTGCACATCCATCCTGTGGCGAGTATGATTATTTCACGGGAAATATTTATCCTAACTTTCCGTTACACTATGAGTGGGGTTCCGATCTAGGTGAAATGCTCGAGTCTGATTTCATGTACTTTGATGGTGGAAGTGATGAGGGGTTTGCAAAGATTCTATCAGAGGAGTCTTCTTCATCCCCAAAGAAGCCCAAAGCTAGCGAGGAGTCTCCTCCATCCCAAAGGAACACTAAATCTAGGACCGATGCTGGTTTTGGTGCCCCTGCTCCTTTCTGGAAGGTGGATTTGGGTTAATTTGAATATTCCACTGATAGCTTCTTGAAATCGGAGAATGCCGAAAACCGTCTTAATAAATATTTCACTCTAAACTTTTTGAATTCTTTGAAATTTGCCATAATGCCCAATTCTATTTTGCTTCGTATTTCAATATGTATATCTGTTATCCCCAAAATTCCACTGACCATAAACATATGAAGCTCCGCGCCCAACTTCCTCCTACGTCTGGAAAGGAGGTTCACCTTCAAGTCTCGGCAGGATTATCTTCGCACAAAGTTGGAGAAGTTGCTACTTGACTATGACCGTGATAAGGTATTAAATACTAGTATTGACTATTATGGCTTGACAAAATTCCACTGACCATAAACATACGACTCTGTAATAGGACATTTGCCCGGACAATTGGATGAATAAAAGAAGGAACCCAACATTGGTTAGGCTTGACAGAGTTTTGATTATTGTGGCTTAGGGCCAACTCTTCCTCAACACTTTTATGTAAGGTTCTTTACACAATGGCCTCATACTGAACACTGAAGTGTTAACCTAACCTAGAATGAGTACTTCGATAACATTGGTTACGCTGGTGATTTATTTCTTTTCTTGTAAGTATATTCCTATAGGGATTTCTATTTTCGTGCCCTCAGGTTGTTAGTTGTACTCAGTTTTCCCCAGCTTCTTAGTTTTTCCTCAGTTTTGTCCAGGCCCTTGTCTGAAACCGTCACCAGTGCTGGAACGGCCGGTTGCCCGACGGTTGAACACCTTTGACCGTTAACTGCTGACTAGTGGGGCCACGTAGAGCCCGCAAAGACACGTCAGAGCATCCATCTTTATTTGACCGTAAGCATCGCCGTATCCCTGACCAAAACGCGGACAAGTGGGGCTTCGGTATATCGAATGACAAGTGGGGCCATGACGCTGATACAAGGGGCAATACACGGGTAGGATTAGATTTTTAAACGGAGCTCTACAGCGATGGCACGAAGGAGGTGGCCTGCGGGGTGCCGAGATGAGATCGACGTCCACAAAGAACTGCATGAGGCGAGACCAGACACATTAGATATATATGAACTAGACGCGTTTAACCATGCAAAGAAGAGAAGAAATGGTCGAGGACATCGACGAGGACCTCAACACTTTGACTGACGGTGTCGGACACGAACGCGAGCAATGTAGAGAAAACTAGTGTCTCTCCTTTCTGGCGTGTATAGATAGGTGCTAGGGGAGTGTGGTGGCGAAGGGAAAGACCTCGCGGTGGTCTGTGGCGTCCAGCATAGCTGGGCGGCGTGGCCGTGCCCACAACGGCGCATGTTCGGCATTGGCATCAGCATGTACGTTCGTCATTGGCCTCGGCGGTATCTCTGGTGTGTCAGTGATCGAATGAGGGGACAGGATTGAGGGTGCATCCCGACGGTGACCTAGCAGTGGCGGCGAGCATGCATACCCATTCTGACCATGCTGATATCGGCATCGGCATCGTTTGGAGGCTGTGGTGCTCGAATCATAGTGGAAATTGCGATTCCCTATTATTTTTACATGCATAATATATAGAAAATAGCTAGATCTATAAATCGATGCATATGAAGCTACATATATATTCTTGGTCATAATCCCCTTAGATGCATGGCTTTACGTCGTCATCGCTTTTATCATCAGTATCTTCGTCGTCCGTGTAGTAGTACTTCCTGCACGTTGTTCTGTCGAACACCTTCACTGTGAGCACATAATCGCCTTCATATTTGAAGTGTAGAAAGCGGCCGAAATCCACACCGTGCGCGATGGCGAAATTCTCCCAGCCCTTGTCGAGGTACATCCGGCCTTGTCCGTCAAATAGGACCTCCACGGTCCAGAGACGAGGACCGCAGTCAGCTGCTCGCAGATACACCTTTGCGGGCTCCTGGCCGTCAAGATAGTCCGCAAACTTTTGTGGGAGTGCCTGCAAAGAGATCGAGCGCCAATCATTTGAAATTAAAGGTTTTTTAGAACATGCACATAATTAATCACATGCATCATATATGTGGGAACGCGTACGTACCTTCTTGGCCAAAGGGTCTTCATAGATGGTGATGAAGAACTCCTCTATGATCAATGGCAGTGTTGACGGTGGTGGTGGTAATGATGATGATCCACCACCCCGGCCGCTCCTTCCCCTTCCCCTTTCCCTTCCCCTTCTGGTCGGCGTCCGAGACATGGAAGCCATGGCAATGGATCAAGTGTATGTGAACGAAGAAGAGAGAGGCTGTGGTGACCCAGCATACCACTGCATGTGTAGTATGCAAGTCATTGACATAACACTAATGAAATACCATCTCACTAGTATTACATCCATCAGAGTGGTACAACAGAAACATCGCAGGTCCACGATATGTCTATAGGATTACAATTTTTAGCATACAGAAGATCTTCAGAACCTCCTCAACAGGTAGAGGTTTAGTCCTGGCGACTACAAACGAGAAAGAATACAAGGAAATCTAAAAGAAGACTACGACTACCTCTAATGCAGTTTGTCAGCTAGAGAGATAACCTAACTACTTAGGTTCTAGGAATAGGGAAACTGGTTCCCTTCTATCCCTATTCTAGTTTTTTCTGAGCTTCACGCAATTGTAGGCTCCGCTGGTAATCATGATGTTGGTAGAATGCTTCATCTTCAACTTTAATGTCTTGAGGTTGCCTCCTTGAGTTGCCTTCCATCTAATTCTTCATAGTCTAGCAAGGGTTTAAGAGATTGGGGTGAGTAACGAGCGTTACCCAGCAAGTTTCTATAGAAAGAAGTTGTGTGATATGCACTAACTAAAGCCATGGACCCAAAAGAGTCGTAGGCCAATGCAAGGTTTTATCAAGGTTTTCTTGAAAGATTGATTTTACTTTAGAAAACTATGCCCAACAGCCAACACAGGTGTAGTGCCTTGAGAACACCTTTCCTGCGGCGTTCGCAGCTCCTTCCCGGAACAAGGGGTAACATGTCACATCCTTTTACACTCTGCAGAGGTGTGTCCTTCCAAAAGAGATCAAAGCCTTGCTGCACAACCGGGCGATCTTTCCCGTCCACACTTCCTTGGTGTGGGGCCCAGTCATTGATCCAAGCCAATCACTGCCTTCTCCGCACAACGCATGCCCACCCAATTCACGCAAGCAGGTTGTGCCCCTGATATTCACCCCCAATGATGAAGTACCTAGGCGTCCCGTGCGGACCATCATAGACACCAGGGCCGTGAGAACTTAGGTGTCCCACCCATATGCAAGTAGTCCCGCAAGACCTACTGCGACCGGCAGCTGGCTGTCCATTGACATGCGAACGAGAGAAGATACAGCTGACTTTCCCGTCCCATTCCAAGTCTCTTGGACGACACGGTTTTTACGGCACTAGAATAACTGTGGCATTGGTTGTTAATCCAAGGTTTGCTTTCCCGTGCAAGTGGAACCTCCACCACCACAATCTTACCATGGTTTCACTTGCCAGCCTTCCTAGGTTATCACCACTGGTCGATAACCACTAGTCATATTACTTATAAAAATAGATTTTCCATCCTTTTTGAAATGTTAGAGTTTGAAGTCAAAACTTTGCAAGTAGTTTCAAAACCAATGCAACCAAGAGATATGAGCAAGATAAACTTGCCTTTTTGACTGCAAGATTATGCAAGTCAAGGTCTTTGATACGTAAGAAATCCAATTACTGAAATAGCACCATCATCTGGAAAAGACGATGTTAAAAGAACTGCAACATGATATGCAAATCATATGCTATGCATCGTTCTAAGCGTAATCTAACCCCGATGATTTGCTAATATTGTGTTGTGGTGAATTCTTGTGATGTGTTGCACTTTTAAGTTCAAAGACACACACAAGGTTATTAAAGGTTTTTAGGTTAACTAACAATTCTTCAAAAGCAGTAGAATAAAGCTTCAAACCAGAGTTATTGCAAAAGATAGGTGTAATAATAGGTGAAGACTTTAAAAGTAACACTTTTAAGTGGTATCTTGTTATTAGCAATCAATTAGTTGGTTATGGACAAGGAAAGCTGAAGTAATTCTTATTTGATAAAAATACCCCATTGGTATACGGGTTGACAACAATCTTAACACCAAATAGAGTTATATAAGTTCAAGATTAATGGAGTAGTTTGTTACTTACTTTCAAGGTCTTTTGAAAGAATAATATTTGAAGAACATGTGTATTATTGATTAGAAGCACTACACCTAAGGTTTAGTGTTCTAGGGTTTAGCATAGTTCTATCATAATCAAAGAGTAGTTATCAAGTGGAGCATAACAAAGGAACAACTAAGATCCAACTAGTACTTGTACAAATTGCTTGAATAAGATCATTCATAGTAGTTGACCTAGCTGTTTAACATGTATAGCTATATCTATAGTTGACACAACATTTTTTATCAAGCATAGGTAGTTACTTACACCGAGGCATAAGAATTGGTGTGATGTTTATTTGATATGTTCTCTATAAGAATTACTTTTAAAGAACAAATACCTTAATGGATATTTTTATTACTTAAAGTGATTGTGATTAGGTGATGTCAGGAAGGTAATAATTTTTAAGTTGCAACAAAGATGTTGCAAATAGTTAGTTGACTAAGGTATTCTATGTTGAAATGGAGTATCAAACTAACCACTCAAAGTTGAATTAGGAAGCATGGCTAACTAGCACATTAGGGTAGTTAATGGTTTTAGTACTAAGAAGTAATGGTAGGTGATTAAGTTATATGTACTTCAAAAGAATAACTTTTGAAGAACATATACCTTAATAAGTTTTAGTATTAGAACCTCATTTTAGGTTATAAGTTTTGTTCAGGAATAAGTAGGAAAGCCTGTTTATTATGTTCCTAGATTTTCACGGTTGGAATCCAAACTTAAGTGACTGAAGATTTTTAAATGAGTTTTAGACTTTCTCTTAATGAAACAATTGTTGAAATAGCAATATTAGAGTTAGAAAATACTTCTTATTCAATTTTATGGTTTTTTTCCAAATTTACAATTTTAAATTTGTTTTTAGGAAAATCATTTTAGGGTTTGCAATTCTAATAGTAAAGTATATGTTTTACATTTTTGAAATAATGGAATATTAATTGAAATAAAATTTGTTGAAGTTGTCAAAGTTTTATTTGGTATTTGAAAATTTTGTTTAAAATATTTTAGTTGAATTTAAATTCAAAGTTCAAATACTACTTAATCAAGTTTTCAAATTTGGTTCAAAATTATTTCACACAAGTTTGCAATATTATAAGTTAAATAAATAGATTATGTTTTTGTGATCATTTTGGTATATTGTTTGTATTTTTATGATTTTATTTGAATTAGTTATGAATTTTCTAAGTTCTAGCTATTTTCTGGAATTTCTAATTTCAGAGATATGCTAATTACACCCGCAGTTCATCTAGCCCTGGGACTGACTAGTGGGGACCTTGACTGGGTCCACTGCCACGACAACAGAAGACCCACACTCGTTTTACACCGATGCTAATCCTAGCCACGCAGACTGACTGGTGGGGTCGAAGTCCAGGTCAACTGCCACGAGGGCATGACCGAGTCAAACACTCGGCTCGGTCAAGAATAATGCCAGCACGGCGGCTGCACGCCGGCGATCACCGGAGATGGCGACTTCGGCCTCCCCGGGATGTGCGGATAGGTGAGTTAGAAACATCAGACGACCATGAACCAACTAGTGCTGGAGCCGACCGAAAAGGGCCACAGGAGCATCGTCGGCGACGACATACTACGGCGGTGAACTCCGGCGAACTACAGAAACAAAGCTACCGACTGCGAGATGAAGATGTAAAGGGATCCAGAGGTTCGCAAGCTCACCGTGATGACGATGGTGTGCTCAACGATGGCCATGGTGGACGGAGATGAGTGTATCGTCAAGAATTCCGGTGATAACTGTCGGAAAGGAACGGCTTGATTCGCCCCACTCCAGGCTCCCCTTCTCGATTCCTTCTTCTGAGAGGATTAACGCATCAAGGCGCTCCTCCCAGACCTCTTCTTGGGGTGCGGGGTGGTCGGAATGGATGGCTTCGTGATGAGCTCCGGCGAGGTCTATGGATGTACTACAGAAGTTTAAGAGAGATAGAGAGAGGACGGCAGACCAGAGGGAAGTGGAGGAGCACTAGGGTTTCAAGGGGTATCCTCGGAGGTTTTACTGGACGAGGGAAGGTGCTACTCATCACCTTGCCGCCGGCAACGGATGCGATGCAGCAACAACGTGGTGCTGTTTCTCGGCACGAATCTCTACGCTCTTCTTTGCCAGTAGACGCAGAGAGGATCAGGGCATCGGCATGGCAGTCAACGGCTCCCAGCGGTGGTCGTCGAAGGTGGCATGGCGACATGGTGAACGGCGGTGTCTCGGTGTCGAGCATGCCTGGCTCGGGGTAGAAGACGACCTTATCCAGGCGAAGAGGTAAGTTGGGCTGGGCTGGTGTTGGGCTACGTCCTCGTGGGCTGCGGCCAGGTTAGTTCTTCCTTTTTTTCTTCAGTTTCTTTTCTTTTTGTTCTATTTTCTGTTTTTGGATTCTATTTTGATTCTGAAATTTATTGTGCAGGGATTCGGATATATGACTTTAAATAGAATACATCTAACATAATATTTTTACAAGATGTTGTAATTAAGGAGTTTATACTTTATTTGCACATATAATAATGTATTTTATGTTAGGGTTTGAACATGTGTCTTATTGGGCATGATTTTTAGTATCCTCTTTTTAGGGTTGGAGTTATTTCCTAAGTCCTTTATAAATCCTCATGGAATGTAAGTAATAATAAGACATTGGATCACTTCATGATGTCTCATGGCTCACACAAAGAAAATCTACTTGAGATCAAGACTGGGTTCCATATAGACAAGTTGGTCACTAATGTGATAAATGGAATTTGAATTTGGAGGTATTAACACCACTCTTGGGTTTGGGGACAATACATGGTTTTAGGGCTTTTGCTTATTGTCATGAAGTGATGCACATATTAAAGTAGATACCTTGGAATGGATTTCCAAGTGGATAGACAAAAGCGTATGGATTAGATGAGCTGGTGTTGCCCTCATTCAAGAAACAATACATAATCCTAAAATGGGATCAATGAAACATAAGCTCTAGCCTAAATAGAAATCTAGGCTTTAAGCTTGTGGTTTCCTCCACCTAATTCTATCTACTCTGTTTAATGGAAACTTGTGCATGGATCAAGGTTTCCATATGGCTTCCATAAGATGGGTATCTCCTAAATGAGATATGTTCAAGTTGAATTCCTACTCCACACTTGGTTTTAGGATAATATCTGCTTATCATGCTGGGTTTCATATCTAACCTAATTATCTTCATCAGCAAGCATAATCATGTACTTGACATGGTCATACTATTTCCTTTATCAACTCCCTCTATCAAGGATTTATTCTAGGTTGTATCAACCTTCTGAGATTAAAGATATAATTCCCCCATTGTGTTATTTACACCTGATCTACTCTTCTACAAAACTCCATAAGTTTAAGTATTGGTCACTTCCTAAGAATGGTTCTAGTCTAGACCAAATTAGGGTTTATGGTGTGATCTCCCCTATATCAAATGACTTGTCCTAATTAATGCTTGAGTAATGTCTAGAGTCTCCTAGTTGGCCTTTATAGGAATGGCTCCAATGCTCATAAGTTATCTCACCTATAGCTAGGGCAAATCTAATAATCAAACTGGCATTAGTTAACCTCTCCACTTCTCTTATTTGGACTCAATAGATTAGGACATAAGAATGTAGAATAGATCATGGTTCAAGAATAGGTCTTGTGTAGACTTCTTTAGCATGAAATAAGTAGGTTTAAAGAATACCATGATCATCTTGGTGTGAATAAATATTTGGTTCTAAATTGGTGTGTCAAGCATTTTAGTTTTTCCTCACTTAACTCTCTTTTAGTTGTTGTGACTATCACTACCCAAAACAAGGTTTTAACAGGGTCATGTTGAAGTTTATCATGCTTCAATTGATGAGCTACTTCAATTCCATCAACTCAAGTGAAACTCCAATCACTTTGATCTATTTTATTTAAATGCACGAAAATTACCCAGATTTTCTATGCATGAAATGCAATGCACACATCTGTTGTCTCTATTTTATGACCTCTAATCCTGGGATATTACAGTCTCCCCTCCTTAAACTAAACTTCGTCCCGAAGTTTTCGCTCTCATACGTTGTTGGACGAACTTGTTGTTGATATCAAATGTCTTGATGTTACTTCACCAACTAATTGGGATATAGATGGTATCCTTTGTCCAGAGTGTTCCTCGAATCTTCTGTTGTCAGACTCCGAGCAATAGTCACTTGAATTCCATTCATCTTGGTTTCTTCTTGGACATTCTCATGGATTATCATAATTTTAATACCTTCTATGGCTTATAGGGTCCTACTAATTGTTCCTATATATCTTCCTAGTTGGCTCTTGGTTTTACCACCTAAGAACGGATTAAACACATGTAGTGTGTCCATTCAAGTTTTCAAATCCATCTCTATAGGTTTTAATAGGTCTTCTAGGTTCAAGATTATGGTTAACTATAATCTCAAACTTCTCCAGCTGCGGTTCATGATATACCAGCCAGCTGTGGTTCATACCTGGTATGATTATGGTCAAATCATCTCACTCCTTTGCCGAACTCCATAGGGTTACGATGATTCTTGGAAATAATTTACTTCCGACATACTTCATCCAATTTTCAACACTTTTAACTTTCCTGGACTCACCCCTTAGACTTTTGTAATGGTCTTTGATCATATTATCATCTAACCGTTAGAAGTCCATGGTTAAACTATAAATCTTAGTCGTTCTTTCTACTACGTCTTTCTAATGGTTTTTTGAAGAAATCTGCGGTATATCCACACAATTATGGATATCCAGTACGAATTCTTTGATTGTGTATTAAGGTAGGTCTTCTGTTCCACTTTTTGGATGCATGTAATTACCCAGGTTGGTGAGATTTGGGTTTTCCCATCGTTATATATCATATGGTAAGTTAGATACAAAGCCACGGGAGAAATCCGGCAGAGTTTCTCTTGTACCGGAGGACATCCACGACAGGCAATTGTATAAGTTGAACAAAATAAGTACTAATAGGGATATAAACAAACCAATGGCTTCAACCGATCATTGTTTGCACGAATCCTCACAAGTCTTAGTCCGTAGACAAAGACTACATCTCTTAAATAAGGAATGATATTTCTAAAGTCTTATCCACCAATCAACAATTCAAGATTTTGGGACTAGGGATCAATGTTATACATAAATGTTATGTGTCTTAGTCACGCTATCAACGAGGGTTACTGGGGTTGCCACTCCCAGGCTAAATAAAGCAGCAGGCAATACCAGAATGGATCATCGGTATCACAACACCTCAATCAACCCGTGATGTACTAAGCATAACCAAGGCTGCATAACAATGAGCTCAAATACCTTAAACTCAATTGCGGTTACCTAATTAGTGGTTCTATTCACTAATCTAGGGTTACCTCTAGTGTTTCAAGAACTAGAGTATTAATAAATTCCAACTTTTCTGTTGTTTTACTAAACTAGCTGTGGATCCTTCTAATCTTCCTTCGAAGTATCACTGAAGCTTCCTTCTTTTGGCTTTGTTTATCCGGTGATCTTCATCTTCTGACTTGCTTGCCTTAGGAATTCATCTCTCCCTCACACGAATCCCTTAACTCTCTAGAACTATAACATCAAGTAAGGAATTGATATTGCAACATGCACTTGCATATCAAAGTCATACTTCATGCATAGATCTAGTCACACAATAAAATCCATGAAAATCCAAAATTGTGCTGGCAACATACATCATCATAAGCCTGTGAGATAATAATAAGCAAAATATCTCAAGATTTCAGACTTAGATGTGTACCTTATAGCACCAAATAATATAGGTTTATATTGTGCTATATTGCACGTAGTGGTGGACTACTACTTTTTGTCTCAATACTTACCTCAATTGCCCAATTGCAATCGAATAAATTTGAGCAAAGGGGTTTGGAAATCATTCTAACGGATCTAGATTCCTTTTAAGACTAATACTTCTAGCTTATCTTCCGTCCTATTGAAGACAAATCTCACATGATCTCTCAAAACTTCTTACTTTCCTAAACCTTATACATACTTCACTAAGCCTGGTTCACAGAACTCCATAACTTTTATAGGGCTTCTTCATTGTGCTTTGGTCAAACTTCTCCAACTAAAGACTATGGTCCTGTCATACTTGGCCAAGTTACCATGATTTGGAACACTTCATTCACCATTTTCCTTGAGCATCTTCCTCCTCAGCTTGAAATTGCTGGTCTACTACAAAGCTCTACTCCATCATGTAAAGATTCTCAGGTGAATCTAACATGATTAAAGTGTTTAACTGTCGGTACATCGTACTTGTATATGGCATTCTCGAGTATCCATATACAGGACTAAAACCTGAGGTCCTACTACCTCATACAGACTCACTTCACCACTTAACATCACCCTACTACAATTTCAGATGACTTAAGTTTAACAAACTGCCCTTGGTATACTTCTTCCAATAGGATAGTTCCCATTCCGGTTGTATCCTCTCTTTGGTCTACCAAGTATTGTATACCAAATATAATCCACTTCCATCCTTTATGTAAGGCTCTAATGATGTCATACTACTAGGTATGGAACAAGATATCTAACTTCACTTAAGAAAACAGGTAAGAACATTTGACTCGAGTGTGTTAGGATTATTGTTTTGTTGAATATCCATCTCAAGTCATAAGAAGAATTAGTTTAGATAAGAAGGCTTCCTATAGTCACTACCAAACCTATAGGTCTCCTATTAAAGGGTTTTAATCCTAGGGTCAAAGCGTTTGCTCTGATACCAGCTGTGGTGACCCAGCATACCACTGCATGTATAGTATGCAAGTCATTGACATAACACTAATGAAATACCATCTCACTAGTATTACATCCATCAGAGTGGTACAACAGAAACATCGCAGGTCCACGATATGTCTATAGGATTACAATTTTCAGCATACAGAAGATCTTCAGAACCTCCTCAACAGGTAGAGGTTTAGTCCTGGCGACTACAAACGAGAAAGAATACAAGGAAATCTAAAAGAAGACTACGACTACCTCTAATGCAGTTTGTCAGCTAGAGAGATAACCTAACTACTTAGGTTCTAGGAATAGGGAAACTGGTTCCCTTCTATCCCTATTCTAGTTTTTTTCCGAGCTTCACGCAATTGTAGGCTCCGCTGGTAATCATGATGTTGGTAGAATGCTTCATCTTCAACTTTAATGTCTTGAGGTTGCCTCCTTGAGTTGCCTTCCATCTAATTCTTCATAGTCTAGCAAGGGTTTAAGAGATTGGGGTGAGTAACAAGCGTTACCCAGCAAGTTTCTATAGAAAGAAGTTGTGTGATATGCACTAACTAAAGCCATGGACCCAAAAGAGTCATAGGCCAATGCAAGGTTTTATCAAGGTTTTCTTGAAAGATTGATTTTACTTTAGAAAACTATGCCCAACAGCCAACACATGTGTAGTGCCTTGAGAGCACCTTTCCTGCGGCGTTCGCAGCTCCTTCCCGGAACAAGGGGTAACATGTCACATCCTTTTACACTCTGCAGAGGTGTGTCCTTCCAAAAGAGATCAAAGCCTTGCTGCACAACCGGGCGATCTTTCCCGTCCACAAGCCAATCACTGCCTTCTCTGCATAATGCATGCCCACCCAATTCACGCAAGCAGGTTGTGCCCCTGATATTCACCCCCAACGATGAAGTACCTAGGCGTCCCTTGCGGACCATCATAGACACCAGGGCCGTGAGAACTTAGGTGTCCCACCCATATGCAAGTAGTCCCGCAAGACCTACTGCGACCGGCAGCTGGCTGTCCGTTGACATGCGAACGAGAGAAGATACAGCTGACTTTCCCGTCCCATTCCAAGTCTCTTGGACGACACGGTTTTTACGGCACTAGAATAACTGTGGCATTGGTTGTTAATCCTAGGTTTGCTTTCCCGTGCAAGTGGAACCTCCACCACCACAATCTTACCATGGTTCCACCTGCCAGCCTTCCTAGGTTATCACCACTGGTCGATAACCACTAGTCATATTACTTATGAAAATAGATTTTCCATCCTTTTTGAAATGTTAGAGTTTGAAGTCAAAACTTTGCAAGTAGTTTCAAAACCAGTGCAACCAAGAGATATGAGCAAGATAAACTTGCCTTTTTGACTGCAAGATTATGCAAGTCAAGGTCTTCGATACGTAAGAAATCCAATTACTGAAATAGCACCATCATCTGGTAAAGACGATGTTAAAAGAACTGCAGCATGATATGCAAATCATATGCTATGCATCGTTCTAAGCGTAATCTAACCCCGATGATTTGCTAATATTGTGTTGTGGTGAATTCTTGTGATGTGTTGCACTTTTAAGTTCAAAGACACACACAAGGTTATTAAAGGTTTTTAGGTTAACTAACAATTCTTCAAAAGCAGTAGAATAAAGCTTCAAACCAGAGTTATTGCAAAAGATAGGTGTAATAATAGGTGAAGACTTTAAAAGTAACACTTTTAAGTGGTATCTTGTTATTAGCAATCAATTAGTTGGTTATGGACAAGCAAAGCTGAAGTAATTCTTATTTGATAAGAATACCCCGTTGGTATACGGGTTGACAACAATCTTAACACCAAATAGAGTTATATAAGTTCAAGATTAATGGAGTAGTTTGTTACTTACTTTCAAGGTCTTTTGAAAGAATAATATTTGAAGAACATGTGTATTATTGATTAGAAGCACTACACCTAAGGTTTAGTGTTCTAGGGTTTAGCATATTTCTACCATAATCAAAGAGTAGTTATCAAGTGGAGCATAACAAAGGAACAACTAAGATCCAACTAGTACTTGTACAAATTGCTTGAATAAGATCATTCATAGTAGTTGACCTAGCTGTTTAACATGTATACCTATATCTATAGTTGGCACAACATTTTTTATCAAGCATAGGTAGTTACTTACACCGAGGCATAAGAGTTGGTGTGATGTTTATTTGATATGTTCTCTAAAAGAATTACTTTTAAAGAACAAATACCTTAATGGATATTTTTATTACTTAAAGTGATTGTGATTAGGTGATGTCAGGAAGGTAATAATTTTTAAGTTGCAACAAAGATGTTGCAAATAGTTAGTTGACTAAGGTATTCTATGTTGAAATGGAGTATCAAACTAACCACTCAAAGTTGAATTAGGAAGCATGGCTAACTAGCACATTAGGGTAGTTAATGGTTTTAGTACTAAGAAGTAATGGTAGGTGATTAAGTTATATGTACTTCAAAAGAATAACTTTTGAAGAACATATACCTTAATAAGTTTTAGTATTAGAACCTCATTTTAGGTTATAAGTTTTGTTCAGGAATAAGTAGGAAAGCCTGTTTATTATGTTCCTAGATTTTCAGGGTTGGGATCCAAACTTAAGTGATTGAAGATTTTTAAATGAGTTTTAGACTTTCTCTTAATGAAACAATTGTTGAAATAGCAATATTAGAGTTAGAAAATACTTCTTATTCAATTTTATGGTTTTTTCCCAAATTTACAATTTTAAATTTGTTTTTAGGAAAATCATTTTAGGGTTTGCAATTCTAATAGTAAAGTATATGTTTTACATTTTTGAAATAATGGAATATTAATTGAAATAAAATTTGTTGAATTTGTCAAAGTTTTATTTGGTATTTGAAAATTTTGTTTAAAATATTTTAGTTGAATTTAAATTCAAAGTTCAAATACTACTTAATCAAGTTTTCAAATTTGGTTCAAAATTATTTCACACAAGTTTGTAGTATTATAAGTTAAATAAATAGATTATGTTTTTGTGATCATTTTGGTATATTGTTTGTATTTTTCTGATTTTATTTGAATTAGTTATGAATTTTCTAAGTTCTAGCTATTTTCTAGAATTTCTAATTTCAGAGATATGCTAATTACACCCGCAGTTCATCTAGCCCTGGGACTGACTAGTGAGGACCTTGACTGGGTCCACTGCCACGACAACAGAAGACCCACACTCGTTTTACACCGATGCTAATCCTAGCCACGCACTGACTGGTGGGGTCGAAGTCCAGGTCAACTGCCACGAGGGCATGACCGAGTCAAACACTCGGCTCGGTCAAGAATAATGCCAGCACGGCGGCTGCACGCCGGCGATCGCCGGAGATGGTGACTTCGGCCTCCCCGGGATGTGCGGATAGGTGAGTTAGAAACATCAGACGACCATGAACCAACTAGTGCTGGAGCCGACCGAAAAGGGCCACAGGAGCATCGTCGGCGACGACATACTACGGCGGTGAACTCCGGCAAACTACGGAAACAAAGCTACTGACTGCGAGATGAAGATGTAAAGGGATCCAGAGGTTCGCAAGCTCACCGTGATGACGATGGTGTGCTCGACGACGGCCATGGTGGACGGAGATGAGTGTATCGTCAAGAATTCCGGTGATAACTGTCAGAAAGGAACGGCTCGATTCGCCCCACTCCAGGCTCCCCTTCTCGATTCCTTCTTCTGAGAGGATTAACGCATCAAGGCGCTCCTCCTAGACCTCTTCTTGGGGCGCGGGGTGGTCGGAATGGATGGCTTCGTGATGAGCTCCGGCGAGGTCTATGGATGTACTGTAGAAGTTATGAGAGATAGAGAGAGGACGGCAGACCAGAGGGAAGTGGAGGAGCACTAGGGTTTCAAGGGGTCTCCTCGGAGGTTTTACTGGACAAGGGAAGGTGCTACTCGTCACCTCGCCGCCGGCAACGGACGTGATGCAGCAACAACGTGGTGTTGTTTCTCGGCACGAATCTCTACGCTCTTCTTTGCCAGTAGACGCGGAGAGGATCAGGGCATCGGCGTGGCAGTCAACGGCTCCCGGCGGTGGTCGTCGAAGGTGGCATGGCGACGTGGTGAACGGCGGTGTCTCGGTGTCGAGCATGCCTGGCTCGGGGTAGAAGATGACCTTATCCAGGCGAAGAGGTAAGTTGGGCCGGGCTGGTGTTGGGCTACGTCCTGGTGGGTTGCGGCCAGGTTAGTTCTTCCTTTTTTTTCTTCAGTTTCTTTTCTTTTTGTTCTATTTTCTGTTTTTGGATTCTATTTTGATTCTAAAATTTATTGTGCAGGGATTCGGATTTATGACTTTAAATAGAATACATCTAACATATTATTTTTACAGGATGTTGTAATTAAGGAGTTTATACTTTATTTGCACATATAATAATGTATTTTATGTTAGGATTTGAGCATGTGTCTTATTGGGCATGATTTTTAGTATCCTCTTTTTAGGGTTGGAGTTATTTCCTAAGTCCTTTATAAATCCTCATGGAATGTAAGTAATAATAAGACATTGGATCACTTGATGATGTCTCATGGCTCACACAAAGAAAATCTACTTGAGATCAAGACTGGGTTCCATATAGACAAGTTGGTCACTAATGTGATAAATGGAATTTGTATTTGGAGGTATTAACACCACTCTTGGGTTTGGGGACAATACATGGTTTTAGGGCTTTTGCTTATTGTCATGAAGTGATGCACATATTAAAGTAGATACATTGGAATGGATTTCCAAGTGGATAGACAAAAGGGTATGGATTAGATGAGCTGGTGTTGCCCTCATTCAAGAAACAATACATAATCCTAAAATGGGATCAATGAAACATAAGCTCTAGCCTAAATAGAAATCTAGGCTTTAAGCTTGTGGTTTCCTCCACCTAATTCTATCTACTCTGTTTAATGGAAACTTGTGCATGGATCAAGGTTTCCATATGGCTTCCATAAGATGGGTATCTCCTAAATGAGATATGTTCAAGTTGAATTCCTACTCCACACTTGGTTTTAGGATGATATCTGCTTATCATGCTGGGTTTCATATCTAACCTAATTATCTTCATCAGCAAGCATAATCATGTACTTGACATGGTCATACTATTTCCTTTATCAACTCCCTCTATCAAGGATTTATTCTAGGTTGTATCAACCTTCTGAGATTAAAGATATAATTCCCCCATTGTGTTATTCACACCTGATCTACTCTTCTACAAAACTCCATAAGTTTAAGTATTGGTCACTTCCTAAGAATGGTTCTAGTCTAGACCAAATTAGGGTTTATGGTGTGATCTCCCCTATATCAAATGACTTGTCCTAATTAATGCTTGAGTAATGTCTAGAGTCTCCTAGTTGGCCTTTATAGGAATGGCTCCAATGCTCATAAGTTATCTCACCTATAGCTAGGGCAAATCTAATAATCAAACTGGCATTAGTTAACCTCTCCACTTCTCTTATTTGGACTCACTAGATTAGGACATAAGAATGTAGAATAGATCATGGTTCAAGAATAGGTCTTGTGTAGACTTCTTTAGCATGAAATAAGTAGGTTTAAAGAATACCATGATCATCTTGGTGTGAATAAATATTTGGTTCTAAATTGGTGTGTCAAGCATTTTAGTTTTTCCTCACTTAACTCTCTTTTAGTTGTTGTGACTGTCACTACCCAAAACAAGGTTTTAACAGGGTCATGTTGAAGTTTATCACGCTTCAATTGATGAGCTACTTCAATTCCATCAACTCAAGTGAAACTCCAATCACTTTGATCTATTTTATTTAAATGCGTGAAAATTACCCAGATTTTCTATGCATGAAATGCAATGCACACATCTGTTGTCTCTATTTTATGACCTCTAATCCTGGGATATTACAGAGGCAGAAACGAAGAAGAGAGAGGCAGAACCTATTGACATGAGGGATGACCATTGTGGGGGTTTATAAGGGAGAGATGACCGTTGTGGGGTTTACACCATAAATTAAGGTAGAGATGACCGTTGTGGGGTTTACACAATAAATTAAGGAGGAGATGACCGTTGTGGGGGTGGTTTATATCTCAACAAAAAAGTAATGCCTAAAAGAAATGGAAATTCATGAAAGTTCATCATTTTACCGTGAAAAGTAAAGCCTACAAGAAATGGAAATTCGTGATAGTTTATCATTTCAGCGTGAAAATAATGCCTACAAGAAATGGAAATTCGTGATAGTTTATCATTTTACCATGAAAAGTAATGCATAAAAGAAATAGAAATTCGTGATAGTTCATCATTTTACCGTGAAAAGTAAAGCCTACAAGAAATGGAAATTCGTGATAGTTTATCATTTCAACATGAAAAGTAATGCCTACAAGAAATGGAAATTCGTGATAGTTTATTATTTTACCGTGAAAAGTAATGCCTAAAAGAAATGGAAATTCGTGATAGTCTTTTACCGTGAAAAGTAAAGCCTACAAGAAATGGAAATTCGTGATAGTTTATCATTTTACCGTGAAAAGTAATGCCTACAAGAAATTCGTGATTACCCAACTTGTTGAATCCGGTGGCAAACTCATCATTTAGCATACATAGAGGGGTAGTAGTTTGCCACCGACAGATAGAGAGAGGGTGGCACGATCCTGCCCGTTGGATCATAGGATCGACGGTAGGTGGGCACGATCCGTGTGACAACAGCTCGACCAATCAGGCCAAGTTTGGGCTTCTGTGAGAAGGGAGAGGGTAAAACTGAGTAGTATCAAGGATACAAGGGCAAGTAAATAGTAAGCAGGCTAAGGAATTCAAATAAGAGATTTAGAAAAAGAAAAACACATGTTTTGTACAATGAAACCCAGGTTGGCCTACCTCAAAGTATTAGCAATTCAAATATACATGAGTGTAACAATTATGGTCTCATTCAGACAAACTATGTTTTGGGTATAGATGTTTTGAGAAGGGGTTTGAGTGGAAAGCCATGAACCTTCATAGCTACTAGTGATTTCAGAAGTGGCCATTTGTGTGAAAACTTGATTTATATATGATTGTTATGATTTCCTACGTGGCAGGTTGCGTAACAAGACTCCATGAGTAGGAGGCACTATGATTTTATTTTTTTGAATTTTTTTGCGCATGAAATGACTCAATTAGATGGCTTAATCCCATCTGTTGACTCTCTATTGACCAGCCACTTGAGGGTAAAACTGAGTATATTGCACTAGGCAGTATTAGTACTCGAGGGGAAAACTGAGTACAGATATTTTTCCAGTGTAAGATTCGAGGGTAGAACTGAGTACACGTAACGGTGCTGACGTGCAGTCCCACGGACGCGTGTCGCGGTGAGCAGCGGTTAGCCGCGCGGTGCGCGTGTTGAGACCAAAATGTCAACTGCTGAGACGAACCATCACTTTGCCAGTACAGAGCCCCTCTCCCTCCCTCTGCACACAGTCTCATCATAACTCACGCACGCAACCATGCCTCTCACGTCCCATCACCTTCTCCAAAAAACCCCAGCCGTCCTACGCGTGCCCCCCTGCCAGCGATGGAGAAGAAGAATGCGCCGGCGGCCGTTGCCCCCGAGCCCATCGCCTCCGAGCCCGTCGCATCCGAGCCCATCGCCGCCGAGCCCGTCGCATCCGAGGGCGGCGCATCCAAGCGCGGCGCCTCCGTGAACTGGGCCTCTCTTAAGGGTGATGGACCACTTCACAAGATCGGCGACTGCTTACTGGCGAACGAGGAGTACGTGGACACCTACGCTGCTTTGAGGCAAGTTTGTACAAATTGGCGCTCAGATCTACCTGAGCCCGACGTGCACCTACACGAATGGATCGTGGTAGAACACGCCCTTCCACGCGCCGCTGAGTTCTCCTTCCTCAACCTCCGCATATCCCGCTACGTCACCATCGATCTAACGGAAGTTCATGCAAGGTTCAAATTCCTCTATATCTATAGAGTTAATCTATTTTTATTTTCAATCGTAAATATCTTTGTGCTGAATGTTATCTTCATCAACTCCCTTTTAGATACTAGTTCATCGGCTTTTACCGTGGCATCATCGTGCTTGCCCATAGGAACCAGCCGCACAAGATATGGCTTCTGAACCCACTCACAAAGACATTGAATGCTACGTTTGAGGCGCAGATGCCATCTATGATTGTGGAGTCAGTCGCTGTAATGAAGTCCCCGACTATGGTCTTCATTTGCACAGGTTACCCCAATGAAATTGCTTGGGTTGATGAGAGCTCTCCTACTAAGGATATAGATGTAGAAGATTGGGTAGAAGGAAGATTTTTGATCGAGGACCATTCTCTGCGTTGCCTTACCCCATTCAATGGTGAATTGTATGCAATAGCTGTGAACAATTTTGAGTTCGGAACATTAGTGTGCACCAACAATGTCCAGTTGGAGAAGCGCGCGAGCACTATCAACATGGAGACACTATTTTCATTTCTAGAACTTGGAAATGACAAGTTCTACCTTGTGGAGTCTGATGGTGATCTGCTGCTTGTGTTGTTCAGCGGCAGCCCTGGCAACGGGCATTTGGAGGAAGGTCAACCATTGGTGTACCGTGTGGACACTGAGAGCCGCTCTCTCCATGCCATCAACATTGGCAGTTGTGCCTTCTTCGTCAGTTATAAACGGTGTATCTCCGTCGACACCAGAGTGCACCCGACAGTTCGACCTGGCTGCATCTACTATGAGGGCGGTTATATCAGACAGTACTTTGATGATAGAAAGGCCTGGGATGAGTGGCCATGACATGTGGATAGATTAGATTCCGACAGTATGAAAATAGAACAAAGGCCATACCGTTTGGAGGATCTATTGGCTGCACACTGCAGACGGAAGGAGTTCAGTCAATATTTTTTTCGTCTCATGGAATATAGCGACTCTGAAATATATGATGAAGAATGAAGAACCTTCATGTTGGGCATACATTGCGTCTTATATTATTTTCAGCTTAGTTTGTCATGAACATTAACATCGTTATTGGCTTCTTTTGGCTGCTGTATGCATTTTATGTATTATACTATACTAGCTTCTAGATTAGCTTCTAGATTTGTTACCATATTGGGCAAAAAACGAGGGCCAAAAGGCAGCAATCATTGAAGAAAGACAGAAATAGAAGCTTCTCTAGATTTGATACTAATTTGGTGAAAAGAGAGAACTGTTTACAGAGAGAGAGGGGAAAAAGGTGCTCTGAAAATGCGCTCTGAAAAGTCAATGCCAATTTGGCCCGAGAGAGACAGAACCGAGCTCTCACGTACAACCAAACGCGGTCTCGTCCTGTCCCACGCGGTCCCTTTCTACCAGCCCCACGCGACGCGGCCCCACATGACGCGGCCCCACACATCAGCACGGAAACGGTCAACTTAACGGGAATCCTCCCGTCCAAGCTCCTGAGGGTTTCAGACAACGGCTTGGGGAAAACTGAGGAAAAACTAACGAGCTGGGGAAAACTGAGTACAACTAACGACCTGAGGGCACGAAAATAGAAATCCCATTCCTATAAGAGCTGGTTTACATAATATATAGCTTCAGGCCTTTTCCCCAAAAAAAAAGTTAACAAGGACAACCTAACATACCAACTGCTTACTTCACAGAAGCCTTCTCTGAACATAAGCTGAAGTCTAGATACTGATCTGCAAATGCAAGACTGACCTGCAACATGCAGGGCAGTCAAGTCTACTCACTCAGTGGACTGACTCCAGTTCAACTCAAGTGCTTTCAAGCTAAGCAAACTATGACAACTAATTAATCAATATCATTCCGTTCTAGGAGCCGAAGGTAAACTCCCAGAGATGCACATTTGTTCCTTTGAACATCAATGAAAGTGTATCAGAAGAGATTGCTCAAATTGAGTTTAGGGGTGCACTAGCGGTGAGCTCTCAATGAACAAAATTTTGAGACAACTGCTCCAACCCGTCATTCAAAGATTGATATATAGGAGTCTCCCAGCAGGATGGGTACCCCAGATTGATAGGCAACTCAACTTGATCAACTGATGGCACACTTACTGCAAAACCCTGTGACACACGGAGGACCAAGACCGCTTTGCAGATGGCGGCCAGGTTCTTCCAGTCTACTGACCTCGTGCAGCTTATGACTTCGAGGTACCCTCCTGACCTCCTCGGCCCTGTCATGGTCGATTTGCGCGGAGGACAAGTGCTCGGTGCCGACAGCGTCTACAGAATATGTGACCTGCTACGCAGTTCATGGTCGCGGCTGCAGCCAGCCCCTGCCCCTTTTCCTGGCACTTACCACGATAGCAGTGGGAACGTCACCACAATCACCAAGATCAGAACAGACGTTTTCGCCATGACCACCATATCTAAAGACCTTGTTTCCACCACCACATTCACCTCAACCTGTCCAAGCAATGATGATAAAGACGGTCTACATCTCTGAAGTGGGTTTGCCATTGCGAAATCCTCCAATGTGCAAAACAAAGTCTGCTCCTGGCGACAGAACCCAGATTTTCTCTCACTGTTGAAGTTGTCTCTCCTTGACACCATCCATGACTTCTACATTGACGCGCTCGACATGCTGCCAAGCCACACGCTGCGCGAGCAGCACCTCATCCGTGCCATCCTCGCAGTTGGACACTGTTATGGCCCCTTGGACCCGATGTCAAACATCATACTCAACTCTATCTGGTATGATGTCGTCTTCCCGCTCTCGGATGATGTCCCCAAGAAGATTGGACCAGCTGACATTCTCGATGCTCGCTCTCTGTCGCGTGTTGAATCTCGTTCCTTGGATGGCTTAGTTGCATTTGTCATCGATACCCACTCAATCTCAGAGCAAGAAGCTGTGGTACTGCTCTGCGAACATCGCTTCAACATCTCATATCTATTGCAAGGCCAAGAGAAGATATTCTCCAACCTAGCTTCTGCGGCGCTGGTTGCCAAACACCCACAGCCTGCTGCCTTTGAGGATTTCCTCAGTTCGCTGACCCCTGGTATACTTGATTGCTTGCGCTCCCTTATTCCCAAAAAAAGTATAGGCCATGCTCTCTCTGATGAAACTTTGGAGCGCCTAAAGATGATTGTGGCCAAGCAAACCGCATGCGCTGCAGCAGTGCAAAGTAGGGCTCATGTACTTAGCCAATCAGTCATGGAGACACTGTTGGAAAGGAGGTCGACCTTCAAGTCTCGGCAGGATTATGTTCGCATAAAGTTGGAGAAGTTGCTGCACAACTATGGACTTCATAAGGTATTAAGTACAATTGACCTGTAGACTAATTACCATTGTCGATTGTCCTCGCAAGACCGTTTAACTTGCCGTCTGATTACTTTCTTAAGGGACAATTATACAAGCTCGCTACCATTTGTGGAGTGACGACAGCTAGATATCGTTCCTACACAACTTGCTATCATGTAATTTTTCTGGCGAGGATGGATTTCCCAATTGGTTCGACCAGACCGTGGGAACTATTCTTTGCAGAATTCTAGAGCATAGTTGATATTAAAGTTGAACCTTCAATAAATGTGTCGTTCTGCTGCCCTATGAGAGATTACTTCAATGCGTATTCTAGTAAGCCTTCATCTACATCAGCACTTAAATTAGTCTCTTACTTTACAATTGTAGTATTAGGAGAAGTAGAAAAATCTGAACTTTCTGTTGAAATCATAAACAAGACAAGAAATATGATTGGTAAAAACAAATTAAAAAACATATACTTGGGAAATATGATTTTAATATGTTCATTAGCGCATAGTTACTTCTTTTATTTCCAGACTGAAACATACCAAGACAAGAAATAGTTTACTTTTAAGTTTGCAGTTCTCTACACATAATTACAATTTGCAAAATGCTACTCTTTTAGTTGACCATATTAAAAGAACAAGGTACTATTCTAGATTTCTGGTCAAGCATGTTCGGTCTTAACTTTTAAATTAACTATCACTTCAACATACTTGTAGAGATTTTAATTTTTTGACATGTATTGTATCACGTTTATGACGTCTTATGTCTTTGCTTTATTTTGGTTTTGTAAACAGTTCGTTGCGTCGTTTGCGACCATACATCATCCAAGATTGCACATCCATCATGTGGCAAGCATGATTATTTCACTGGAAACATTTATCCTAACTTTCTGCTAAACTATGAGTGGGGTGCTGATCTAGGTGGAATGCTCGAGTATGATTTCATGTACTTTGATGGTGGAAGTGATGAGGAGTTTGCAAAGATTCTCTTAGAGGAGTCTTCTTCATCTCCCCAGAGCTAGCGAGGAGTCTCCTTCAACCCAGAGGAACACCAGAGCTAGAACTGATGTTGGTTTTGGTGCCCCTGCTCCTTTCTGCAAGGTGGATTCTGGTTAATTTGAATATGACACATAGCTCCCCAGAGCTAGAGCTAGAACTGATGTTGGTTTTTCCCGTCGGGGGGTCTTTATAGGCGAAGGGGCAGCGTCAGAAGTGGACCGAGGTGGCCTCACACATAGGGGGCGCGACCAGGGGCCAGGCCGCGCCGCCCTGGTGTGAGGGCCCCTCGTGACCCCACTCCTTCTCCTCTTCGTGTCTTTGGAAGCTTCCGGGAAAAATAAGACTTCAGAAACTTGTTTCATCCAATTTCGAGAATATTTCCTGTGTAGCTTTTCTGAAACACAAAAATAGTAGAAAATAGGGAACTGGCACTGTGGCGACTTGTTAATAGGTTAGTTCCGAAAAATGCATAAAAGTGTCACAAAGTGTAATGAAACATTAGGCAAACTAGCACAGGGGCCCTTGCAAATGCGAGGATATTATCTTTGAAGTGTCAAAAATAATTGAATAATAAATTTGTAGTTTACATATTGTGATTTTAAATATTAGTACCAACATTTTAATCCTCTCACCGTAGGGGACTCCCTTATGACACTCTTATCTAATGTTGATTTTAATATAATTTATTTGGAGAGGATATGATGTTATCCAAGAACACATAGTATATTGATCATGTTTATCTTTTTATATTGCATTACAACAATATATGCTGAATTAAAATTTTGACTATGCTTTGGCCGATAGTTCAAATGTGATCTTGTATGAGTATGCACTCTCAAGATTCAGTTTGTCTATATGTCGTTGACGAGGTTTATCCCCGGCAATGCCCATGTCGAAGGGCTTTCGATCTAGGAAGCGTATTGGGGACCTGGCGAACTCGACGGCGGACGATAAACGACGAGGGGCACACGAAGTTTTACCCAGGTTCACGTCCCCTCGGTGGAGGATCGCTACATCCTGCTAGCAATCTAGTATATGAGCATAGTTGTTTACAGGGAGCCGCCGAAAGCGGGTGGGTTTGTGTATGTTGTAAGCTATTGTGTGTTCCCCCCAGGGGGTACCCCTTGGTGGCTTTATATATGCAGCCAGTTAGGGTTTACAAGGGGTTTCTTGCCTTCTACTCCAAGTCGAAGTGTTGGACCTTGCGGGCTTCTTGTATCCTTCGAGCGGGCTTCTTTCTTGGCGGGAACCGGGTAGGCAAATATCGAGGACCGAGGGGTCATACCCTCGTCAGTAGCCCCCGAGTGCCTGGGATAGTCGAAGACTATGGCAGGGACTCTAATCCGAGATTCTCCTTGACGTCGTAGTCTTGTATATCGCGTGCGAGGGCACCAAATAAAGCTCTTGCATGTCGTGGTCGGTGGAGTCGCATGGTGGCTGAATCATGATGTTATCGAAGGCTTGCTGTAGGCGATATCCTGGTCGAATGCTTGCTGTAGGCGATGTTGTTGTCGAATGCTTGCTGTAGGCGATGCCGTTGTCGAAATATGTCGAACCGAAGTCAACGTAGCAGACGGAGCGTCGTTGATGATTTAGAAGGCTGCTAAAGTTAACAGCGTCGGGTGTAGCCCCCGAGCGTGTTGGTAACACCAGGCGAATAGAAGTCAATGCGGGGCGCAGCCCCCGAGCGTGTTGCCAACATCGGAATTCGAGGCGAATGAAAAGCCAATGCGAGGCGAAGCCCCCGAGCGTGTTGTCAACGCCGAGTGCTAAAGGAGTGAATGCTAAGGTTAGCATGTAAGCGTAGCCCCCGAGCGTTGCTAGCATCGGGTTGTAAGGCGCAGCCCCCGAGCGTGCTGCCAACGTCGGGCGAATAAATGCCCATTCGAGACACAGCCCCCGAGCGTGTTGCCAACGCCGAGCGAATAAATACCAATTCGAGTAGTACTCATTCTGAGCCTCGAAAATGCTAAGTCGGGTTTGCAGAGGGATGCGCATAACCGGCCTGAGACTCACGCCGGGTCTCAGTTAATTGCATAGCCGCAAAAACACTCGGTTAGCTTACTCAGATTCGAGTCCCCCGACTCGAACCCGCGTGGGCTGGCGCTACCCCGACCCGAGCCGCGTTGGACTTACCAGGTCGAAGCCCAGTTCATTGTGAGGCACCCGATGCGTCCATCGGTGCAAACTTCATACCGTAGGTATGGAAAATCTCCGGCAGAGCGCGTTTGATACGAATACCGGGCCATCGGGTGTTGCAAACCGTGGACTTACCTTCGTATTTGACATACGGCATCCGAACTGGTATATTGCCACCAAGATTCGGGCATGTTGAATGAGGAGCGTTGATAGCCCGAAAGAGAGGTTCGAAAGGGCATCAGCCCATATTCGAACAAAATGAGGGCACCAGCGGTGTGGAGATGCGTTTTGAGGGTTCGGACATCCCAACCCGAATAGTGTAGAGGCGCTGCCGGCTCGAAGAAGGAGATTCGAGGGACTGAAGCCTGAACTCGAATGTTTTGAATAACTCGAAGGCACTGCTGGCCCGAAGAAGACAATTCGAGGGACCGAAGCCCGCACTCGAATAATACCAAGGCGCTGCTGGCCCGAAGAAAGCGATTCGAGGGACAATAACGCCCGCACTCGAATAATACCAAGGCGCTGCTGGCCCGAAAAAAGCGATTCGAGGGACAATAACGCCCGCACTCGAATAATACCAAGGCGCTGCTGGCCCGAAGAAAACGATTCGAGGGACAATAACGCCCGCACTCGAATAATACCAAGGCGCTGCTGGCCCGAAAGAGCAATTCGAGGGACCGAAGCCCGCACTCGAATGATTCCAAGGCGCTGCTGGCCCGAAAGAGCGATTCGAGGGACCGAAGCCCGCACTCGAATAATTCCAAGGCGCTGCTGGCCCGAAGAAAGCGATTCGAGGGACAATAACGCCCGCACTCGAATAATACCAAGGCGCTGCTGGCCCGAAAAAAGCGATTCGAGGGACAATAACGCCCGCACTCAAATAATACCAAGGCGCTGCTGGCCCGAAGAAAACGATTCGAGGAACAATAACGCCCGCACTCGAATAATACCAAGGCGCTGCTGGCCCGAAAAAAGCGATTCGAGGGACAATAACGCCCACACTCGAATAATACCAAGGCGCTACTGGCCCAATGAAGACGATTCGAGGGACCGAAGCCCGCACTCGAATAATATGAAGGCGTTGCTAGCCCGAATGAAATCCTTCGAGGGACAAATCAGCCCGCACTCGAAGATAATATAAGTGGCGCTGACGACCGAATGAAATCCTTTGAGGGACAAATCAGCCCGCACTCAAAAGTATATGCGAACGATGTTGTCAATTGACTGATGTTATCTCCCCAGTAGCCCCCGAGGGTGAGTCGAAGTGCTTGCACTTGGGCTTGCCCTCAAAATTTCAGCTATTTGTTGTCGATTGCCATAGCCCTTTGTCAAAACTTCAGAGTATGAGTAAATGCATATCTTTAAGGCGAAGCCCCCGAGTATCGGGTGCGGCAAAAGTAAATAATAATTGACTCTTGGTAGAGGAAAACTTAGCTTTATCGGGTGCAGCGTAGATGCGGCCGTGGTCGAGGATGTAGAGGTCGAATTTCTTGATGACGGCGGGCTCGAATTTCTTGACGACGCAGGGGTCGAATTTCTTGACAACGGCGCGATCGAATTTCTTGACGACGAAGGAGTCGAATTTCTTCACAACGCCGAGGTCAAATTTCTCGACAATGGTCTCGAAGGTCATGGCGGTGAACTCGAAAGTCATGACGATGGAGTCGAAGATCTTGATGCTTGGTTCGAAGGTCATGATGACGGAGTCAAAGATCATGGCGATGGAGTCAAACATCTTGATGACGGACTCAAAGATCATCGCGACAGAGTCAAAGATCTTGATGATTGATCCGAAGGTCATGGCGATGGTGTCGAAGATCTTGATGCTTGATCCGAAGGTCATGGCGATGGTGTCGAAGATCTTGATGACGGACTTAAAGGTCATGAGCGTGAGCTTTCGCACACAGAGGCAAGGTGATATCGAGCCTCCGAGTGGGGCTGAGTGCGCGAGTGTGCGACGGTGAGTCCTTGGGCGTGGCAAGCCGTAGTCAACACGGACCAAGATACAACGGATGTAGTCGGTTTTCATCCGAGAAAATATGTATGTATAAACTTTCATCCAGTAGCTTGATAGTGTCTTTGTTTATTCACGTGGAGTAGCACTTGGGCTAAATTGATTTTCCTGGAGACTTGCTGATCGACCTGGTGCACGACGCGGAAGCTGCCGTCAGACTGTGGCATGTATACGCGGATCGGCCGATTTTATTTTTCCGATCACGTGATCCAGCCTAGTAGCTCTTTGCTCCTTTTATTTCTTGATTCATGCGCTTGAGCTTTTCTATGATTCTTGTCCTTCACAGTAATTTTGACTGCAAGGCTGACATATGTGCATAGCAGCACCCTCGTCAGTCGTGGTCCAAACAATAATCACTGCCACAACTATGACAAGATGCATATTTTATCTTGTGCATATACATGGATGAAATCAAGATGTGAGGAATTTGTTGATTTAACAAACCTTGACAGAGATTTTGTTTTATCAACAATCTTGTTTAGGCCTTAGTTTTAGTTTTCATTGCTCAAATATGTTTTAACAGTGGATGAAATGTCTTATATTTTTGCCCTTCTATGTTTTTCATCCTTAGTTCATAAATTGCAGATATTTTGATAGCATGTCTGGCGAGGACATGTCCCTAGAGTTCTGGAGTAAGTGAGCTCAAAGATCTTAGGGTTCACTTTTAACTTTTTCTTAGCCGAGATATATGGGTCCATTGACAAAGTTCGATTAAAGATCTTTGGGTTGATTTCAGGTGATTGCCTCTTAGTGTACGATAGGGTGACGTCAGTCTTTCCTTACGGCTGTCACGACGGATTTTTGCTTAGTTGGCAGAGAGAGAACAAATAAAGGGAAGATTCCCTTTCCTTAGCTAAGGGATGATCTCTTATGGAATAAGATAAGGCTATTTTCCCACTGTATCATCTATCCTCCCTTAGTAATAGAGTTTTCTACCAAAAATCAACTAATTCTATTAATTGCTAGGGATGTCAATCAGAGATAAAGCATTGTATCACTAATATCTATTGTCTTCTCTATGTGACGTGGAGGACTAAGAGAAGGCGTGCTTTCTCCACCATTGTACATGCCCTAAAACATGCAATAGGGTGACATCAGCCTTCCTTACGGCTACCACATCGGATTTTTGTTTAGTTGGAGGAGAGAGAATAAAGAAAAAGAAGGTTGCCTTCCCTTAGCTAAGAGATGATCTCTTATGAAAGAAGAGAAGGCTATTTTCCACATTGTACCACATGTCTTTGCTTAGCAATATAATTTCTTATCAAAATTTAATTAATTCTATTAATTGCTAGGAATGACAATAAGAGATAATATATTATATCTGTGAGGGATCTACTTTATCATATTGTATTTATGAAAAAAGAGGTTTCAAAATTCAAACATGGAAATCTAATGTTAGGTGAAACTTTGAATCTATTTTGCATCGTTTAAATTTGTGGTGTGTTCTGAAATTTTATAGATACCATGCGTCATATTGTAAAATATTATTTAGTTTGAAACATAATTAGTGTAATTTGGTAGAATTTTACTCTCTTCTTGTTGTCCCTGCGCTTCAGTTTAGGAGTTCTACCGTCTCGCTGGCACGTAATTTTGTATAATGTAACAAAGACTACACCAATTTGGATGGCCATAGTTTTATTTGACTTACTGAAGTTTATAAAAGACATGAATGACACATAGTTTTAGTTTGAAGCATGTCATCTCACCAATAATCATTACAATCCCATTGCATCACCAAATTTTTCTAGTCGATTATTAACATTCCTTGCTATCATCATCATATTACCCATTACTTCAATCCATTTTTTTAATGAAAGTAGTAAAAAAATTGTCTGAGTATGACTACTATGAAACATAAACTAAAATATTTAAGTAATTATCCAAATTTCCCAAAGAAAGTTATCCTTTCAAATTTAGTTTTATAAAAATTCTTGTTCGTGGATTATTCTCATTACATTCCCACATATTGGAATGGGTACTTCTATATTGTCAATATAATCCTATGCTTGATCTCTCTTTTTCGGTTGACACCAACTATGCTAGTAGGTTACTACTCTGCCATGGAGTATTAATTTAATTGAGAACTTCAATATTGTTTAGGTAATTTTTTGGAACTAACTCTTATGGTATCCATAAAATGTATAATAGAAAAAATAAGTATCGAATATGACCACGTACGACATAAAAAAAAGTAATGGGGGTGCACAATTGACACTCCAGGCACTAATCGACACCATATTAGGAAATTAATTTTTAGATGAAGTATATACTTATCGGACGATCCTATCTGACATATGAATAAAATGAAGACGTTTAAATAGCGCTAAACCAATATTCATTTTTTATTTGTTTGAGGCATGTGATATTTTAATCGACAAATATCATACTCCATCTGGCTAAAAATATTTATCTTAACATTGTCTATATAGAAATGTATATAGACACGTTTTTAGTATGGAGGTACATGTGTAGCTAAAAAAAGTTAAGATGATTAGTTTGGGATAGAGGGCGTAGTAACTATCCAGACCCTATTCGCGATTTGCAGAACTGATTGTATCCTTTGTATACTTAAAAAAACTTTGTTACTACTTTAGTAAGTTGCGTTACGACAAAGCGGCATGTATGTTGCGAAGTGTTGAATATGGACTCTGTCGAATAATGAAGAAACTTTAGCTAATCTGCCATGCATCAATTAATTCGAAGCATGTATACATATGAGCATAGAAAGGATGTTTATGCTTTATATGTCGAAGATAGAATTTAGAGCTCAAGAGGTTTGATGATATATTTATCCTTAGGGGTGGCACACCCAACGTGGACCAAGTCGATTAAAACGGAAAGTTTTGGTTCGTATTGGAAGAGAGCCTGAACGGCTTGGTTAATTAAAGAAAATAATTTTTCTGTTTTATTTAAGACAATCGTATTAGATACAAACTTCATTAGATTTAGAAATAGTTTTTAAATCTACGCGTAAAAAAAATCTTGTAGCGTGCCCCATCTTACTCTGTCTGATGCGTACGATACACATCATATATGTTCCACCTTTTTTTTTGCGGGAAATATGTTTCTATTTTTAATGGTCCTTTTTTGCACCACGTGATAAGTTGTACACGTTTATGTTTCAGTTAAGGCAATCGTATTAGATACGAACTCTATTAGATCTAGAAACAGTTTTTCAACCTGGGCATAAAAAAATCCGTTTCCCATCTAACTCTCTGATGCGCATACAACATTATATTTTTGCATTTTTAAATTGTCCATTTTTACACAATGTGACAGGTTGTACACGACTATACTTTACGTAACTTGTTTTTGCTTTAATCTTGACCATTAAAATTAAAATCGATGGAGCATATATTTCTAGTATATGTGGATTAACGTGGTGTCTCTATTTTAGACCTCCGTATTGTGCTTTTAGTATATAATAGATGGTGTAAAAACAAGCATGGAGCATCAAAAATTATAGATACGTTGGAGACGTATCAGCATCCCCAAGCTTAACTCCTGCTCGTCCTCGAGTAGGTAAGTGATAACAAAAGAAATTATTTTTGAGGTAAGATGCACCTACACAATCTTGATCATATATGTAAGCATTGTGAGCTGGGATCATAAGAACTTAAAACATGGGCATGAAAGATATAGTCTTAACAATAAGAACTTAGCAACCATGTTATAACATGAAAATGAACACAAACAAAAGATCATTAAAATGAAACAATGAAAGTCAAATGTGTATTCAAATCATAAGGAAACACATACAAATGGTTTTCAGCTTGTCCTTCATGGAGAGCAAAACATAAATACATAGGACACCTTCAAGTTTAAGAGGGCGACTAGATACAAGTAATTTGAGAACAAGTGAAACCAACAATATGAATCAATCAATGAAAACTTTGGGACAATGCACATTATACTAAGAATGACAACTATGCTCTCTTAATGGTGCATAAAGATAGAAGGTGGTGACTCAACATAAAAGTAAAAGAAAAGCCCTTCATGGAGGGAAGCAGTGATTGCAAGTTTTATAACCTTCAAAAATTATGTTACTTACCGACTGTGAGCTCTCATTGCCCCCATCATAAGCATCTTGAATGGTTAAAGTTAATGCGAGAACAATTATGATGCATATGCTTGACAAATCATAAGTTGAAAACCTTGTGTCCCGTGAATACGAGTACCCAAACCTCATGCTACTCTACTTAGAGTCCCAAGCAAGGCTCTTGTCATTGTAAGTATACATGTATCATCGAGAACTGCCAATGAGGTACCTCTGTGCCCGATGACATGGAACAAGCCCACATCAAAATAACAGGACAAGCAGACAATAAACACCTCGACATCTCTTTTATTTACTATTTGTTTAGCTTTTTATTTTGAGATGCGTTGTCAAATGTTCACCATGGGTATGCTACAAATTTCCACCATGAATTATGCATGTCTTAGATTGGCGGCCCAGGCGTTTCCCTAACACATATACAAACTCCATGATCCCCACAAGATTCCCAATTTATTTCACACCGCGGGCATCCATAAACAAAACATCATGATATCAACTCAAATAAGAAGTGCAATGTTGAAAGCTTGCCCATGACTGCATGGCTGGGCTAGTCTCTAACTTACAACTTGCAAGCATAACAACTCAACATAAGAGACCACAATGTCAAATTTTTAAGAACAGGAAAAAGTAAAGTGTGCCTTCCGGTTCATGAGAGCTTTACTGACCAATTTTCGCATAACACTCGTAAGAGTTTAATTTAAAGAGAAAATAAAAGCAAGTCAAATTTACTTAGAATAGCAAATTGCTAGTAGGTATGTATGGTGGACACTTTGGAATAACTTGGTTTTTAGGAGTTGGATGCACGCGTAGAGCTCATACTCAGTACAAGGCGAGGGCTAGCAAAAGACTGGGAGCGACCAACTAAGAGAGCAATAATGGCCATAATCATGCAAAGCGACAAAGCGACATTAAAAGAAGCATAAGATGGCATCAAAAGTCAAAAACTAAATGATCATAGAGGCTATTGGCGACTTTGTATGAGTCTAACAAGTGTGAGCATGCGCCAAGTCAACCCAAATAAAGCATCAAGGAGAAAACCAAAATAATGCTTCCAAATAATTAAAACAACGCATGATTTTTTTCAAAGGCTCATTAAGCAATCTTAGTTATTTGAGACAAGTCATGCTACAGCAAAACCACTAAGCATACTATCAAAAAGATATCATGCATGACATGAAAAAGCCCAAGCCGCAGTCTACACAAGCTCCTTCTTGTACCACTTTTTTGCATAAAGCTTTTTCTCTTTTCCAACACCATTCGAACTTTTTATAAACACCTCTTTTGACGAAAACCAATAAAGATCAAAGGAAAAAAATACACCTTCATAAACAAATATATGAAGATCTGAATGCAAATCAAGGCGAAAATGAAAACCAAAAGTAGTAGCAGAAAAAGAAGAACACTCAGTTTTTGATAAGAGTGAAAACTAGAGCGTTCTTGGCAAATGAAAAGTAAGGCAACTTCTCCAAAAGAAATTTTTTGGAGTCCAACCATTTATTGTAGCAAACAAAACAAACTAATAAAGAAAACTAAAACAACTGATGCTCCAAGAAAAACACATAATGCATGAAGCAATAAAAATATAGTGTTTTGAAAGGTGACCTGATTTTTGCCGATGAAGAAGGGGTGCCTCGGGGGCATCCCAAGCTTTGACGCTTGTACTTCTTGAATATTTCTTGGTGTGATGCATGGGCATCCCCAAGCTTAAGCTTTTGTCCATTCTTCAACTCATCTCATCATTCTCCAATCCCTACACTTGAAAACTTCCTTCATACAAAACTAAACACAAATCTATTAGCAACATTAGTGTAGGCATAACATATAATAAACCTCTTTTTCCTTCAGGTTTCAACCCAAAACTACCACATATAAAGTATATACTACTGTAGCAACTTCCCCAAAAGTTCTGTGATCAAAAGAACTCAAAAGAAAGCGATAAAGTGGCAAAAACAAATATTGGCAGAAATTTGTCAAAATAGAACAGCTGACAAAGGTAGAATTTTTAAAGGGTTTTCTGTTGCTCAAATCAAAAAGTGTTCAACTAATGAAAGTTTGGATATAACCTGGGACATATGCACAAGAAATCGCAGGTCCAAAAGATATACAGAGAATTTATACTAATTTTTACGGTGCAGCACGGAAAACAGTTTTAGGACAGCAACATCCCCAAATCTTTACCTCACCCAAATTAGAGGCTTCTCTTGGCAAAACAATGAAATAAACAAGATAAGGAGAGCTCATTACAGTAGTAATGACTTCCAAGACTAAAATAAAAGAAAAAGTACTGAAAAGAAAATATTGGGTTATCTCCCAAGAGTGCTTTTCTTTAACGCCTTTGAGCTAGGCGCAAAAAATTGTGAATCAAGTAATATCAAGTGATGAAGTAATTATGAAAGAAGCATTAGGATCCACAATAGGAGTATTTTCAACAATGAAGGGAATTATGTCCAAATGAGTTTTTGAAGATCCTTTATAATCACGCTTTGGTACACTACTTTCATCGAAGGGATTTTTAGGACAAATCCAACTGGAGTTATTTTCCCAAATATCATGTATTCCTGAAAGTTTATATGGTATTGGCACTCTAAAATCTTCATTGGGTGTGCCAACAACCGTTACAGGTGAGCCAAGCTTATTGAATTTCTTAAAAACTTTTCTAGCCTCATTGGCAACATCTTTAAATTCTAAGCGCATAGTTTCCAAAATGAAAGCTTTCTTTTTAGGATCTTCAATTTCATGGAGCTTAAGGAACATGTTTTGAATAAAATGATTAAGACTAGCAAACCTAGCTTCCAACATATGAATTAAATAAGTAGAAGCAACTTCAATACTAGGAGCTAACTCAACCAAAGACTTTTCCTCAACTTCTTTATGCATACTAATGTGATTGAAGAACTCCTCAATATTATCTTTCCCAATAATTGAACCACTACCTACTGAGAGATCCTCCAAAACATACTTAGGGGACAACATAATGAACTAAAGTAAAGAAATAACAACTACCAAGGATTCTAATTTTTTGGGTTTTTGATAAAACGATGCAGGTAAAATAAATAAAGTAAAGCAAAACAAATAACAAAGTAAAGGATGTGCGTGCCAAAAACTCCGGCCCCTTGCAGAGGTATTCTACTTCTTCCTCGGCAACGGTGCTAGAAAAGAGCTTGATTGCTGGTTGATGGCGCCAGAAAAGAGTTGGTGCCTAGTTGAATTACTAGCCCGTTGGGAACCCCAAGAGGAAGGTGTGATGAATACAGCAGCAAGATTTTCCCTCAATTAAGAAACCAAGGTATATCAATCAGGAGAAGAGCAGACAAATGACTGAAGGCGATGCTGACTGGCTTAATAGCACTCCAACAAGGGCGCCATTTAACGATACTTGTTGACTCATATTCGGCCAGTAGCAACACGGAACCTGCACACACACAACAAAGTACTTTGTTCCCAACTTGCGATGAGGTTGTCAATCTCACCGGTTGACGAGGGTTAACTTGACAAATGTCCTAGATGAAGGACTTAGGATCGGGGAGATAGGGCGTCGGATGAACTCGAAGGTAAAGTTAGTCGAAATAGGTGTATATCGAAAGTAACTTGGGTGTTCAACCTGGCTTGCTTTCAATCTGCCCTACACCGTCCCCTCCTGGCCCCTATATATAGGTGGCCAGGTCTCGAGGATCGGGTAGGGTCCGATACAGATTACAAATATCGACATACGGTAATAACTCGTATTCGACTATCATTACAATTGGGCCTAGCACAACGGGCCTCAGGGGTACTCAACTAACGGGCTCTATTAGCTATACCCTTGTCAGTAGCCCCTGAGATTCTACCAGAATCACAGATTCAGTTGAATCTCTAATCTTCAAATCTTCGACTTGATCAATTCTTCATATCTTCAAATCTTCGACTTGGTCTTTCGACTTATATTTCATGATATTCTTTCGCAAGGGGTTTTGATGAGCAAGCCTGACAACTCTGACGGATCAAGAGGTCAGTTAACTGCCGGAACAGATACTTGTCACCTACTTCGAATTCAATCCCCTTGGATTTGAATTCGGGATACCGGTCAAATCCAATCTTTTGCCGCATTTAGGACTTACAAAGAATGAATCCCAGTGGTTCTCAGGGTACCCAGTGCGTCCACCAGGATTTTCTTCGCGTCATAGACACGGATACATACCAGCAGAGCGCATCCATGTGCGTATACCAGGCCACACAGGACGGATCCCGGGGTCTTACCTTCATGACAAGTCACGGCATTCGAGTTTTGTTGCGATAACACAACTCGAGAATCTTATGTCGCAGTCAAAGTTTGACTGAAAATATTCGGGTTTCTGCAACCATAAAACTCGCTCCCGATGGGAGTAATCTCTCTTCAATTTATTGACTACGTAGTCGAAGTTTTGTATGCTTATCCGTCTGCATCTTCAATATTGATCATCTCATCTCTATCGGGTGCGCGCTCAGCGCTCCCGATGGGAGTAGCCCCCGAGGCTATGTTTGGCGACTTGTAGTCAAGCATAGGCTCAAAGTTCAGCTCTTCTTTCTTCTGTGGACGTCTTACTATTTAACGAGCCCCCGAGTCCAAGTCGAGGTTTCCATATCGCATAATCTCTCCCCTTTTTTTTCTTCTACTTTGATATTATCGTCTGCTGTGCGCAGAATTTTAACTCCTGTTGCAAATTATGTTTGCGGGCTTTGCTGTAGCCCAAAGGCCCAATAGTATGTGCTTATAAATAAAGCGCCTACTGATTAAGGTAAGAAACCCTAATCAGACTCCTCCTCCGCCGCATCATCTTCTTCCTCTATCTAGGGTTTTTGCGAAGTTTTCCTGTTGTGCTCATGGCTGATGCTGAAGGTTCTCGTCTGAACCTTGGATCTCCGATGGCACCACGAGGTCAAGGTCGCCCTCGCGGTAGCAAGAACAGGAGCAATACCACTCCGGCCGCCGTCGAAACTTCGTCGGATGCTCCAGCTAAGCATCGTCCCGGCCGCCCACCTGGTAGCAAAAACAAGCCCAAGGTGATTGGCGCCGCTTCGGGTCCTGCTGCTCTTCCTCCTGCTGCTCCTGCTGCACCTCCCCAGACCTTTTCTTTCCTGTGCATTGCCATGGCGCAATGCCGTGAGATTCAGCGCCTGCCGTTGAATTTTACGAAGTTTATGGATGGCCGCGAACTGCGAGAGGCGGTTCTCCATGAACAATCTGGCGGTGGCATCCCATACGAGGTGGAGGTATGGTACGATGGCGACGGCGAGCAGTACTTCAGGGGTGGTTGGTCGCAGTTTGCGGAGGACCATGACATCCATCAAGGTTTTTTCATGGCCTTCGACTTCCATATCGGTACGTCGAAGTTTGACGTCAAGATCTACGATGGCACTCTTTGCCAGAAGGAGTATCAAGCTTGAAGTCCGCTTCCATTAGGACTTGTTGCTTTTTATGTAATTTCATTTTATCATGTCCTTGCTACCATGCTTTATCTGTAATGAATATTCGTACTTGGTGTCAATGTCTTTTACTAGTACCATGAGAACAAGTCGTGTTCTGAGGTATGCTTTCCATATATCGGGTTCTTTGCGAACCAATAAAGGTAGAAATAATATCGGGTTCTTCTTATGAACCAAGTTCTCTCAATATTTATCGGGTTGTCTAAACAACCTTATAACGAAAGAAAACCTCCAATCTTGCGATACTGACTATTTTCGTATGACCCAGGGGTTGAAGCCCCCGAGCGGAGAAGTAACAAATATTTGTACAATTTCGTCGAGTTCAACCCAAAGAACCCGACCTGTGGCCTCATGTTCTCGGTTCAGAAGGCTAACTCGAATTTATTGATACCACTACATGTAGTCTACGCGTAAAAACGTCGTAGCTGTTCTGCGTTCCACGGGTTGCTCTCGTCCTTCCCAGTCTTCTTGTCTTGTAGTCGATACGCTCCTCCTGGTATTACTTCGGTGACGATGTAAGGTCTCACCCAAGGGGACTCCAATTTGCCATGGCTGTCTTGCCTGAGTCGCAAAACTAAGTCTCCCACCACGAAGGATCGTGGACAAACTCGACTACTATGGTAGTTTCGTAGGCTTTGTTGATACTGCGTAGCCCTTTCTAGTGCTTTATCTCTTGCTTCATCTAGTGCATCGACATCGTCTTGCAATGCTTCTGTCGACGTCGTCTCGTCATATGTTGTCACTCTTGGAGCCTCGTGTGTAACTTCGACTGGAAGCACGGCTTCTGCGCCATGGACCAAGAAGAAAGGGGTTTCTTGAGTTGCTGCATTGGGCGTAGTTCTTAGGCTCCAAAGAACGGAGGGCAATTCTTCTACCCAAGCGCTCTTGGCTTTCTCGAGAGGTGCTAAGAGCCTCTTTTTTATGCCACTGCATATTAGGCCATTGGCTTTTTCGACTTGTCCGTTCGTTTTCGGGTGTGCCACAAATGCGAATTTGAGCTTGATCCCTAGTCCTTCGCAGTAACTCTTGAATTCCGGGGCCGCTTCCACCCATTTTGTGAATTTATCAACTGCCAATAGCATGTAGACGTGCCCTCCTGGCCAAGATTTGTGCAACTTTCCCACCATATCGAGGCCCCATTGTGCGAAGGGCCAAGATAACGGTATTGTTTGTAGCTCCGCTGCTGGTGCATGCGGTCTGGATGCAAACCTTTGACACGCTTCACACTTTCGAACTATATCTTTTGCGTCCTCGATGGCTGTTAACCAATAAATCCTGCTCGGAAGGCTTTTGCTGTTATTGCTCTGCTGCTAGCATGATGGCCACATACTCCGCCATGTATGTCTTTTAATATTGCTTGCCCTTCCTGGGGCATTACACAACGCTGCAAAACGCCGGTGATGCTTCTCTTGTACAATTTCCCCTCCAAGACGATAAACGCTTTTGATCTTCGAGTTATCCTCTTGGCTTCCACTGCATCTTCTGGTAGTTTTTTGTTTATCATGTACGCAAGATACGGCTGCATCCAAGTTTCTTCTATCATCATAATCTCCTCTGGTTCTGACGTAGCCCCCGAGCCTGCTGTAGTAGTCGAGCTTTTTCCACTTTTTATTGATCTTTCCACTATTTCCTCCCAAAATACTCCGGACGGCACAGGTAAACACTGTGACCCGATATTTGCTAAATTATCGGCTTCTTCATTGCTGTTCCTGCTTACGTGCGAGACTTCGCATCCATCGAACGTTCCTTCTAGATAATGGTACAAATTTTTGTAGGCCATCATGTTGTCATTGATTGTATCACATCTGTTCATGACTTGCTGAACGACAAGGTTGGAATCTCCAAATATTTTTAGGCGAGTTGCTCCACATGCTTTAGCCATCTTCATTCCGTGCAACAAAGCCTCATACTCCGCTTCATTGTTAGAAGCCTGTGGAAAGCTCATCCTCAAGACGTACTTTAATTTGTCTCCATGAGGTGATATCAACACTACTCCTGCGCCTGCGCCTTGGACTCTCTTAGAACCGTCGAAGTACATTGTCCAAGTACTCGATAAATCTGGTGGTCCCGTGCTTTATAGCTCGAGCCATTCTGCTGTAAAATCTGGCAAGACTTGCGACTTGATCGCCTTCCTTTTTTTATACATGATGTCCATGGGAGATAACTCGATTCCCCACAAAGAGACACGTCCCGTTGCTAGAGGGTTGTTCAATATATTTGATAGTGGCGCTTCATTGACCACTATAATTGGGTGCACCGCAAAATACTGCCGTAGTTTACGTGCGGTTGTGAACACACTGTATGCCAACTTCTGATAATGCGGGTACCTCTGTTTGGTTGGAGACAGCACTTCACTGATGAAGTATACCGGCCTCTGGACGCCATGAGCTTTTCCTTCTTCGCTTCTTTCGACTACTAGAGCTGTACTTACCACCTGATGGGTTGCGGCGATGTACAACAGCAGTGGCTCTTTCTCTTTTGGTGCGACCAGCACTGGTGGCGTGGAAAGCACTTTTTTCAATTGTGCAAACGCTGCGTCTGCTTCTTCTGTCCACTCGAATTTATCGTCTGACTTCTTCATAAGTGCATAAAAAGGAAGCGCCTTTTCCCCTGGTCGAGCGACGAAGCGACTTAGCGCCGCGACGCGTCCTGCCAACTTCTGTACGTCGTGGAGTTTCGTGGGTTTCCCCATTGTTAGAATTGCTTGAATCTTCTCTGGATTTGCCTCTATTCCTCGCGCTGATACCAAGAACCCCAAAAGTTGCCCTGCTGAAACTCCAAAGGAACACTTTGTCGGGTTCAACTTAAGCTTGTACTTGTTCAGGTTGTCGAAGGTTTCTGCCAAGTCGCTGATTAAAGATTTCTCCTCTCTTGTGGTGATGACTACATCATCAATGTAGACTTGTATGTTGCGCCCTATTTGGTTCCCGAGGCAACTTTGCATCATCCGTTGATAAGTTGCTCCTGCATTTTTTAGGCCGAATGACATCACTTGGTAGCAAAACACCCCATACGGTGTGATGAAGGCCATTTTTTCCTCGTCCTCTTTCTTCAGCTTGATCTGGTTATAGCCAGAATATGCGTCCAAAAAGGAAAGCCTTGCACAGCCCGCTGTTGAATCGATTATTTGATCGATGCGGGGTAAAGGGAAGGGATCCTTTGGACAATGCTTGTTGAGAGATGTGTAGTCGACACATACTCTTTGTACGTCTGTGTTCTTCTTGGGTACTATTACTGGGTTCGACACCCAACTCGAAGTTTTGATTTCTCTGATAAATCCAGCATTTTCTAATCTATGCAATTCTGATGCTATTGCCTTCCTCTTGGGTTCATCGAATCATCGTAGTGGTTGCTTGACTGGTTTTGCCTTGGGATCTACGTTTAGTGCGTGCTCGACGAGTTCCCTGGGAACTCCTGGCATGTCCGATGGACACCAAGCGAAGATTTCCCAGCGCTCACGGAGGAACTCGACGAGTGCGCCTTCCTATGCGGGATCCAAGTTCACCGCAATTGATGTTGTCTTATTTGGATCCGTAGGATGGACCTGAATTTTCTTTGAGTCCTGCGTTGTGTCGAAAGCCTTATCTGGTAGGGATCGTCCAACGTCGGGTAGCACATTATGATCCGTTTCTCCTTTCAACCTCTCATATTCTGCTGTCATGCCGAAAGTTTGTGCCATCCTGTTGAATTCTCTGTCGCATGTGTTGGCTACTTCAAAGCTCCCTTGTACCGTAATTGTTCCTTTAGGCCCTGGAATTTTTAATGTGAGATACGCGTAGTGTGGTACTGCCATGAATTTTGCAAATGCTGGGCGCCCCAGGATTGCATGATATTATGATGGCCAGTCCATGACTTCAAACTCCAGCTTCTCTCTTCTATAATTTTCGCTGCTGCCGAAGCAGACATCGAGTTCTATCCTTCCCAAGGGGTAGTTTGCTGCTCCTGGTACTATTCCGTGGAAAGAGCAATCTGTTGGCTTCAGACTCGCCAGTGAGATGCACATTGCCTTTAGTGTTCTAGCATATATTAAGTTTATGCCGCTCCCTGCATCCATGAACACTCTTCCGATGTCGTACCCTCCTATTTGCGCTTTTAGAACCATAGGCGAGTGTCCCGGCCTGGGAACTTTCTTTGGGTGGTCCGCTCTACTGAACTTGACTGGTTGCTCTGACCACCGTAGGTACTCTGTGGTAGCTGGTGGCGATGATATTGCTAGGTTTACTTGCCTAGATATGTTCTTTCGCTCCTTCTTTGACTTAGGCACCGGTTGAATCATGGCTGATATGTATACTTTTGACTCTAGGTGCTTTCCTAGTCTTTGCATTTGATATCCTTGACTTCTACGTCTTTCTCCTTGCCTTCCTTCTTGGCTTGAGCTCATGGTGCCTTGCAGCCTTAGGAATGTTCTGCAATCCTTCATCTGGTGATTTGAGACCCTTTTCCCGTTGAGATACGCGTAGTGGATTCGACAAGGTCCGTATAGCATATCCTCGGCCGAAGGACCAGAGTATCTTGATTTCTCCTCTCTTTTTACCTGAAATCTCCTACTTTCATACCCTTCCTCTTCTTCTAGTGTATAACCCGCGGCTACCTGATTTCGCCTTCCTTGGTTACCCCCGCTGCGGTATCGTCTCCTCTGTCGACTTATTCTGTCGACTTCTGGCGAACGTCCTCTTTTATTGTTATACGCGTCCTCTCCATCAGCGAATTTGTTGGCTTGTTCCATTAGCTCAGTTACTGTCGTAGGTCTTGTTCTTCCTATTTCTTCCACAAGATCTGAGCGACGAAGTCCTTCCGAAAAGGCGTCTATTGCTCGTTTATCGGAGAAGTCCTCTGCTGAGTTTTTGATTATACCCCAGCGCTGTATATAAGAGCGTAGCGTTTCGCCTTTCTTCTGCACACATGCTTTTAACTTCTTCCAGTGATGCTGGGCGCTTGTAGGTGGAACGAAAATTTCTTGCGAATTGACTTTCGAGTTCCCCCCAGCTTCCAATGGATTCGTCGGGTAGGGTGTTCAACCAGGACCGGGCGGCGCCGGTGAGGTGCAGCTGCAGACTTTGCATTGCAGTTGCCTTTGTTCCCCCTAGTATCTGCACTGCCTGTAGATAATCTGATAACCATAAGGTGGGTTCCTGTGACCCGTCGTATTTATTCTGGTCGTGTGGTAGTTTAAATCCTTTGGGTACCCGCGTTTTGCGAACCCTGCGGGTAAAGCATAACGCACCCATATCTTTATCGTCGTCTTCATAATTCTCTTCCCTCCAAGCATATCGCGATTTATTTACTCGAGCTTGTGCTATTATACTTCTTGCATCTTCTTTCTTTCTCTGCTTCTTTTCCTCTTCTGATGACTTGCTATAGTCGTAGTCTGCGCGATTGTATCTGAACTTCTCCTTGTGACTTGTCGACTTTATCTCTGGGCCTTGTTCCCTGATCTTACCTTCTACTATTCTGAGGCTTCGTATCGTGGCTCGGTGCATGTCTTCTCGCAGGTCTCCATGCTTCGGTCTTGTGGCTTGTAAATATGCTTGTGCTGCTGCCAATGCCGCCTCTGGCGTTTTTTGTATCAGGTCGTCTTCCTCCTCTTCTAGCTGCGGGGTGGGGCTCCTCGAGTACCCTTCTTCTCTGCCGCGTGCTGTCGCCTCCCTGTTATGTTTTGGATCTCCGCGCCTCTCTCTGCTGTATTCTGAATCGTCACTGTAGTCTTCCCAGTATTCCTCCCTTGATATACTGTTGTTGTCTTGAAACATCATGTCTCTTTCCTCCCTTAGTTTCTTCTTGTGTTGGTATAATGCATACTGATATCCCATTAGAACTTCTCTTCTCGATCCTTCGGGTACTTCTGTACCATGATTAATGGCTGATTTGATCATTCTCCATTCACCAGCCGAGACATGGATTTTCTCTTTTTCCTTTTTGTTGTGAACTTTCACTTTGTCGACTTGCCTGTCGACCTTTTTACTTCCTTCGCTGTTGTCTCCTTCTTCTGCTTCAGTGATGATGACGCATAACTGATGTACCTTGGGTACGCCGCTGCTTCCTACGACGAAATCCTTTGCGTTGCTGTGCGTCTGACACGCTTTTTCTTCTGAGTCGAAATTTTTCTGAATTTCGTCGCCTCCTGCGATTGATGCTTTTTCTAAGCTAACCGGCGAGTTTACCTCACTGGAAGAGCCTTCTGATGACTCCAATGTTTCCTCTGTTCCAGGCTTGCCTGCCGACGGATCTGGTTTCGTCGAATCCGAAAGGCGGGATGAACCCGATGGTCCGATGAGGATGCTCAAACTTCCAATTGTCAACTCCATCTCTTGATTTTCGTTGAGTTCTGATCTGCTGTTGGCTAGAAGCGAAAAAGCCGTCGAATTCATGATTCAACGCCCAGAGTCCCCACGGTCGGCGCCAATTGACGAGGGTTAACTCGACAAATGTCCTAGATGAAGGACTTAGGATCGGGGAGATAGGGCGTCGGATGAACTCGAAGGTAAAGTTAGTCAAAATAGGTGTATATCGAAAGTAACTTGGGTGTTCAACCTGGCTTGCTTTCAATCTGCCCTACACCGTCCCCTCCTGGCCCCTATATATAGGTGGCCAGGTCTCGAGGATCGGGTAGGGTCCGATACAGATTACAAATATTGACATACGGTAATAACTCGTATTCGACTATCATTACAATTGGGCCTAGCACAACGGGCCTCAGGGGTACTCAACTAACGGGCTCTATTAGCTATACCCTTGTCACCGGTTTGCTTGAAACAAAGGGTATAAGCGTATCGAGTGAAAAATAGTGAAAGTATGCGAGTAAAGTAAATAGTGCGAGTAAAGTAAACAGGTGATAGCAATATGATGGAAATAGGACCGGAGTCCACAGTTCACTAGTGGTGTCTCTCCATAAAATAAATAACACATGCTGGGTAAACAAATTATAGTTGGGCAATTCATAGAATAAAGATAAACATGATATGTCAAGAAGATCACTATGCGATTTACCCTGGGCATTACAACAAAATACATATACTGCCATCCAACTGCATCTATGACTAATAATCCACTCACGGGGATATCGTCCGAACACCCCATGAGTATTAAGTTGCGAACAACAGATAATTGCATTAAGCAAAGTGTGTAATGTAAACAAAGCATATGCCCTTGAGCATATGAATGTTGTTTTCTCCCTAGTAGCAATAGCACATCTACAACCTTAGGGGTTTCTGTCACTCCCCAAGATTAAATAGAGGTATGAACCCACTATCGAGCATAAATACCCCCTCTTGGAGTCACTAGCAACTACTCGGCCAAGATAGCTACTAACAATGGAGAGCATGCAAGATCATAAACAACATAGAGATAACATAAGATATATTTCAGTATAGCAACTCAACCATAACACCAATATTCATCGGATCCCAACAAACCAAACATATAGAATTACATAACGGTGATCTCAATCATGTAGGGCAGCTCATGAGATCTAAACATGAAGCACATGGTGGAGGAGACAACCATCTAGCTACTGCTATGGACCCATAGTCCAAGGTTGACTACTCACTCATCGCTCCGGAGGCAAGCATGGTCATGAAGAAGACCTCCGGTGGCGATTCCCCTCTCCAGCAGGGTGCCGGGAAGAGCTTCTGGACCCTCCCGATCTCGGGTCGATGACGACAGCGGATCACGATGTGTTTCTAGAAAATTGATCGGGGCCTTAGGTTTTTCCCGTCGGGGGGTCTTTATAGGCGAAGGGCCAGCGTCAGAAGTGGACCGAGGCAGCCTCACACATAAGGGGCGCGGCCAGGGACCAGGCCGTGCCGCCCTGGTGTGAGGGCTCCTCGTGGCCCCACTCCTTCTCCTCTTCGGGTCTCTGGAAGCTTCCAAGAAAAATAAGACTTCAAGAACTTATTTTGTTCAATTCCGAGAATATTTCCTGTGTAGCTTTTCTAAACACAAAAATAGCAGAAAGCAGGGAACTGGCACTGTGGCGACTTGTTAATAGTTTAGTTCCAGAAAATGCATAAAAGTGCCACGAACTGTAACGAAACATTAGGCAAATGGTGTAAAAACAAGCATGGAGCATTAAAAATTATAGATACGTTGGAGACCTATCAGATATATTTTGACACAACCTACAAGACAAGTAGTTATGGCAGACCATTTGTGGTTTTTGTTGGTGTCAACCATCATAAGCAAACAGTGGTTTTTGGAGCGGCATTATTATATGATGAAACAAAAGAAACATTTGAATGGTTGTTTGAAACATTCAGAGAAGCCATGTCAGGAAAAGAACCAAAGACAATACTGACCGATCAATGTGCAGCCATTATCGGGGCCATTAGTACTATTTTCTCTAACTCAACACATTGTCTATGTGTGTGTGGCACATGTATCAGAATGCCGCAAAACATTTGAGCTATGTTTTCCAAGGTTGCAAGACATTTAAGAAAGATTTTGGCAAGTGTGTTTTCTATTTTGAAGAAGTTGATGAATTTATAACTGCTTGGAATGATATGTTAAAGGCATATAATTTGGAAGACAATGAGTGGCTACATACGCTATTCAAGAGCAAAGAGAAGTGGTCTTTGGTTTATGGTCGGCAAACCTTTTGTGCAGATATGATATCTACACAAAGAAGTGAGAGTCTCAATGCAATGTTGAAGCGATACTTGCATGTTCGCCTCGATCTATTAGATTTCTTCAAGCACTATGAGAGGGCAGTGGATGACAGAAGGCATGCAGAATTGGAGAGTGATTTCTATGCAAGTCAAACAACTCCCAAAGTGCCATGTGTTCAGATATTGATGCAAACTTCAAAAGAATATACACCAGCAATGTTTGAGATATTTAAAGGAGAATATGACATGGTGATGGGATGTTGTTTGTACAGTACTAGTCATAGCGACTCAACTTCAAAATACAAAGTTAGTAATTCAGATCACCCCCGAAGCCATAGGTTTACGGTGAAATTTGATCATAATGGACCAAAGGTTTCATGTTCATGCAAAAAGTTTGAATTTGTTGGGGTGTTGTGCCACCATGCATTGAAGGTGTTGGATCACAACAATATCAAGGAGTTGGCACCAGAATATTTCTTGAAAAGGTGGACAAGACATGCAAAAAAAGGATCATCACAGGCAATACAAAAGTGTGTGAATGATGAAGATACTAGAGTCATACTAGCTAGATGGTACAGATCATTATGTCATTCTTATAATAACATCTTGAGCAAAGCAGCGGAAAGCGATGAGGCATATGCACTATTACAAAGTGCTTCAATAGAACTAATGGAAAAGGTGGACTAGATCATGCATGGAAATCAATCGGAAGATATATCACCTAATTGTAAAGAAGTAGAGAAGCAACCAGTTAAATGCAACAAAGAAAAAGAAGTCCAGGTACAAGGAATAAAGAGAAAAGAACCAGGCAGTAGTAGCAAGCGGATGAAATCTGGACTTGAACAGAACAGTAAGGCAAAACCAAAGAAAGGTATGCTACAACACACACAAAATATCTATATACATACAATATGTTAAAGAAACTATTCTCATGATTTTATTTTCCAAACAGGGCAAGCACCAAAGCATAAGAATGGTGATTGTGCTTCTGCATCATCCCAGGCAAATCCTTGTTTTCCCATGTCAAATGGGAACTACAACTTGCAACTATTTCAGCACGCTATGCCTCAAGTACAGAGAGATAACTAAAATCTGCAAGCACTGCTAGGCGCTATTCTTCTAGGCGCTATGCTTCCAGGCGTTATGCCTCCACGACCACAGGTTGTGCCACCGATACCACAGGTTGAGAACTACAATTTGCAAGTATTACAGCATGCGATGACTCCATTACCTCAGGCAAATGGTACTTTTTAGCAGTTACTTGGATTACAACCACAACAACCATATTTTTATTATAACACTCAACCAAGTCAGGTATATTTATTTTGTAAATTGTTTAAAAATATAATGTGAGCATGGACATGCCAGACACCTGCATTAACATTTGGAATTATACTGTATGCGTAGAGTAGTGGTTCTGTACTGTTGATACATCCAAAACGTATCTACTTTCCCGAACACTTTTGCTATTGTTTCTCCTCTAATTTGTGTGTTTTGAATACAACTAACACGGACTGACGCTGTTTTTAGCAGAATTGCTCTGGTGTCTCGTTTTTTTGCAGAAATCCAACTTCCAGTAAAAATTCGGGAAAAATTATGAAAAATCCTATTTCACCAGAAGACCCACGGAGCCAGAAGACGGGACGGAGAGGAGGCCTGAGGGCTCCTCACACGCTGGTGGCGCGGCCCAGCCCTGGCCGCGCCACCCTGGCGAGAGGGGGCCCCAGCACCCCTCTCGGTCTCCCCTCTCGCCTACATATACCCCCTGACGACTTAATATCGGGGAGACAGCGTTTTTCCCAGATAGACTTCCGCTGCGCCGCCACCATCAGAAACCGCGATTCGGAACCAGAAACTCCGTTCTGGCACCCTGCCGGGACGGGGATTTGGAGGAGATCTTCATCGCCACCATCACCGACATCACTCCATTGACCATCCATGACTCCCCCATCCATGTCTGAGTAATTCCCCCGCTGTAGGTGAGGGGATGGTAGGGATTGGATGAGATCATTCATGTAATTTGATATGAGATTAATAGGACATAGTGCCTAGTATCTTTATTTAGTGCCTATGACATTGTTGCAACTTGTTGTGCTTAATGCTTGTCACTTTGGGCCCGAGTGCCATGATTTCAGATCTGAACATGTTATTATTTCTATGATGATACTTGTTGTTTATGGTCTTACCTACAAGTTGTATACACATATTGTTATCCGGAACCCGAGGCCCCAAAGTGATAGAAATTGGGATAACCGGAGGGGATGGCTATGATGTGAGGATCACATGTGTTCACCGAGTGCTAATGCTTTGCTCCGGTACTTTATTAAAAGGAGTACCTTAATTACCAGTAGTTTCCCTTGAGGCCCTGCTGCAACAGGCTGGTAGGACAAAAGATGTCGTGCAAGTTTCTCCTTGTGAGCACGTACGACTATATACGGAACACATGCCTATGATTGTTTGTACTAGGATGCTTTATCATTATTTATCTGCAATGCCCATGTCTCATTGATTTCATGAATTATCTTATCCATGCAACGCCCGTAATCCATCCCTATGCCTACAGTATTTGTTCCTACTGTTTACAACTGTTACTATTACCGCTGCTATTTTACTACTGCTGTTACTGTTTCACTACTGTCACCACTATAAAACTATTGCTACTGATAAACCACTGCGAGCAAGACTGTTTCCAGGTGCAGCTGAATTGACAACTTATCTGTTAAGGCTTACATATATTCTTTGGCTCCCCTTGTGTCGAATCAATAAATTTGGATAATACTTCCCTCGAAGACTATTGCGATCCCCTATACTTGTAGGTCATCAAGACTATTTTCTGGCGCCGTTGCCGGGGAGCATAGCTTTATTTGTAAGTTCACTTGGTATTCATATTGACCGCTGCAATCCTTTCATCATGGGTAAACCTCATGATGGAAAAGTTCCTATATTGCCATCCACTACAAGAAGAGGTACGACTCTCAACACCTCTGTTGCTCTTGATTCACCTTCTGTTATGAGTAAGTTGCTTACACCACCACACCCACATGCTACTGCTACTACTTCTGCTGAGATTGAGAATGCCACTGATAATTTAGATGATGCTTCTACTGTGCTTGATGAGAGTGGTTCACTAGGTTCCTTTTTAGACGCTACTATTGCTAGAGCTAAGTTGGGAAACACCACTATTACACCTGTTAGTTCACCTGAGTCTAGGGAATGTCCTAGTGATGATTATGATGATGATGCTTATATTGAGCTTAATGATGATTTTATTGCTGAAGCACGTGCTGCTCGTAATGCTGGTAAGGTTAAAGAACTTCTTGCAAGACGTTCTGTTAGATATAACATGTCTCCTGATCCTAAGTTTGCTGCTTCTCCCATAAATATTAGAGACAAGGATTATGATTTCTCTTTGGATTTAACTTACATATCTATTGTTGAGAAAACTCCTTTTTGTGGTACTAAAGATGAGAGTGCTATGGGGCACATGAATGAGCTTTCTACTTTGAGTAATTTGTTTTCTGATGATATTAAGCTCCGTACTTACTTTGTTGCTAAGATTTTTCCTTTCTCGTTAAAAGATGCTACTAAAACTTGGTTTAATATCTTGTCTCCTGGATCTCTTACTAGTCCTATTGCTTTGGTTAATGCTTTCTTTCAGAAATATTTTCCTACTAGTGCTCAACATGCTGTTGTGCAGAAAATCTTTGATTTTGAACAGGGAGAAGGAGAGATATTGCCTAAATCTTGGACAAGGTTTTGCTCTTTAATTAGAGCTTTGCCTAAAGAATCATTGCCTAAAAATGAACTCCTTGATATATTTTATAATGGACTAACGGATGAATCTAAGTCATATTTGGATAGTTGTGCTGGTTGTGTTTTTAGGGAAAGAACTCCGGCTGAAGCTGAAGAATTAATGGCTAAAATAAGCCGGAATCATGATGATTGGACTCTAGTAGAGCCAGCACCAGCACCTACCCATGCGCCATCTACAGAGCCTACACCGAAGAAGAGAGGGATGATTGAATTAAATGATGAAGCGATGAGAGAAGCCAAGAAATCTCTTAAGGAGAAAGGTATTAAAGCCGAAGATGTTAAAAATTTACCTCCTATTGAAGAGTTATGTAAGCCAATCCCTCGCCCATCTACTATTGAGGTACACTCTCTCCAACGCTTTGATGAAAGAGATATTCCTTATTCTAAACCTCCTGATCAATGCTTAGATGAGTTTGATAATTTTATTGTTAAGCAAGACAATTTTAATAGAATGATACATAATCACTTGTTGGAAAACTCTAGAGCTATTAACAAGTTGCAAGATATTGTGGAGAGAACTGCCAATAATGTGAAGATACTTGTTAAACATGTTCAAATGGTTCAAACACAAATTGATCAGCTTACTAAGGTATAAAAAGACTTGTTAGTCAATGCTGCAAGAGAGAAGCAAGCGTGTGAAATTCGCACAAGAAGTGGTGCTGCTACTCAAGATCCATTATATCCTGAAGGACATCCTAAGAGGATCGAGCAAGATTCTCAATGTACTTCAAGTGATGATATTCCTTCCAAGAAGAAGAAGAAGCATAATACAACTGCAGAATCCTCCGAAGCAGGTAAGGATCCTAATAGTGTTTCTATTTCTGATGCGGAAACTAAACCAGGAGATGCTTCCGATAAAGAAGAAGTTGAAAAAGAACCGAAAAAGATTGATAAGAATGCAAAGTACACCAAAGAAGACTTCATTGCCACCAAGCATGGTAAAGAGAGAGAACCATGGGTACAGAAACCAATGCCTTTTCCTGGTAAGAAACACAAGTCCAAGGAAGAAGAACACTACAACAGGTTTTGTGAATGGATGAGACCTTTATTTTTGCAAATTCCTTTGACTGATGCTATTAGAATGCCTCCTTATGCAAAGTATATGAAAGATATTGTCACTAACAAAAGGAAAATTCCTAGTGAGGAAATTTCCACTCTTCTTGCTAACTATTCTTTTGATGGTAAAGTTCCGGAGAAGCTTGGAGATCCAGGTATACCTACTATTCCTTGCTCCATTAAAAATAACTATGTTAGAACTGCTTTATGTGATTTGGGAGCTGGAGTTAGTGTCATGCCTTTTTCTCTTTATAAGAGACTTGATCTAGAAAAATTAGTATCAACTGATATATCTTTGCAAATGGCTGATAAGTCTACTACTATTCCTATTGGTATATGTGAAAATGTTCCTGTTCAAGTTGCTAACAGTTGTTTGATTTTAACTGACTTTGTTGTGTTGGAAATGCCTGAAGATGATAATATGTCTATTATTCTTGGGAGACCTTTTCTAAATATTGCAGGTGCTATTATTAATTGCAATCAAGGAAAAGTAACTTTCAATGTTAATGACAAAGAGTACATAGTTTATTTTCCCAAGAAGATTGATAGGAGGAATGCTCTAAATTCAATTAAGCATGTTGAGACCATCAAAGTTGGTCAAATTATTTGTTCAGAGCAAAAGCCCAAGGAAGAATGTCAAATTGTTATGGTTGGGACCATACCTATCAAAGTTGAGGTAACATAAGCATTAAGTGAGATGCAAGGCTTCTCCTCATACAAAGTTAGTTTGGTAACAAGACTTGATCAACCTTGTTAACAAAGTGATTTTATATGAATGAAACTTCGTTTTCACCGCATCTACTTCACCTCACTCGTATTTACTTTCATAAATTTTATTCTTTCAGTTTAGTTGCATGATTAAGAGTATCTTAGAGCTGCTGCATGCTTGGTTTTGATTTGCTTGAAATCACTCTATCTTTGTCTTTCTGAATTTTTATCGATATGCCAATTTCTGAAAAATCCTCAAAAATAAAGTTTCTCGAAAAATTCCAGAAAATTCTTTATAAATTTTTATGTCAAAAATGGGGCAGAGAGACACCTGGGAGGCACCAGGTGGGGCTGCCACGCCACCTCACACACAGGTAGCGCGGCCCAGCCCTGGCCGCGCCACCCAGGTGTGAGAGGGCCCCACCTGGCCCCTCACTCATCTCTTCTTTCCCTGCTCTTTCTCTCTCCTAAAAACAACGATACACTCAGCTTAAACTCGAGTTCTTGCTGTGCTTCACTTGGATTTTTCGATCTCCTTGCTTAGCCCAACATTTCTGCTGAAATTTGGATCATTTGCTCTCCGGTATGTGACTCCTCCACTTGTCTAAATAGAATTTCTTTTGGTGAAGTATTTCTTGAGTATTTTAGCATTGTAGGTGACAGTATAAATGAGTATGCATGCTTGTGTAATTGCTTAGAATTGTTATTTTGATGCATGATAGCTCTCTAGTAACTCACCATAGTAGTTTCCTACACTTGCTTGTCTTAAAAATCATTTTTATGAGGTTTGTTAAAAATTTCAGAAATGGAGGAGAGTGCATATCAACTCTCTCAACATGAACTAGAAGTGCATGAAGTTATGAAAGTTCACCGAGAAGAGAGGGTCTTTCCCTCGCACTATCCTTGCTCAGAGTTCATGAATGCTGCCGGAATTCTGTAGGATTTTCAAACCTTACTTTTTAATGCAGGATTGGAACATTTTGCTGAGGGGGAACCTCCTCAATATGTTAAGCTAACAATATCTGTGGTGCAGGATTTCAGATTTACTTGGTCCACTTCTAACCCCATGGTTCATTATAAAATTTATAACAAATCTGTGGACTTGCCTCTTGATGTTTTTTGTACAGTTATTAGAGTACCACAGTGGGGATCACTCGAGAAGATAAGAGGCCAACCAAGGCCATTGTTGGAACTATATGAGGAGATTTGCCAAGGAAGAAGCTTCACAGGAGAGGGTGGTAAAACTAGAAATATTCATTTCCCATCTATTCGATATTTTGCCATCTTTATTACCAAATGTGTTCTCGCTAGGAAATCTGCAAGTAGATTGTCTCTCCATGATCTAGCTTTTCTTGCTACTGCTTTTTAGCGTGATAGGACTTACAATCTGGGTGTCTTAATAGCTTTCCGTCTTGATATTAACCGTGAGAAAGGGGGAATCTGTGGAGGACTTATAGCTTCACGCTTATTAGCTTTTCATAGTGTAGTGCCTCATTCTCTAGATTTGTATTTCCCCGTGGAGAAACTTGATCTCAATGCTATGATTCATCATAAGTTTATTTCTCCTCCTGCTAGTTTGATTAATTTAACATTTGAGCTAACCTTCTTCAAGAAGACTACCTGGAGGGTAGTAAAGACTGATCGATCAGTCTGTTTGCCTGCACCTCTTTTGTTTAACCTTGATCGCATGAATGGATGGTCGCTTACGGAAGATGAGCTTGATGCATACGTAGAAGGGCACCCGCCGCCTGTGCACGATGAGGAGGGCACCGAGGAGTCGGGGCAACCCTCCAACATTGCGAACTTCCCATATGAGCAGCCTTATTATTATGATTATGCGCCATCATCTTCATCTTCACGAGAGCCGGGATATGATTACACTCATGATGACCCACCAGCCTGGAGTAGCTACCGGGGTCGGAATTGATCTCCACTTAGGCCAAAAGCCTAAGCTTGGGGGGAGGTACGCCGACGATGCACTCATCTACATATTATATTTTGTCGGATCATTGTATATCCATGTTTCGCTTTCTTTTTACTTTGTTGCTTCTTGCTTTTATTTCTGCTTTCCAAAACACAAAAAGACCAAAAATATTTCTGTTGTTTATCTCTATTTGGTTCTTTAGTTTTCTACCTTTGGTTTGCTTTACTTGCTATTTTCGGTTTGCTTTGAAAAATCCAAAAATATTTCGCTTTGTTCGCTATTTCCTTTTATTCTTGTTTCAAAAATCGAAAACCCCAAAAATATTTGTTGTTCTTCTTCGGTTTTGTAAAGTTTGTTGCAGAGTTCAGTCTTCCATTACTCCATTGGAGCTTGGTATTCACTTCATATCATTCAAGCCACACAAGTGAAGAGCAATAATGACGATATATGGCAATCCAAGATGTGGTAAGAGGCTGGTATGAACTCTATTTGCTTTCATTTTTGTACATATACTCATCCATGTGGACATGCTTAGTCGGTTCATATAAGGTATATGTTATCTAATAGATGCTTTGTAGTTCTTGCTTTCATATGATTAGTTTCAATTTACTAATAGCCTGTAGCCTATCATGTAGACGCTTGCATGCATTGTTTTATTCATAATATGGTATGTTATTGTGGTATCCACCTCTGAAAAGTTTCATTTGAATCGACTTGGCACATGCTCAAGCATGCATATGACTAAACAAAAAGTCAATTAAGCCTCGATGATCTAAATTGCCTCAGAGTTTTTGTATTACTTATATGCCTATATTAATTTTGTTTTGTCGCAAGCATGATTATGACAGTTATTGCTCTCTCGATTGTCGCTTCCCAGTCTTTTGCTAGCCTTCACTTGTACTGAGTATGAGCTCTACTCGTGCATCCAATTACCAAAAACCAAGTCTTCCAAAGAGTCCACTATAAATTCCTATGCATGGTATTTAAAAGCCATTCCAAGTAAATTTTCATGTGCTACCTTTCAAAACTTTCAACTACTTCTCATTTTGTGCCATTGTTTTTAGCTCATGGGGACGTAGTGGTCGGAATTGCTATCTTTCATATTAAATTAAGTACCCCTCGACTAGGCAGCTTCATCTGCTCGTCATTAATTTTGCAAGGGAGCTGGTCAGACCATTACAATCTTATCCTAAAAAGAAAGAAAAAAAAGGGCACTCCTCCAAGGAATGTGAAAGTTGGTGGGCACCCGATGGAATCGGTTAGCCATGGTTTGAGAAAGGAAAAAGGTGGGGAGAGTGCCAAAGCTTTATAAAAGAGCACCAATGTGCCAAATTTCAAAGAACTCAGAACCGCTCTCACTTGTTTATTATGGAAGATAGCAAGTCCCCATTGCTAGTCGTTGACATAGAACAACCACCTCTCAAAATAAATTTTTATCTCTGTTTTGCAAATGAAAAGCTCTAGCACATGCTAAATCACTGCTTCCCCCTGCGAAGGGTCTATCTTTTACTTTTATGTTGAGTCTTCACCTTCTAACTTTTAAGCACTTCTTGAGAGCATGGCTGTTATTCTTAGTGTAATGTGCTTGTCCCAGAACACGGTTAATTATGGTATAACTTTGATGCTTGTATCTTTGATATTTCTACTTCTAGTCTTCTCTTGAACTTCAGAGGTGCCTCAGCATTTATGTTTTGCTCCACAAATAAAGGCAAGCGGGATACCACTCTTTCATATCATTTATGTATATTACAATCTTATCAGCTTCTTATGTACATGTTACTTGTTATTAGTGCATTGGCACTCTTTCATGGCTTGCTTGACTATGAGGTAGCATTAGCTGCATATTTCTTATCATGAATTGCTTGAGTACTTGATCATATAGTAAGTATATTTACATATATGAAGCAAATGTGTTCGTGAAAGTTTCTTTTATCGCTCTCAGTTGTTAACTGAATTGCTTGAGGACAAGCAAATAGCTAAGCTTGGGGGGAGTTGATACGTCCAAAATGTATCTACTTTCTCGAACACTTTTGCTATTGTTTCTCCTCTAATTTGTGTGTCTTGAATACAACTAACACGGACTGACGCTGTTTTCAGCAGAATTGCTCTGGTGTCTCGTTTTTGTGCAGAAATTCAACTTCCAGTAAAAATTCGGGAAAAATCATGAAAAATCCTATTTCACCAGAAGACCCACGGAGCTAGAAGACGGGACGGAGAGGAGGCCTGAGGGCTCCTCACACGCTGGTGGCGCGGCCCAGCCCTGGCCACGCCACCCTGGCGTGAGGGGGCCCCAGCACCCCTCTCGGTCCCCCCTCTCGCCTACATATACCCCCTGACGACTTAAGATCGGGGAAACGGCGTTTTTCCTAGATAAACTTCTGTTGTGCCGCCACCATCAGAAACCGCGATTTGGAACCAGAAACTCCGTTCTGGCACCCTGCCGGGACGGGGATTTGGAGGAGATCTTCATCGCTACCATCACCGACATCACTCCATCGACCATCCATGACTCCCCCATCCATGTGTGAGTAATTCCCCCGCTGTAGGTGAGGGGATGGTAGGGATTGGATGAGATCATTCATGTAATTTGATATGAGATTGATAGGGCATAGTGCCTAGTATCTTTATTTAGTGCCTATGACATTATTGCAACTTGTTGTGCTTAATGCTTGTCACTTTGGGCCCGAGTGCCATAATTTCAGATCTGAACATGTTATTATTTCTATGATGATAGTTATTGTTTATGGTCTTACCTACAAGTTGTATACACATATTGTTGTCCGGAACCCGAGGCCCCAAAGTGATAGAAATTGGGATAACCGGAGGGGATGGCTACGATGTGAGGATCACATGTGTTCACCGAGTGTTAATGCTTTGCTCAGGTACTTTATTAAAAGGAGTACCTTAATTACCAGTAGTTTCCCTTGAGGCCCTGCTGCAACAGGCTGGTAGGACAAAAGATGTCGTGCAAGTTTCTCCTTGTGAGCACGTACAACTATATACGGAACACTTGCCTATGATTGTTAGTACTAGGATACTTTATCATTATTTATCTGCAATGCGCATGTCTCATTGATTTCATGAATTATCTTATCCATGCAACGCCCGTACATCCATCCCTATGCCTACAATATTTGTTCCTACTGTTTACTATTGCTGCTATTACCACTGCTATTTTACAACTGCTGCTATTGTTTCACTACTGTCACCACTATAAAACGGTTGCTACTGATAAACCACTGCGAGCAAGACTGTTTCCAGGTGCAGCTGAATTGACAACTCATCTGTTAAGGCTTACATATATTCTTTGGCCCCCCTTGTGTCGAATCAATAAATTTGGGTAATACTTCCCTCGAAGACTGTTGCGATCCCCTATACTTGTGGGTCATCAACTGTCACCAAACTTGGGTTGGCCACCATATCAAAATGACCAGCAGCCATCTAAGGTATTACTATTTCACTTGTAAATAGTGCCCAGATTCAATGTTCTTCTAATGCAACGAATTCAAGTTAATATCTTATAAAAATTGTTTTTCTTGCAGCTCTTTGGCAGCCAACCAAGTCATCAACAAGATAAACCATTTTAAATGGCTTTATATGAACTTTCCTTGTTAGGATTGCGGTATCAAAAACGAGATGTAGTACTTCATCTCACCATTCAAATTACTGCTGGCTGTACTGATTTCAGGCACTAGTATTTCCCTGTGGTTTAGTTCTCAATTTAATGTGGTCTTGGACACTAAATTTCCTATGAACTACTAGTAGTTTGCGTTTTCCCATGAAACTTCTCCATAGCATTTGATGTGCTATAGAAGCAGATGTATATGCTACTGATGGCGTATAGATTACACCTGTTAGGAACCCCAAGAGGAAGATATGATGAGCATAGCAGCAAGTTTTCCCTCAGTTGTGAAACCAAGGTTTATCGAACCAGTAGGAGAAAGCCAAACTTCAGAAGGTGATGCCTGCTAGCTTCGCGATAGCTCCAGACAATTTACAAGGCGCCTCGTCTAGGGCTTTGCTTTGCACCAGCAACAACGTGGAACCTGCACACAACACAACCAAGAACTTTGCCCCAACTTACGATGAGGTTGTCAATCTCACTGGTTTGTTGTAAATAAAGGATTGAGCGTATCGAGTGGTAAAAGGTAATAGTATGCAAGTAAAAGTAAACAGTGCGAGTAAAAGTAAATGGTATAGCAATGTAAAGGAAATTGGACCGGGATCCACAGTTCACTAGTGGTGTCTTTCCATAAGATAAATAACAACATGCTGGGTAAACAAATTATAGTTGGGAAATTGATAGAGTAAAGATAACGTACATATGTCAGGAGGATCACTATGAGATTCACTCTGGGCATTACGACAAAATACATAGACCATAATCCAACTGCATCTGTGACTAATAATCCACCCTCCGAATGTCATTCGAGCAAACATTGAGTATTAAGTTGCGAACAACGGATAATTGTATTAAGCAAAGTACGTAAAGTAAACAAAGCAAATGCCCTTGGACACAAGAATATTGTTTTCTCCCTAGTGGAAATAACACATCTACAACCTTAGAGGTTTCTGTCACTCCCCCAAATTACTAGAGGCATGAACCCAACTATCGATCATAAATACTTCCTCTTGGAGTCACTAGCATCTACTCGGCCAAGATATCTATTAGCAACGGAGAGCATACAAGATCATAAATAACATAGAGATAACATAAAGATAATATTCAGCACATCAACTTAACATAGTACCAATACTCATCGGATCCCAACAAACACAACATGTAGAATTACATAAAGATGATCTTGATCATGTAGGGCAACTCACAAGATCTAAACATGAAGCACATGGTGGAGAAGATGACCATCTAGCTACTACTATGGACCCGTAGTCCAAGGTAGACTACTCACACATCACTCCGGAGGTGACCATGGTGGTGGAGAAGGCCTCCGATAGGGTGCCGGGAAGAGCTCCCGGATCCTCCCAATCTCGCGATGACGACAGCGGCGGCTTGCAGTATGTTTTGAGGAAAAGCGATCCATCCTTTAGGTTTTTCCCATCGAGGGGAATATATAGGCAAAAGGGCAGCGTTAGGAGGTGGGCCAACTGGCCTCACCCCCTGGTGGCACGGGCCAGGGTTAGGCTGCGCCGCCCTAGGGTGAGCCTGGCTCCTGGCCCCCCTCCATCTCATCTTCGGACTTTGTGATGCTCCGGGAAAAATACAAGGTTTGGCTTTTGTTTCGTCCAATTCCGAGAAAATTTCCTGTGTAGGTTTTCTAAAACACAAAACAGCAAAAAACAGGGAACTAGCACTGTGGCATCTCGTTAATAGGTTAGTTCTGGAAAATGCATAAAAATGCCACGAAGTGTAACAAAACACAAAACAAATGGTGTGTAAACAAGTATGGAGCATAAAAAATTATAGATACGTTTGAGACGTATCAAGCATCCCCAAGCTTAACTCCTCCTCGTCCTCGAGTAGGTAAGTGATAACAAAAGAATAATTTTTGAGGTGACATGCACCATCACAATCTTGATCAACAATGTAAAGCATTGAGTGATGGGATCAAAGAACTTAAAACATGGTCATAAGAGACATAATCTTGACAATAAAACTTAGCAACCATGTTATAACATGAAAAGAAATACAAACGAAAGATCATGAATAATGAAACATTGAAGGTCAAATGTGCGTTCAAATCATATGGAAAAACATATCAAAGTGGTTTTCAGCTTGTCCTTCATGGAATATCAAAACATAAATGCATAGGACACCTTCAAGTTTAAGAGGGTGACTAGATACAAATAATTTAAGAATAAGTAAAACCATAATCATGAATCAATCATTGATAAACTTTGGGACTATACACATTATACTCAGAATGGCAACTATGCTCTCTTAGACGGTGCATAAAGGTAGAAGGTAGAGACTCAACATAAAAGTAAAAGAAAGGCCCTTCACAGAGGGAAGCAGGGATTAAACATGTGCTTGAGCTTTTCATTTGTAAAACAGAGAGATAAAAATTGGTTTTGAGAGGTGGTTGTCTCTGTCAACGACTGGCAATGGGGTTCTTACTATCTTCCATATAAAAATGAAGCAAGTTTTGAGAGAGAGATTGGCACTTTGGTGCTCTTTTATAAAGCTTTGCACTCCTCCCCACCATTTTTCTTTCACAAACCATGGCTAACCAATTCCATTGGGTGCCCACCAACATTCACATACCATGGAAGACTGCCTTTTTTATTTATTTTTATTTTTGGAATAAAACAATATGGAAGATAGCAAATCCGACTACTACGTCCCCATGAGCTGAAAACAGTGTCACAAAATGAGAAGTATTTTGAAGGTTTTTTTGAAAGGTAGCACATGAAAATTTACTTGGAATGGCTTGTAAATACCATGCATAGGAATTTATAGTGGACACATAGGAATAACTTGGTTTTTGGGATTTGGATGCACGAGTAGAGCTCATACTCAGTATAAAATAAAGGCTAGCAAAAGACTGGCAGCGACTAACTAAGAGAGCAATAACGGCCATAATCATGCATAGCGACAAAACATCATTAAAAGAAGCATAAAATGGTATCACAAGTCAAAAACCAAATGATCATAGAGGATATTGGTGACTTGTTAGAGTCAAACATGTTGTAAGCATGCGCCAAGTAAACCCAAATAAAGCATCAAGGAGAAAACCAAATAAATGCTTCCATATAATAAAAACAACGCGTGATTTTTCAAAGGCTCATTAAACAATATCAGTCATTTGAGACAAGTCATGCTATCACAAAAATCACTAAGCATACTATCAAAATGACATCAAGCATGGAATGCAAAAGTCTAAGCCACAGTCTAAACAAGCTCCTTTTTGTACCACTTTTTGCATGAAACTTTTTCTCTTTTCCAACACCATTCAAACCTTTTTGATACAACTCTTTTGATGAAAACCAACATAGACCGGTGGTCTAAATACACCTTGATGCAAGGATATAACAAGATCTGAACAAAAATCAAGGCAAAAAATAAAAGCTAAACGCAGTTCTAGAAAAAGAGAACACTCGTTGAACGATAAGAGTGAAAAATAGAGTGTTCTTGGCAAATGAAAAATAGAGTGCATCTCCTCTAAAAGAAATTTGTTGGGGTCAAACCTTTTATGGCAAAAAAAAAACAAAATAAAACTGAAAGCAAAAATAAAGATGCTCCAAGAAAAATGCATAATGCATGAAGCAATAAAAATATAGTGTGTTGAAAGGTGACCTGATTTTTGCCGATGAAGAAGGGGTGCCTCGCGGGCATCCCCAAGCTTTGATGCTTGTACCTCTTGGATATTTCTTGGGGTGACATGGGCATCCCCAAGCTTGAGCTTTTGTCCATACTTCATCTCATCTCATCACTCTCCATTCCCTACACTTGAAAACTTCCTTCATACAAAACTTCATACAATTCTATCAGCAACGTTAGCATAAGCATAATAGTAAATCAACCCTTTTGGTTCAGTTTCAAACTCAGAAACACCACATATAAAGCATATAATACTGTATAAACTTACTCAAAATTTCCGTGATCAAAAGAACTAAAAAAGAAAGCGATCGAGAGGCAAACACAAATAGTGGCAGAAATCTATCAAAACAGAACAGCTGACAAAGGTCGATTTTTTCGAGGACCTTCTATTGCTCAAATCAAAAAGTGCAGGACTAATGAAAGTTTGGATATAACCTGGGGCATATGCACAAGAAATCGCAGATCAAAAAGATAATCTGAGAATTTTCACGAATTTTTACGGTGCAGTGCAAAAATCTATTTCAGGACATCAACTTCCCCAAATCTTACCTCCCTCAAAATAGAGGTTCTTCTTGGCACAACAACGAAATAAAAAGGATAAGTAGAGGTCATTACAGTAGTAATAACTTCTAAGACTCAAATAAAAGAAAAAGTATTGAAAAGAAAACAATGGGTTATCTCCCAAGAGTGCTTTTCTTTAACGCCTTTGAGCTAGACGCAAAAAGTGGAAATCAAGTAATATCAAACGATGAAGCATCAAGTTCATAATTTGCTCTAAGAATAAAGTAAAAAAGTAATTTCTTCCTCTTTCTAGGGAAGTGTTTCATACCTTTCTTGAGTGGGAATTGATATTTAATGGTGTCTTCCTTCATATCAATGATGGCACCTATAGTTCGAAGAAAAGGTCTTCCTAGAATAATAGGACATGAAGCATTGCATTCAACATCCATAACAAGGAAATCAACGGGAAAAAGGTTATTGTTAACCATAATAAGAACATCATTAATCTTTCCCAAAGGTTTCTTCTTAGCAACATCAGCAAGAGGAACATCAAAATAACACTTTTCAAGTGGTGGTAAACCAAGCATGTAATAAATCTTTCTAGGCATAATAGAAATACTAGCACCTAGATCACATAAAGCATGGCAATCAAAACTATTAAAATGCATATCAATGATGGGCTCCCAGCCATCTTCTAACTTCTTGGGAATAGAAGCTTTTTGTTTCAACTTTTCCTCCCTAATTTTTATAAGAGCATTTGTAATATGATTTGTAAAAGCAATATTCAAAGAACTAGCATTAGGACTCAAAGCAAGCTTTTGCAAGAACAAAATAACTTCAGATATATTGCAGCCATCAACATCAAAATCATTAAAAGAAATAGAGCTATCATCTCCCATACTCCGAAAAATTTCAGCACTTTTTTGAGAAAAAGTTTTTGCAGTTTTGGGCTTTTTCGCACAAGGAGTAGGAGATTTCTCTACACCAATCAAAGTAAGAGGATTGCTAGCATTTGGAACAACATCATTAGAGGTAGTAATAGTACATACCTTCATCTTTCTAGCCATCTCATCTTCTCTTTCCCCGCTGGCATGCAATTCTGCTAACATCCTAACATTTTCATCAATTCTAACTTGGATAGCATTAGTAGTGGCAAAAGTATTGCTTTCCTTCACATCATTAGGCAACAATTTTAGTTTCAGAATTTCAACATCAAGAGCAAGGCTATCAACTTTAGAAGCAAGAATATCAATTTTACCCAACTTTTCCTCAACAGACTTGTTGAAAGCAGTTTGCTTACTGATGAAGTCCTTGAGCATGACTTCAAGCTCAGAGGGTGCGCCCCTAGTGTTGTTGGAGGAATTACCATAAGAGTTACCATAACCATTACCATTGGTAGAAGGATACGGCCTACAATTGTTGCTAGCAAAATTGTTCCTATAAGCACTGTTGTTGAAATTATTATTTCTAATGAAGTTTACATCAACATGCTCTTCTTGAGAAACCAAAGAGGCCAAAGAAACATTATTAGGATCAACATAAGCTCTATCATTAGAAAGCATAAGCATAATAGCATCAATCTTATCCCTTAAGGAAGAGGTTTCTTCAACAGAATTTACCTTCTTACCTTGTGGAGCTCTCTCGGTGTGCCACTCAGAATAATTTACCATCATGTTGTCAAGAAGCTTTGTTGCAGTGCCCAAGGTAAGGGACATAAAAGTGCCTCTAGCAGCTGAATCCAATAGGTTCCTTGAAGAAAAATTCAGTCCTGCATAAACAATTTGGACAATCATCAAAGCAGTCAGTCCATGAGTGGGACAATTCTTTATCATAGATTTCATTATTTCCCAAGCTTGAGCAACATGTTCATTATCAGACTGTCTAAACTTCATAATATCACTACACAAAGCTATAATCTTAGCAGGAGGATAGTATTTTCCAATAAAAGTATCCTTACACTTATCCCAAGAATCAATACTATTTCTAGGCAAAGATAGCAACCAATCCTTAGCTCTTGCTCTTAAAGAGAAAGGAAAGAACTTAAGCTTAATAATATTACCATACATCCTTATACTTTTGCATCTCACATAGCTCAACAAAATTGTTGAGATGAGCTGCAACATCATCAGAACTGGCACCGGAAAATTGCTCTTTCATAAAAAAGATTCAACAAAGCAGGTTTGATCTCATAAATTTTTTCCTCAGGAGCAGGTGGCGCAATAGGAGTACAAATAAAATCATTGTTTTTGGTGCTAGTAAAAGCACACAACTTGGTGTTCTCAGGAGTACCCATTCTAGCAAAACTAAAAGCAAGCAAGTAAAAGCAACTATAAAGGAAGCTAAATTTTTTATATTTTTGATAAAACAATGCAAGTAAAAATAAAATAAAGCAAAACAAAAACAAAGTAAACGGTTGAGCGTGAGAGACCCCCCTTGCAGAAATCTTCTTTCTCCCTAGCAACGGTGCCAGAAAAATTGCTTGATGGCATATAGATTACACCTGTTGGGAACCCTAAGAGGAAGGTATGATGAGCACATCAACAAGTCTTCCCTCAGTTGTGAAACCAAGGTTTATCGAACCAGTAGGAGAAAGCCAAACTTCAGAAGGTGATGCCTGCTAGCTTCGCGACAGCTCCGAACAATTTATAAGGCGCCTCGTCCAGGGCTTTGCTTTGCACCAGCAGCAACGTGGAACCTGCACATAACACAACCAAGAACTTTGCCCCAACTTACGATGGGGTTGTCAATCTCACTGGTTTGCGGTAAACAAAGGATTGAGCGTATCGAGTGGTAAAAGGTAATAGTATGCAAGTAAAAGTAAACAGTGCGAGTAAAAGTAAACATTATAGAAATGTAAAGGAAATTGGATCGGGGTCCACAGTTCACTAGTGGTGTCTCTCCAAAAGATAAATAACAATATGCTGGGTAAACAAATTACAGTTGGGCAATTGATAGAGTAAAGATAACGTACATATGTCACGAGGATCACTATGAGATTCACTCTGGGCATTACCCAGTAGGATAGTGCGTGCAGGGCTCCCTGCAGGAGAGCCAAACCCAGCACTGGGCGTCCCCCGGGGGATCGGAAGCCCCGATCCCTCGCCTTCTAAACAGTTGGATTCAGCCTACCTAGCCGTCCGATTAAGTCACGCGTGCGGCTTCTCTGTCCTTGTTTTGCATTGACCAAGTCCTGCGCGTCACCCGCAATAAATTCCCCTCCCTTTCCCCAGCTCCGCTGTGTTACGGCCGCCGCTGGTGAGGAATTTGTGCCTCCGGCCAATAACAACAACGGGAGGTAAGCAGCACATCCCTCCCCCTCGACCCGACTAACATTCGGAAGCAACATCGACCAGCGCGGCTGACCCAACGCCTGCAGCACTGCTCAATGGCGCTACCACTATCAGCTTGCGACAAGGTTCATCATGGCTTGCAAAGCGGCATCGACAGCTTGAAGCATCCCCACGGACCACTGCAACTTGAGAAGCCTTGCATTTTTCTGCTACAATGATTGTATGGATCTGCATCTAAAGGAGAAAAATCTGCTACAAAGCTTCTAAGAATTTGCACCTCGTGAATAAAAGCATCACACAGAGAACAATTGACGAGGGTATGACCCCTCTGGTCCTCGATATTGGCCTACCTGCTACAGCCCAAAAATAAGATGGACACTCGAAGCCCAAGAAGCCCAAGACTAGTTAGGGTTTGCAAACACTTGTAACCGACTTGGACCGGATTCTGAGACCTCCCCCCCCACATAAGGGCGAGGAGGGGCGGCCAAGAGGAGGGAGACAATCTGGCATAGACGCCCGATCTCGCATAGATCTCACGCATAGGCTAGCACACGCCATCTCTTTTTCGACCATAGCCAGATCCCATATGCGCACCATTGTAATAGCTCCAACTACATAAGCAATACAAGATCAGACAAGCAGGATGTAGGTCTTTACCCTCCGGGGGGCCGAACCTGGGTAAATTCGTGTATACCCCTGTTTCTGTCTGAAGCCATCGAATCCGCCAAGCGCCCACGCTCTCTCCGTGATTCGAAAGCCCTCAAGCATGTGCATTGCCGGGTTAGAATCTCGTCAACAATTTTGCTACAACCATTACATGGATTTGCATCAAAGAGGGAAAATCTGCCTCAAACCTTCATCAATTTGCATCAATCGAAAAAGATGTCTGCTACAAATTACATCAAACCAAGAAGAAATTTGCTACAAACGTTCTGTCGATTTGCATCAAAACTAAAAGATGTCTACTACAAACCTTCAAGAATTTGCACTGAAGAAAAAGATGCATCATGGGAAGAAAATTTTGCTACAAAAATTATACATATTTGCATCAAAGGGGAGAAAAATCCGAAGAAACGCTTGTTGCAGTCGCCCAAGGTTGTAGCACCACCGGCTACTGCTAGGAGCACCTCCGACCATGTTTGGCAGCACCGTCGGTAGTCGCTTGCTGCCCCGTCGGCCAAAGAGGTGGAGCTTGAGAGGAGAGCTCACGGAGATGCCGCCCCTGCAGCGGAGGTGGATGGTGATGACTCAGATGCGACATGCGAGCTTGCTTACGGGGGTAGAGGCCGGCAGCGGGGCGAGCTCACGGAGTGTGGACTGTGGAGTCGACGGGGAGCCGACGTGTGGCGGCGCCGGCGTGCTCGCAGAGATGGAAGCCGTCGATAGAGCTAGCTCACGAAGGTGGAGGCTAGAAAGGAGAGATCGCGTGGGGCGACAGGACGAGCTCATGGAATTTGTAGATCAGCGGTGGCGAGTTCGCATCGACGGCGCCGTGGATGCGAGGGGAACGAGTGGAGGAGAAACATCGAAAGGGAGATAAGGCAGATGGTGGGGCTGGGTCCCACTTTTTTTCCCTCCAGCCACGTGATGGGACGCGTGGCGTGCGTAGACCCAGAGAATGAGGAGCGTCGATCCTCCGAGGGAACCGGAGGCTTTTCCATTATTATTTTCCAATTTTTTACCAAGTAGAGATCATGGACGGATCTAGAGTACTTGCTTTGGGGGGCAGCTGCCCTATACCTGGGCATTATTTTGGACCGGGCCGGGTCGGGCTGGGCCATGAAAAAGCCCAACTTAATATTCTGCGGCTCAATCCCGGCCCGACCCAACTGTCGGGCCGCATTTTCCTGCCTAGGCCCGGCCCGTCGGGCTAAAAAATCATCGGGCTGTCGGGCCGGGCCTTCAGTAAATCTTCATTTTTTCCTGCCCAGACCCGACCCGTTACTCCTGTCGAGCCAAAAAATCCTGCCCAGGCCCAACCCGACAGCATGCTTTGGCCCGATGGGCTGGGCCATTTTCGGGCCGGGCTTCCCATGCCCAGCTATAAGCTGCCGCCACCTAATTTTTTTTGCGCTTTATAATTGCAAGTTTAATTAGTGATTTGCTCCTCTTAAAAGAGTTTTTTTCTCCCTTTATTAGCATATTTTTGTGTCCTCTTAATTCTGAACCTGGATCCGCCCATGGTAGAGATTAGTGGACGAATAGCTGGAGTATTCGAATTGTGTTGTCTTCTGTCCCACATCGACACGAATTGCTGGAGTACTCGGACTGTGTTTTCTATTTTAGTCCCACATCGACAACCGATGACGGTACACCTGTCCTTATATACCAGAGGCTGGACCACACAACAAGCCAACGGCTCTCGCCCTCCCACCTGTTATAAAGGAGCCCATCGGCCCTAGTGTAGTGTAGTGTGTGTGTGTGTGGCCCTCTTATCCTCCCTCCCCTTCCGAACCAACCCTATTCCCCGTTCTCGGATCTGCGGCGGCGCCAAGTCGAAATGGAAGCGGGCGGGCGACCATCGTCGTCCCGAGTCGTCGTTCCGACGAAGCGGCGGCTTGATATCCTTCTTCAGGCTGCCGGATTGGAAGCAGCCGCGCGCGCTGTATTGTCCCATATTCGCCGGGCAAAGAAGCCTCCATGGAGGAGGACCGCTCAGATCCGCTGTCGCCGGGCCAAGAAGACGAATTTGAGTCTTCTGAGCACCCCGAGATCCAGCAACCTCCTCCACCGTCCCAAATTGAGCGAGAAGCACGACGCGGTCTACCGCGCGCAGATCATCCCCTCTCGGCGGCGGCGTGGTTTGGACGATTGTCTCGATTGTGAGCTCTCCAAGCGAACACGCTGCCCTCCTCCTACTGACTCGTAAGTGCCGTCAGAAAAAAACTTCATCTTTTTCTTTACCACAGCGATGATTACTGTGATTCCGATCTGATTTGCCGCGCTCGCAGGAGAGGGGACTTGGCTAATCTTGATGATGATGGGTCAAGGCTCACCGACCTACCCTGCCCTCCTGCTAACACCAACTGGTACGTGCCGTCAGAATCACATCCACTTCTTTACCACAGCAGAGCAGCGATGATTGTGATTCCCGATCTTATTTGACGACCTCGCAGGAGGGACTGGGCTAATCTTGATGATGGGCCAGCGGGGCTCATCGCCGAGCGCGTGCTGGCGTATGACGTTGCTGGCTATGTGCGCTTCCGCGCTGTATGCCGCCAGTGGCGGCAATCTTCCACCGAACCGCGCAGGCACAGCGGCCTGGACCGCCGGTTTCATCCCTGGAGGTGGACCATGCTCCGGGAGGAACTTGCGCTGCCGGACCGCCGCTGCTTCCTCAACACATCCACAGGCCAGTGCGTCCAGGTAGACATCCCAGAGCTCCGTGACCATGAGCTGCTAGCTGATACCCCTGAAGGACTCCTTGTCCTGGTCCATGATCGCAAACACATCCGCCTGCTCAACCCACTCACCCGCCACCTAACGGAGCTCCCACCGATCACCACGCTACTGCCCCCAACAACAGACAGCCGCCGCCTTTTAGAGCAGAATCCCCATTTCATTAGCTACTTTGCAGCGTGGGGCTCCGGCGTTGCAGATGATTCTACATTCGTGCTCTGCTTCAGCAGGCTATCCATGATTGGCATAGCCAAGCCTGGCGACGAGAGCTGGACGTTGCTACAATACAACTGTGGTGGCCTCACGACCGCACCGTTAATGTTTGCCGGCCGCTTCTACTGCGTCACCCGCAATGCTGTCATGGTGCTCGACACCGATCCAGATCTCCTCCCACACCTCAAGGTCGCTGCCAAGCTCAAGAATATGGGGGGCATCTCGCCGATGGCTGACAGTCTGCACCTCGTCAACAATTTTGGGGAGCTGATGTTGGTGCACCGTCACAGAGGACCACTGACACCGCTGAATAAATCGGGTCGATGCTACGACACGTATCAAGTTGATTTGGACACCGGGACACTACTCCCGGTCAAGACCTTGGGCGGTGCAGGGCGTGCGATTTTCATGGGCATGCATTTCTCTCTGTCGCTGTCTCAAGAGGTTTTCCCCTCCGGCTCCATTACTGCTGACAGCATCTACTTGAGCTTTGACTTCTCCGAGAGAGATCTTTCAAAAGTTGGAGCATATCATCTTGCAGATGGAAGCATCCAACTCCCCTCTAGCTCGGTGCCACGGCCGTATACTCTCGTTGACTGCCTATCTTTGTCCAGTACTGTTGTTGATGATTCATAACTTAGCGTGCATGTTTGTGCAGTGTGCACTTTTTATCCCATTTGGTTAGCTACTGTTTGAGTGTATGCATCTAGGTAGATGTATGTATGGCTGACTTGCCCTGCTTAATTTGCATATTGAATCCACAAGCCATACGTACAGGGTTGTAATAATAATCTATTATCTCCGTTCCAAAAAGGCTTATATTTTGGAACGGACGTAGTATTGCTTCTCTAGTCTAGTGCAAACAGGAGTTTCGCCATGAAAGGCTAGCTAGAGTGCGCATTATATTTGTACTGGTATTGTGAGGAGATGATGTGGAACACATTGTTGCATAAAAAAAAACTAGGACGCGACTAGCCAGCATCTGGTGCTAGTTTGTCTATCACAGCATCCGAATGCTGGTTTCGTCTAACAAAGCACTCACGTTAAGATTGCCATGGTGGAAACCTCTCGTCGCTGACATCTTAGCCCCCGAACTTAAAGTTGGCTGTTGCATCCTTGCTGGGTACGGTAGATCCGGTAAAAAGGGTAGCGTCAAAACCTTCTTACCTGTCTCTTCCTCCTCCCTACATTGGACTTTCGTGTCCCCTTATCCAGGCCGCCGTCAGTTACCTCGCCCCGGCTGGCCACCATCCCACGCAAGCTCTCTCTCCCTTCGCACCTTGAGAATCTCCGCCGCCGGCGGCCACTCCCGCCGCGCCTTGACCACCTCCACCGCCGGCCGCCGCGCCTTGAGCACCTCCTCCGCCGGCCACTGCGCCTTGAGCACCTACGCTGCCAGCCGCCGCGCCTTGAGCACCTCCGCATCCGCATGCATACTCTGATTTGGCTGCTTGCTCTCGGGCACTCGGCTGCTCGCCGGCTCGACTCCTCCAACTCCGAGCACGAGCGGTGACCAGTGATGGACGAAGAAGAGATTACTGAGGAAGAGGAAAGAGCAGAAGCAGCAGCATAGGGTCCAATAGGGAGGCCAGCGGCTGCTTCCTTCTCAAGACCTACCTCACATCCTTAGATGTACCCATGGATATGGGAGCCCAACTTCATCTCCCTTGGGAACAGTAATGTAGTATGCACCTCATCCCATTCTATCTTCATTAGCAGATTAGATCTGATCCTCTTTTCCTGAGAATGAATGAAAGTTTTCTCTGTCATTTTAGATGAAGTACATCTGTACATGTCCAATGAGGCTTTAGTTCTGGTACATTCACATTATTAAAAGGATGATTCGTTCTTAGCAAGTAGACATATTGCTGAATTGACGGACAGTTGAGCTACACCATAGTCTACATTTAGAAAAATGTTCATTCTGAATCCAGACTTGCTGCATTATGAACCACATTTGATTGCAGTTTTTACAGGGATGGATTAAGTAGACTTGTTTTTGAAGACGCCAAGGTGAGTCTCAGAAGATATCCTTTCATTATGGCTGCTGAATCTTAATTGCGGATATACATTAACATATAGTAAAACCTACAAGGCTATATTGGTTATTGTGTCTTGGGAGAACATGAACAGCCTCTCTGATTGTTGATTAGGGCATTAGGCCATCATGACACCTCCTATCTGTGAAAGGTTTCACAATTAGCTCTCTTTCAAAGTTCAAAAAGACATTGATGACAGTTCGGATGGATTCGTAATCCTGGGCGGATGGAAAAGCTTACTTATTATCCTAGGTAGGTATACTATTTGATTTCTATTTGTGTGTGTTTTGATATATGCCATTTTTTCAAGCATCCATGTTACTATCCCTCGATTTAGAATTTTGTATTTTCTTATATTACATAAAATATTGGGGTTTGTTTACAATTCTACAGTCCATGCTAAGTAAGCTGGATAAGTCACTGCGTTAAGTAACAATTTTGATACTTTCTTAATTTACATGTGAAATGGTATTTGGGGATCTCTTAAGTGGTTTTGGCAAGTAAAGAATACTATAGAGTAGTAAATAAATATTTTATGTAGATTTTCAATTCACTTGCTCTGTTCTGCTAGCAACCACTTAATTTTTGTAGACCATTTAGTACTATCTCTATTTTTGGTATAAAGGGAAACATGGAATAAGTCTATTGAACTAGATATTTTACATTATTCTGTTTATGGAGTATATAACATTATATCACATTGAGAAAGCTCTTGATGTACAGAACCGCATAGTTAATATCTCATTGCCTTCTAACCAAAAGATCCAAAAACTGAGCACACATGATCCAGATGGGTTTTGTTGTAATCATGCCTCGAGCTCGATATGCAGGGAGTAAAGGATGGGCGCTGCCGGCCAGCGATTCACAACTGCTCATGTCCACCTGCAATCTGAGAGAGGGGTAAACGACAGATCACATATGAGCCAAGAAGGATACGGTGCACCAACTGAAGTAAGTTCAATGGAATCACTTGGCCTAGCATTTTGTCTGTGTTAGTTTCAGAACAAAAGGTACAATTACGAATGATCCCTGCAGTCTTAGTACTCCATTCCATCCAAATTTGAATGCCCGGCGACTTCATTTGCATGGTTGTTCACATAATTGTGTTCCTGTACTGGAAGGTTTTGAGGTACAGTCATACTTGTGGTATAACTTTATTCAACTTTCGGTCAAGTTCTCTCTGAAAAAGGAGATGAACTGGTGGTGTGAATGTTTTAGCATGAGAAATCGTTACTTTGGAACGAATAGTGATGCTATACTATGAAAAAATAATTACGTTTGCCGTAAAAATCAACACAGCTCTGTTGAATGTTTACTACACTGATGTATCTAACCAAAGTTACCGGACTACATGTTTCTCCGTTTCTTCCCTCCCTCCGTTTCCGTGTCTTATTCTGCTCTGAATTTTTGCAGGTGGGTGTTAGTCCATTTTGGCCAATGTATTCTCTTTTAGTATCACTAGAAGAATAATCTGCAAGAATGCTCAAGACTTGACTTGCTCAGATGGAATTTGGGAGATCCAAAACGCAGTTTAAGCCTGACTGGTTGAATAGCTGTGTCGGTATATCTAAAGAAACTCTGGGGAGTGAAACGCTTGTTTCACAAAAAGGTACAGAGTTAATACATGCTCATTACTACCTCTATGTTTCTAATTATACTAAAATCATTATTCGATCAGCCAATAGAGAAATATCGTAGGGTTTGATTAAGTAGTCTTGTAGTGATCATAACGAATGGGTGCATAGATCCAGCATAATAAGTTGACTATGAGGGGAAATAATCCTATAGGATTCCTGAAGGCTCTCTTTGACCACCGTAATTTGGTTGTCGTGTTCTCCAGATTCCTTTTTTTCGAAAGGAGCATATATTAATATCGCGGAGATACCAATTACACCTAGCCTTTGCAACAACGCACTGCCCTAGCGGCAAAAAGTGAGAAGAAATAAAAAATAAAATAAAATAAAATAAAATAAAAAGAGTCCAGCTACAGTGATCTATTTCCTGAAACAACAGCCCTAACACCACCAAAACAACACCAGAAGTTCAGCTTCTCCAAAAGCGACGCCTCCAAGACACCATCGTCGCCCAATCAAAGATCTTGGGTTTTCACCCTCGAGAAAGTCCTCGCTCTCAAAACAATGCCTTCAACAAGGACATTGCCAGGCACAACCAATTAAGGTTAGACCTTGGATTTTCACTCTGAAAGATAAGACTATGAACTTCTCTTGTGCAGTCGCCCCTACTATCATGCCGCTGCTCCAAGTCACAAATCAACAAGCCAATTCCTCTTTGCTGCCTAAACTTGAACCACCCTTGCTAGCCATCAGATCTTGGCTTCCATGACATTCTCCGTCAGCATCATGGAACGAGAACGTGCCCCATGATATTAACAGCCAACAGAGCTTCGAAGCGCTCCCTCTGAAACCAAACGGTCAGAATAAAACATGGGTGCGTACGCCCGAATCCCTTCCAACCAGCAAACTTCAGGCATGATGCGCCCCGTGAAGCTCGCTGGTGGAGCCTTCCAGAACACGACGCTTCAGCTAGATCGATGACGACGGGCATCTGGTAGATCTTCATCTTGGCACCAAGAAGGAACCTAGGACTACCTCCTTTATTCAGGCGGAGATAATCTAGAGATGGCAACCGGAGTGCTATTTTGCCGACGTGGCCAAGCCATCACCATAACCGGCAGCTCTCTAGAAGGACCACTCCGGCCGAGATCTTGACCAAAAAAGCCCATCACGTAGACCAGTAGCCCAGATCCCACCGATCGGATCGGATCGAACCAAGTCAGCGTTCACCGCCACAACCGGACACCGTCCCGCCCGTGAGCACCGTTTGCCGCTCGATGCGCCGCTAAAGGGTATGAAAAGTTGTTTGGATGTTAGACAGGAAAGCACAAGTTGAGATGTGTTTCCTCCTAAAATTTATGAATTGGGCTCCTTATGAGTCAATTTCATTTTTCTCAACACGCTTATAGTCATAGTGAATTTTCCTTTGGGAGTCGATCCTCCAGAATGTGTATGTTTTTTCCTTTGTTCCAATATATGGCATACAGTCGATGCTCCCACTTAGAGGAAAAATGTTGATGTTCTTAAATTAAGCTATATTAAAATTCTTGGTGCTGTATGGTATTTGTAATGACATTTTTTTACTTGTGTATAGCGATGTTCTATATTGCAATTCTTATATTAACATATTACCTGTAGATTTTGTCCCACTCTAGACTGTTAATCATGCTTTCTTCAGAATTATTTGTCTATAACAAACATTTTGCTAGGTTTTTGGTTCTTACGAAGTTGTCTTTATAATTGCAGGGAGATGACCGATTTTTCAGCTTCAATGTAAAAATTGCTGAAATCTTTTTGTTCTTTATATGATACAATATTTCCAGCCGAGGAGTTATGCCAGTTTGTATCTTCTTTATTTGCAAGGTTGTCTGTGGTCTTGTGGTCTTGTCAGTTTCAACAACTGATGTGTATTGTTGCCTTTCTTGCAGATAACTCTTAGACATCTTATGATATTTCTTTCGTGGTCATGAATATGTAATTGTATTATGCGTCAAAAAAAAATTGTATTGGTTGTATTGGTGTTTTCTTTTATTTAATCAGACAAATTACTTCCTAAAAGTATCTCATTGAAACACATTTATGTCTGCTTATAACTTGCATATCTGGTCTTATATCCAAATCCACTGATGACTCAAAAGAATTTGTTGGAGGTATGATTGATTTCCTTATACTGGCCTGTCAATATTTAGGGACTCCAATGTGGGTGACAAGCTAATCTTGCCATATTTGGACGCAGTGGGAGAAATGCTGCTTCCTGTAGGTACCTTTGTTGGATACTGAATTTAAATTCCTTCTAGATATCTTGTCATGTTTAGTCACCCTACAAAATAGTTATACAAGATGAACATAATCTGGATTATCAGATGATGCATGTATTAAAGTTCCCTCAATTGCAAATTACCTGAAAGATTACTTTCTTTTGTTTTACGTATATGGTATTTTTCAGATATTGTGTAATTCTATTTCAAAACCTTTGTTGCTACAGGATTAGATAATCACAATATAGATATTTATAGATTTTCTCAGGATTAAGATACATTAGCAAGATGCAAAGTAATGCATGTTGCAAAAACGATCAATAGGCGGTTCGCCGCGCCCGCCCATCTAGTACAAGTCATCCCCCATCGCCGCCCATGGCTTCCATCGCTGCAGGGCCCTCCTAACGCTGCCCGCGGGCACCTTAGGCCAACCAGCGTTCATAGCCGCAGGGAGGTTTGCGATTTGCGGGGTATTTGATCATTTGCCACGCTTTAGTTTGGACCTTGATAATTTGCCACAGTTTACATGCCCTTTGATAATTTGCCACACTTTATATTTATTTCTTTCTAATTTGCCCTATTTCTATTTCTATAAATTTATTCATTTTTGTAACTATAATATACATCAATAAATACAGTACAAGTACAGATCATGGCTTGTTCCTGGCTTGGACCGAATCGTTCCGTACCTGGCCGCTGTACTCATCCACCTAGCTGGACCGACCGTGCCTCTTCTTCTTGTGAGTGAGTGAAGGGGAAGAAATAGGGGAGAGAAAATAGAGCAGCTAGGCGGCGCCGCCGGCAGCATCGCCAGCAGTCAGTCGGACCACGAAAGCCGCGCCGAACAAGAACAGCGGAGGAGGTGCCGAGCTCCCGCCAGACCGCTAGAACAAAGTGCGGCGCGGCTCGACCTGGAGGAGCTCGTCTTCGTGCTCCCTTCAGGCCACCTGAGGGGCGTCTCCGGCGACATTAACCTGCCGTGCCTCCGCCACGCTACCTCAGCGGAGCCGGGATCGCTCTATTCATCCGCGCGCCGGCGGCCCAAGGTGAGTTCACTGCACTTGATAAGCTGTTGTATCCCTATTTATTTTCATGGTGGCAACACATATCTTCCATGAGTTTGCAGATGCCCTATACGTAAGCGAAACTTCAGTCAATCTTGATCTTACATAAACTTGAGTGAAACTTGATCTTGCAGAATGTCAAAAATAAAATACTTGCTTGTTTAACACTAATTCAGGGAATATTGAGCTTGCAGATGGCCTGTACATTAGAACTAGAAAGGATTAGAATCGTCTTTCAAATTTTTTGAAGCTCCTGTTTTAACTGTGAAACTAGAATATTACTTGGATATTACTTGGATATCTCCATCATGGATTTTCTTACATTTTTTAGAGCATGAACTGATCAACAAAGATATAAATACTGGACGTTGTGAAGGATCAAACGGAACTGACCGAGAGGTACAGACATCCATCCATATATCACATAATCTGTGGGAGCACATGGAATGGACATCATTCATCATATGAATATCACCAACTCATCATCAACAACATGTTGAGTTGAAATAACTCAGAGTTTAAATCACTCAAAGTAAAAACTCTTATGTATTATTCAACAAATAAACAAAGCCAACAACTCTACTTAGAATGTAAAACAGAGTCTCGACGCAATAAAATCACTGTTTCCTCCTCTTTGGAGTTAATTTTTTCTTGGATGCATTTTTGAACGTGACGACACATCAAAACTTGGTCTCCCTGGAGGTGTCGTAGCTGTCACAAGTGGCTGTGCTCCACCATCTTCATCCATGGCTGTGGCAAGTCTCCTACAATTTAAACAAGAAGTTAGAAAATTAGCATTTATTCATTACTTTGTTCATATGAATACAAGCAGAAGGATTACCTTCTTGTAATAGGCCCGGGGCTGTCATGAAGGCTAGGAGGGAGTATGATTGTAGTTCTTTTCGGTGTCCCAACATCAGCTGAAAATGCCTCTTGCTCAATCACTTCTCTAGAAAGTTGATCCTCACCTTTATTCACTTTTTTTGCCTTCTTCTTCATGTATTAATACACAAGACATTAGAAACAAGAGAATAATATAGATGTGCTACTAATACAAAATGCTAAGTGTTACCTTTCTCTAGGTTCATTTTTTGGACATGATGATTTCCTATGTCCCAACTCTCCACATTGTGTGCATCTGTTTGTGGTGCCAAATCTCTTTTTCTCGGATGCCTTCCCTTTGGCACCACTTTCTTGTGTCTTCTCTTCGGCACCATCATCCTGCTCTTTTCGTGTGCCATCTACCTTTTTCTTCCCTTTCCTGCTACCACCACCGTCTTCAAGACATCCTTTGATTCTCAGTTTCCTCTGTCTCCCAATGGGTCTCTTTGAAATTGGTGGCACCATCTCAAATTCTAGAGCAACATGAGGCCACTGAGACTTGTCTGTGATGGGTTCAATCTCTCCAGCATAGGCTTCTCGGAACATACTCAGTGAGTAGTACTGATGCACATATGGATGAAAGTTTGTATTTGCGGTCCCTATAAGGAATGCAAGTGCATGGTCGCAAGGCTTCCCGGTGTGCTGCCATTCTAGGCAAGTGCACTCACGGCTGGCTATCTTCACAAAATGCCTAAGGTTATTCTTGTTGGTATCCTAGACCTCACAACTTTCTCCTGCTGATCTTCTAACATCCAAATGATCAAGTTCTCTAGTCCTATTATTTATCTGTTGAATGGCAGCAGGTAGTATAATTCCACGGAGCATTTTCCCAACCTCTCTCCGCCTATGAAAAAGCTTCATGATTTTCTCTCTTAGTGAGTCTGCTAGCTCATCTGGGGGAAGGTCCTTCATACCTTTGATCCAGCTATTGAAGCTCTCAGCTAGATTATTGTGAATGTAATCACATTTTATTTCTGTATTGAAGTCGCATCTCATCCATTTCAAGTTATGATAAGTAGTCATGTAGGGACCTACCTCAGGTTTAGCTTCAAATATCTTGGCCATATGGTAGTTGAATGTTTCTACATGATAAGCCTTGGCTGCTAGCCACATCTGATCAAAAACGTCTCCGGGAAACTTTTTTTTGAAGTTTCCCATTAGATGCCTAAAGCACTCCCTTTGCTCAGCTTGAGGAAAAACTTTTTTAACTGCATTCTCTAACCCTTTGCATGCATCTGTGCAAATAGCTAGATTTTAAAGATATCCTATTGCCCTATGCATTTGTTGCATAAACCAAGTCCAGTTATCCTCGGTCTCTGAAGCAAAGAATCCAAATGCTAAAGGAAACATCCAATTATGTCTATCTAGTGTCGTACATCCCACTAACTGACCGTTCCACTTTCCGTTCATGAAGGTTGAGTCTATGCTAACATATGGTCTGCAACCGTTCAAAAATCCGTCAATGCATGGCTTGAGTGCCATAAAAAATCTGCTGAAACACTTTACCCCCCTCGGTCTTGACATCAACCTCTACAATGCTCTGTGGAGATCTCTTTTCAATCTCAGCTGTGAAGTTCCACAGATTTTGAAAGCTCTGTCCCCATGTGCCATATAATTTATCCATGGCTTTTTCTTTGTCCTTCCAAACAGTATGATACCCAGTAGTAACTTTGTACTCGACTTTTAACCTTTTTGGTAGCTCAGCCGCACCGATGTTTGGTTCACTCCGAAGTATGCCAATTGACTTTTCTTCCACCCATGCTTGGTCTGCCATGCTTGAGATCACTTCAGCTGTTGATGAACAATTATGAGGTTTTACTATTTTGTTAACCTGCAGGAAAACACAATGTCATCCATTTGTTCCATGTGACTTTATAAAATAGTTGCAACATACAAAATCAAAGGTTCATGTTTGATAAGTTAATACCCTGACTGTTTTCCCATCTTCTGTTGTTCTAGCCGTTATTCTCCAAGGACATATATCTCATTTACAATGACCTATAAATCTAGTAGTGTCACTATCCTGTATCTGAATGTCAAACTTGCCTCGAATAGCAAATGTTCTCAAGAGCATCCTGAACTCTTCCATTGAAGGAAACAAGGAACCTTCCTCTATCACAGGAGGTTCTTTGTCATACGAAAATTGCTTCTCTTTGGGCATATGGTCATGCACAGGGAGAGCGGCATCAGCAAGTAAATCCTCATCAATATCATCCATACAAGCATTGATATTTGCGTTGGAGGCTTCGATAGCTGCTCCAGCTATAGCTCGTCGATGCTCGGATTTATCATTAATTCCAAGCATCAAGCACAAGTTCTCTTCTGCGACTGGAACATCAATTTTATTTTCATTCATAGGTGCGATCTCAATCTGGGACCAATCAATGACTGAATCAGTTGAACTACTCCCATCATTGGATTGGATAATATTTGAACTACACAAGTTGGTAGTATCTGTCGTCGATGCCCTACTCAAAAAAATATCACTTTTTTAGTTAAAAAAGCTCAAGCACAATAATGAGAATTATTTCTAAATATTGAAAGTTTAAGAACAGGCAGCTTAGTAGGATCAGAAGATCAAATAGTGAATACTAGAGGAAGCTGCAATCACTTGAGCGGGAAATTGAGGATCTGACTAAGTAAACAACTCAACTAGTATGCACTGTTAGCCTTATGCAGTACTTATTGACTGTGACAGGCCTCCAAAAAATTTCCTTTCGTTTGTAAATTGTAATGGGGAAGATTCGTTTAACCATTGGTACTGTGTAATTTGCAGGACATTAGGCATTGCTTGCTACCGTGAAGGCCTGATCTACGATCTAAATGGCAACATCCATTTGTTCTAGCAATGCCCTTTTACAATGTAATTTCTCTAGGGAAGGCAAATTATCTGGATCTTTTGCAATCAGTAATTGGAATGGAATTGGTTACCTGGATCGTGGTTGTTGTTTATGATCGCCCATCATGCCTGGTCCATCCATGGTGGCCGGTGGCCGGCGGCGCTCGCCCTAGCTGTTCTATTTCTCGTCCGTAACTCGTTCCTCGATAAAAACTGGGAAACCAGCGATTTGTTTGATTCAGATCGGGGATTCAGTTGAACGATTCGGTCCAAGCCAGGAAAGGTCCGACCACAATCTGTGCTTGTACTGTATTTCTTGATGTATATTGTAGTTATAAAAATAAATAAACCTGTAGAAACAGAAATATGGCAAAGCAGAAAGGAATAAATGTAAGTGTGGCAAATTATCAAAGGGCATGTAAAGTGTGGCAAATTATCAAGTTCCGAACTAAAGCATGGCAAATGATCAAATATCCCGCGATTTGCGTGGGCGATGACCAGCGCCCGCGACCTGGCGACGGCGACAGGGATGGCGGCGTGTGCAGAGTACTGGATAACTCACACGGATTTGGGGCTTCGTATCACCGGGAGGAGGTCTTCGACCAGATCGACGACGAGACGCATAGCTATCGAAATGAACTCATACAATTCGGTCGCCTTGGAGTTGAAGCGAACCGGTCCCTCCCACGAGCGACCTGGGGGGAAAACCCCAGCCGCCGCCAGAAGGTCACCTCTCCCGGAGCTCCTCCTCTCGCCGCCTCTGGAGGGCATCGCCAGGCAAAGCCCAGGCGGCGTTGGCAGCGGCGGGACCTTCTTCTTCTCCCTCGAGGCGATGCGGCGCGGGCCTGGCACGGATCCGCGGTGGGGTGGTTGACTGACGGTGGCGGTTTATCAATGGCGCGAAGGAGGCACATGTTGGTGGGCTACAGCGTGTGGTGATCGTGGCCGCCGGGGTTTGGTGGTGGCTTTGCAGTCGGGCTCAATCTGGGCCTGGATGGGCCGAGCGAGCCACGACTCTGGCGCGGGCAGCGTGCCGTGGTGGTGCTGCAACCGCCGTGGTCATCCAGCTTGGAGGGCTCCTCCTCCGATCCCAGGCTGGCTGGATCCTTGACTCCTGGCGGCGTGGTCGCGGGGTGAACCTCCACCATCTAGTTCTGTTGAGAAGGCCTCGGTGGACAGGTGGTCAGCACCTCCTGCTCCGCAGACGGCAAGATCCTGCTCGCTTCTTGTTGGCGGTGAATTCAAAGGAGGATCTTTGCAGCGTGTCCCATGGCGTTGGGGTCGACGGCAGGCCAGGGTGAAGGCCCAGCGTGATGCGGACGATAGCGATGCCCGCGGGCGCCGTCACCTCCTTGGAGACGTCATCTTGGCACTGCTCGTTCTTCCCCGCCTTGAGCACCGGGGGAAACCCTAGAGCCGGTCTTCGGTTCGGGCGACGACGGCACGGCTGCATCGTTTCCTCCTTGGGGGCGTCACCTAGGTGGTTCGTGGTGTCATTGGTGCGCGTAAGTCCAAAATATTTTTGGCGGAGTCCGAAATGGTTTTGGTGAAATCCGAAATAGTTTCGGTGGAGTCAAGAATGGTTCCAACGGAGTCCGAAAGTGTTTCAGAGTAGCGGTAAATTAATTATGAGTTAATTAATATTAATTATATGAGATAATATTGATTAAATAATTAATAAAGCATTATTTCACTAAATGGGCTAATTTAATGAAGGGATTTCTATTTTCGTGCCCTCGGGTCCTTAGTTGTGCTCAGTTTTCCCCAGCCGCTTAACTTTTCCTCAGTTTTCCCCTCCCTCTAGTTTGAAACCCCTCGCAGACGCTCGGACGGGAGGGTTGCCGTCTGGTCAGAGGCCTTGACCGTTACCGGTGACGGCTAGGGAGCCGCGGTGGTTATGAATTGACCGTTGCTTTTTGAATGGTGCTGACGGGTAGGGTCAGGAGACACGTCGGAGCAGCCATCCATCTATCGCTGACGTGTGGGCCGTTTTATTTCCTGATTGTATATGCGATGCTGCCAATGACAAATGGGGCAGCTCTATAGGGCTGCCGCAGCCAATGACCAGTGGGGTCGTGTATTTTTCAGGAAAAGACATATATTGCCGCTCTGTGGGGCTGCCGCAGCCAATGACCAATGGGGTCGTCTATTTATTTAGAGAAAATCATATATTGCCACTCTGTGGGGCCTCCGCAGCCAATGACCGCTGGGGTCGTCTATTTATTTAGAGAAAATCATATAGAGCCGCTCTGTGGGGCCGCCTCAGCCAATGAACGCTGGGATCGCCCTTAGTGAAAAGGCATATATCCCTCCTTTTAGTTAGAGAGAAGCAACAAGTTCGCTAATTAATTTTTCTTAAGCTAGACCCAGCAGGTGACTATTTTCACAGCTTAATCTAAAGTGAATCTTATGCTAAACATGGCTGGAACCTAGTGTTGTGTATCTCATTAGTCATCGGAGAACCGCTGGCAGCTTGTTCCCCACCCTCGGATGGAGCAGCCATCGCCAGTGCCTCATCGCGCCACCGGCTCTGTTCCCCAGTGGCGTCGGACGGACTGCAGCGCTGCACGTCAACCACGGCTCCAGCACTTGTTTCGTCCGCACGCATTATACCCACCGCAGGAAAGTCCGCCGCAAGCAGATCCGCCGCCCACAACGATCGAGATTTGTTCGCGCACCAATTGGTAGTATAGCTTGGTAAGACCTCCGCTTCTGCCTCCCCCGCCCCCTAATCGATTTGGTTCCCGTAATTTATTAGAGTTTGCAGGTGCGAAATAGTCCTCAATGGCTGGTTGTAGCGGGTACACCGGCGAGGGTGGGGATTCGATCATGTCGTGGCCACGTTCTACTTCTCCTACCTCATCGGAAGTGCAGGTATCTAGCTTCTGCTCTCTGTACTACCATTGAATTTGAAGTGCCGCCATGGCCTGTTGGAGTGATTTCAGTTGTTCTTTTTTCCATTATTGTTACAGTTTGCCAGGCAAGCCGATGATCCATGGTACATTGCATACCAAGATGAATCAACCCAGTGGTGTAGCCAGAGGATGGATTTGGAGGAGAAGGTGGCCAATTTAGGTGATGAATTGGCCCGTAAAAACCTGATGATATTCGAGCTGAAGCGTACTGTGGAGGAAAAAAAGAAGAATTCAGAGCTTATTCGCAAGGAGAAGTTGATACTTGAGACAGATCTTGTCGTATCTGATCAAGTGGTAGAAAATCTTGAACATGAACTTCAAGTGATGGGAGAGGAGAAAAGTAGATTCATCTGGGCAGTTCTATTAGGTGTCATCCCTGTCCTAGCAGTTATGTGGTTGTGGTAGATGATTTAGATAGTATAGAATTATTATTCAGCAGATAGCTCTAACCACTGTATTTTGGTGTGGCTCTAACCACTGTATTTTGGCGTACAATTTCCTAGTTGTGCTAAGTAATGCGCACGATAATTTTAGCATGCATGAACATCTTATAAAAGTGAAGGGATCTCAAAAGTGAAAGCATGTACCAGCCTCTCGGATCAAATACATATCAATCTTCCTAATCAAGTTGGGATAGAATTCAAATCATACATATGGATGTACAGGGACACATCGAGAAAGTGGAGAAGCTTTTTTTGAGACGGAGGTAGTAGTTCGAACAATTTTATCCCAATTTGAAATTGAAAAATACAAATTTATTATAATTTATCCCAATCTGCGGCGTTGAACACGGCCGCGCACCGATGGGCTAGAAGGGCCGGGACGACGGGCGGCTGAGGGATGGTCATCTGCGCCATCCGCAAACTCGGACATGGAGGAGGGCTGGATCTGCGGCTTCGCAACCACTCTTGGCACCACCGCCGTCTTGGTGTACTTCATCAGCGATGGATCTGAGGAGGGCTGGATCTGTGCCGTCGCAGCGATGTTGTAGGCGATGGCTTCAATCGTCTTGGCATCGATGACCAGTGACGACACGGCCCCCGTCTTGGTGTCCTTCATCAGCAACAGATTTGAGGAGGGCAACAGAAGTGAGACATCGGCAGGCTCCGACATTGAAGGCTGGATCTGCGCCGTCGCAGCGATGTTGTAGGCGATGGCTTCAATCGTCTTGGCATCGATGACCAGTGTCGACACGGCCGCCGTCTTGGTGTCCTTCATCAGCAACAGATCTAAGGAGGGCAACGGAAGTGAGACAACGGCAGGCTCTGACATTGAAGGCTGGATCTGCGCCGTCGCAGCGATGTTGTAGGCGATAGCTTCAATCGTCTTGGCATCGATGACCACTATCGGCATGGCCGCCGTCTTGGTGTCCTTCATCAGCAATGGATCTGAGGAGGGCAACAGAAGTGAGACATCGGCAGGCTCCGATATTGAAGGCTGGATCTACGCCGTTGCAATGATGTTGTAGGCGATGGCTTCAATGATCTTGGCATCGTTGACCACTGTCGGCACGACCGCTGTCTTGGTGTTCTTCATCATCAACAGCTCTGAGAAGAAAAACGAAAGTGAGACAGAGAGAGACATTTCAACTATTTCTGAGGGTTAGATCCTCACCGGCACTCTTAGATCCTCATCGGCACTCTTAGATCCACGCAGCCGCACGGTTAGATCTGCGCCGCCGCACGGTTAGATCTGCGCCGCCGCACGCATGGTTAGATCCGTGCCGCCACATGCACGGTTAGATCCGCGCCGCCGCACGCACGCTACAGTTCCACGTCACCGCGACCGCCAGAGTAAGAGAGGAAATAGAAGAGAGGAAGATGCGACTAAAATATGCGACTGCCAGGGTTGGTAGGTATGTGCTCTGCTCTTCTCTCCGTATGCGTCCATCGAGGTAGATAAAGATATACAGGCCATCCGATCATAAATGATCCAACGGTGCAAGCGTACGTTGAGCTATCAACCAACCAAGATCCGTGTGACATACATCTCGACCAATCAGAGATCAGCCAGTGAGTACAAGTGAGGAAAACTGAGTAGAACTAAGAGGAGGAAAAGTGAGGAAATGTTTATCGGAAGGACAAAACTGAGTAAGACTAAGTAAAACAAGTGGACCCAGTTTAGATTGTGTTATTTGAACAATATAGTACATTTTGGCTGACGTGATATTGTTTGCAATTCAAAGATACACAAGTGTGACGAATTTGGACTTATTTGGACAAAGTTTGTAAGCATAGTGGGTATTTGGGAGGTGTGTTGAGTAGAAAGCCCTCTATCTTCATAGCTAGTAGCTCATGGACTAGGAAGTGGTTTTGGGAAAAACTTCATATCTCTATATTTCCTTTTCCATTATTATTTCTCTAGGTTGTAGGTAACATAACAAGACTCCATGGGAAGGTTCCACCATGTTTTGAATTATTTTGAATTAAACTAAACCCAAAACTATATTTTTTGAGTTTAGTCACTTAGAAAATGATAAATTTCCTTTTCCATTATTATTTCTCTAGGTTGTAGGTAACATAACAAGACTCCATGGGAAGGTTCCACCATGTTTTGAATTATTTTGAATTAAACTAAACCCAAAACTATATTTTTTGAGTTTAGTCACTTATAAAATGATAAATTTCCTTTTCCATTATTATTTCTCTAGGTTGTAGGTAACATAACAGGACTGCATGGGAAGGTTCCACCATGTTTTGAATTATTTTGAATTATTTTGAATTAAACTAAACCCAAAACTATATTTTTTGAGTTTAGTCACTTAGAAAATGATAAATGTGGCTTAAGCGATGAACTTATTCGAGGTGCATGACCATAGAAAACTTGCAATAACACATACATTCAAATTAATTGTTCAAAATAAATCTTTCTCTTGCTCCTGGTGTGACTCGCTGGGTCTACCACCTTACTCCGGGTAACCCTACCAGGGATATTACCGGTGTCTACCTTCCTTTTGCCCTCTTTCTTGTTCTTCTTCTTCTCTTCGGGTTGCCAAGACTGAGACAACCATATCATACAAAGCTTGTGCTCTTCCTTCTAATACATTTTCTTCCTTGCTTCTACAATCTGCTCTTGATCCATCGGTTTACCCAGCTCTCGATCAATTCCTTCACTCAGTTGTCTATGCATTGCTTCAACGGCCTCTAGATCCATCTGTTCCCTCTGCTCTCGATCCATCGGTTCAAGCAGCTCTCGATTCATCTATTCAAGCAGCTCTCAATCCATCGGTTGAAGCAGCTCTCGATCCATCGATTCAAGCAGCTCTCGATCCTTCGGTTCAAGTAGCTCTCGATTCATTGCTTCAATCTCCTCATGTTGAATTGCTGCTTCATTCTCCTCTGCATTTGCTGCTCTCGCCTGATCTTCCATTCCAAAAGCTAGGTCAACTGGATTTTTACAAAGCCTAGCAATGTGTCCATGGGTTCCACAACGTTTGCACTTACGTCGTCGAATCGGTGCATCACCCTCTGCACTAGCTCTGATCCTATTCTTCCTCGGCCTACCTGCCGATCTAGTCAAAACTGGAGAGTACAGTTTGAAGCCTAGATCGACTTTCATCCATTGGTCTTTTTCCAATAAGGTAGGAACATTTATAGCATATGCAGCCCTAAATTTGGCAATAGAGAAATACTCTGACACATACTGATCAACTTCACCTTCTGCACCCGCTATAACACTCATGAAAAACAATGCGTGTATGCAGGGTATCCCACAGATCTGCCATCGCCTACAATGGCATGTTCTATCAACCAAACTCACTGGATACCTCCACTGCCTGTTTTTACTGTCAGTGTAGGTTATCTCAGCCTCCATTCCTTTTCTGATGCATTTCATCTTCAATTGTTTTGCCCTGGCATGCAAATACTTAATCAAAGATGGGAGCATGAGATGGCCAACATATTTTGTGGCTGCAATTCTTTGACGTAGATCGATCTTTATCATGATCATCTGCCTAATCTTATCAAATATTTGCCACGGCATAAGCCCTTTCAATGACTTGACCTTTGCATTGAAACTCTCCGCAAGGTTACTTGTTACATAGTCTACCTTACAAATTTCATTGAATTGGCTTCTTGACCACACCCTACCATGATGTTCATCCAAGTACTCCTTCACCCCAGGTTTTTGTTTATACAACACTTCCAAATGAAACAGATGCTTCCTAATGCTGCATGTGTATGCAGCTGGCCATAGGTTGTCAGTATAAACTTTACCCTTGAATTTCTTTGTAAAATTTTGTACCAAGTGTCGCATATATTCCCTATGCTCCACTCTAGGGAATACTGCTTCTACTGCACTCTCCAAACCTTTGCAAGCGTCTGTGTGGATAGCAAGTCCAGGTAGATGACCTATAAGGTCGCGCAAATTCTGCAAAAACCAAGTCCAACTTTCCTCTGACTCAACCTCCAAAACTCCATAAGCAACAGGAAACATCCAATTGTGTCCATCAACTGCAGTAGCAGCAACTAGCTATCCTTTAAATCTGCCATGAAGAGCTGTTGCATCCACGGCCAAATAAGGCCTGCAATCGTCCAGAAAGCCTTTCCAGCAAGCTTTGAAATAAACAAAAGCCCTTCTAAAACATTCCTTCTGCATTATCCTCCCGCTTTTCAATTTGTAGGGAACTATATGCTTGTCTATCGCTACAACACTGCCTGGACTAGCCATCTCCACTTCAGCTTTGAAAGTGTAAAGCAACTGAAAGCTTTCATTCCATGGACCATTGATCCTGTCAAGAGCCATTTCCTTTGCATAGAACATCCTCATGTAAGGTATTTTTATATTAAACTTATCATATATCAATTTTATGAGTGCTGTTGGACTAAGTGATGGAGTTTCTCTCAGCCAATCTATGATTGCATCTGCCAACCACCTAGTCTTCGCTAGCTTTGATTTCTCCTCTGGTGCTCCCGCTCGTGGTGGACAAGTATGGTCGATCGAGTTCTTCTTTATCTGAAACATAATTATAAGGGATGTCAGTAACAGTTAACAAATTTTACACCGTGATCTAAAATACACAACTGGTTGGCGTAGTACCTGAACCACGGTGCTTCTGAGCATTGTGGATGCATGCAGCCTCCACTTACACCTCTTGTATGGGCACTTAACTGTGAACCTACCTGGCTCACTTTTAATAACCTCATAATCATTCTTGGTGAGAATGCAATATGTAGTAATTGCATTACGACAGTCCATCATCGTTTAAAATACAGTGCCTTCTGCAAGCTGAGGATCCTCCCTGTTCCACTCAATTGTTGGCAAGTCATCACCTTCGTAATCGGCTAAAATGAGGTTGTCATTGTTCTCATCCTTCTCTTCATCATCAGTGTCATCAAATCTGGCACCTTGTGCAATATCTTCCATGTATTGATCCTCCATTGCCTGCTTACTGCATTGATCTACCAATTCATGAAACATCAACTCATCCTCATCATCTTGAGGAGACGGATCCTCAATCTTTGCATCGTCCTCCACATCAACGACAGGAACGATCTGGCTACCACTAGCACTGGGGACAGATGGTGCTGCTGTGGACCTACAAGAAGCAGGGCGGCGCACACGATTAGCAGAGGCAGCAACACTAGAGAGACATGATGCCCGACCACCTGATGATGCCCCAACACCAGATGATGCCTGGACCCTATCCACATGGATATGAATTTTACCGACACGGCAAGAATCATTTAAAGCAAAAAGAATTCCCAGATTGTCATTGGAAATTAGTGGAACATATCTTCCCTCTGTGCTGTTGAAATATTGGAAATCAACTGAATCGCCAGCGCCCCAGGAGTACTGAGCGCAGATGTTATCTTTTAAATACCTCAACGAGATGGTAGTTGCAACCACCGCTGGGATGTAAAATCCGCTCACATTGCGTTCAGAATCACGCAAAAAGCTAGTATCCAGCCTAACCACCAGCCGAAAAGCCAGCACTAGATCAATCCTATTCAAAAAGCAATGCAGTTAGTTGAGCAACAACAATTCGCGCTAAAAAACTGCCTACTATTAATTCACATAGATAGACGATGCTTACCCAGATAGAATCCATGCGTTAGATCCCTTCGATTCCCAATCTTCTCCGCCGTTGAGGGGCATAATCGGTACACCAGACGGATGTACAAACTCTATCGCGATATGGGTAGATCTAGTGCCCTCTCCGCCTCCCGGGGGTGGTGGTGGGGGCGGGGGTGGTGGTGGGGGCGGGGGCGGCTCGGGGGCGGACGACGCCATAAGGTAGGAGGGCAGGACGGCATGGCAGCGGAGGGGCGGTGAGCTCTTCCAGCCTCGGGCAGAGGGGAAAGCTTTGGTTGAGTGACCGCCAGTCTGACGTGTCTCATTGGGTCAACAGTCAACATCATTCAAAAGCAACGGTCCATTCACAACCACCGCGGCTCCCTAGCCGTCACCGGTAACAGTCTAAGGCCTCTGACCAGACGGCAACCCTCCCGTCCGAGCGTCTGCGAGGGGTTTCAAACTAGAGTGAGGGGAAAACTGAGGAAAAGTTAAGCAGCTGGGGAAAACTGAGTACAACTAACGAACCAGGGGCACGAAAATAGAAATCCCTTTAATGAAAGAAGACCATTAGGGAATAAAAGAAAAGAAAAAAGGAAAAAAGGGGGGTGCCCAAACCCTGGACGCCGCCCTCCTCCTCCCTTTGGCTGCCGTCCTAGGTGCCTTGGGGAGGGGGTAAGGGTGCACCCCTTCCCCACTATATAAACCCCCTGGAGGAAGAGTCAAACATAGAATTCTATGAGCCCTTCCTCCACGGCCTCCTCCTACCATATCCAGGTATGCCGGCCCTCTCTTGGTCCGTTGCCACCTGCCTCTCTCTCTCTCCCACGTGGCCTCCCGAAGGGCCGTGTAGGAGACGAGAATCACCACCGCAACACATCCTCGTGTTGCAGAGTTTCTGGATCCCTGTTCCAAAGCCTCTACTTCTGCATCTCGGCTGGAAACCGGGTTCCAGGAGTCATCATGGTCGTTGTACATGTGCGACTATGTGGAGCTGCCGCTCGTGCGGTGTCGGAGTCGTTGCACCAAGATCTTCATGACCTTGAGGTCGGCAACATCGTCTTAGACAGCAGCGCTTGTGCGGGAGCATAATCCCTGTGTTTCGGTCTTTGAGGGTACGTGTCCGAAAGTCCTACCTTTGTTATCTGCACATTAAATTTTAGTTATCTGTACCAAACCCCAACTATATGGTTGGTCGCGCCGCGCTTGACGACAACGAAGAGGTCGCAAGCTTCTTCTTCCTCCGTGTGAGCATCTTCTACAAAGCTGATGTGGCAATGAAGCCCCCCACCCAGCCAAGTGGTATCATCCCTGGCTGGGACTGGGGTGGCGCCGTCGTGTCTCCGCAAGCCGTCACCGTGTTCTCGGGACTTGACCGCATTTACGAGGTCCTTTTCAGGGTGCTAGATGTAATTGCCAGGGGCATGTGTGTTATTTCCTTTCATCTTTTGGGCCTCCATGTAAAATTTGTACCCACTGCTGGAATGAATCTTTGGGTCCTTCTGGACCTTACCCATTCAAAAAAGTGTAATTGTAGTCAAATACAGAAACTACATTGTAAACCGTCATAAACGACCAATCTGTATTGAGCCCAACCGGATCCTTGAGACCTGACCACCTATAAATAGGGGCCAGGTGAGGCCGACCAGGGACACATTGAGATTAAGTCAATAATTCTAAGCTTTGTCTCAATACACATCAAGTTTTGCCTTGTTTGTCTGATTCTTTACCTTCGAGTTCATCCGACGCCCTCTTTCTCCGATCCTAAGTCCTTAATCTAGGACATTGTTGAGTTAAACCCTTGTTAGAGTGCTCCTAACAATACACATAGTGTCGAGTAGTGGAAGTGAGGATATGTGGGTGCTTCTGAGAAGACGCTGGTGTTGAGCAGTGGGAGCGATATGCGGGTGCTCCTGAGAAGACATCGGTGCCAAGCAGAGGGAGGGAGGATATGTTGGTGCTCCTAGGAAGACATTGGTGCCGAGCAGCGGCATTGAGTATATTCTATCGTTGAACCTACAATACCAGAATCACAGGTAAACACCCCAGCTCTGCGATTCTCCACTTAAGTTGTATGCAATTCATACAGTAGCATTAGTTAAAGTAAGTTGTGCAATACTTTGACTCTACAAAACCTTATAATATTGTGGCCCCGCATATGAACTTAATTATTCTCAGCTAAACAACCAATTTCATGAACAAAAGATATCAACTAATACATCAACCTAATATGTACAACATGATGGCTTGCAAACAAAAACCTGAAAAAGGCAGCTAGCCGCATCTTCTTGAGCAATGCAACAATTTTCAGATATTAATGAACATCTGTCTGTAGCCTTCCTATAAGATTTTTAAATTATTTACCACTACTCCTTGCTCTCATGTTATCACCAAAACCATAGATGAAAATACAATTAAACCAACATGTAGTTATCTGATCCTAAACTACAAAAGGACAAAGTAAATTAAGTTCTTAAAAAGATATTTGTTTGTTTGGAAATTTATCTTGATAGTTCATATGATGTATTGTTTAGTACACAAACATGAATGATAACTAAAATCAAATGGACGGGATGAGAAGCAGCGGTGACCGGGTGGCGGTGGCAAGTAGATGTTGCCGATGTCTAATGAGGAGGAAGAAGGCTTCGTTAGAACAATGAACATGAGCTTTTGGAGAAGAGGGTTGTGGTGTTGCTGAGTGACGAGGTTTATCCCCGGCAATGCCCATGTTTCGGGGCTTTCGATTCATGGAGAGCATGTGGGCGCTTGGCGGATTCGACGGCTTCAGACAGAAACAGGGGGTGCACACGAATTTACCCAGGTTCGGCCCCCCGGAGGGTAAAGACCTACATCCTGCTTGTCTGATCTTGTATTGCTGGTATATGAGGAGCTGTTACAATGGCGCGCAGATGCAATCTGGCGGAGGTGGAAGGAGATGGCGTGGCTAGCCTATGCGAGGTTGTTTTGTAGGCTATGCGAATCTCGTCCAGAGATGGCGCTAGGGGTGCCCCTTGGTGGCTTTATATATGCAGCCATTTAGGGTTTACAAAGTCTCTTGCCTTCTACTCCAAGTCGGTGTGCTGGGCCTTGCGGGCTTCGTGTAACCTTCGAGCGGGCTTCTCCCCTGGACCGAAAACTAGGTAGGCGAATATCGAGGGCCTATTTGTAATTCCTTCGTCACTGAGAGTATCCAGGCTGGAGGAAGTGGACATCACCATCGGCACTCAGTAAGAATAGCCATGCCTTCTTCCGCTCCACCCGCGGCAAATGGGTTATCCTCGACATGATGCACCTCAACCAAAGCAGCATGCAGGTCAGGAATCAATCGCACATTAAAAAGCTATTTTTCAGAGAATTAGTTCTTGTTTTTTGCACTGAAAGAGATCAAGCTTCATAAATTTTCTTATCTTTGCACAAAAACATAGAAATTTCCAAGTACGGGATCCACTCATGCCAAAATAAGAGAATCACATACAATAGGAGTAGCCTGGGCAGAGGTGCGCTATGGCATGGCGATGGACCATCGGGAAAGGAAGGGGATTCATTCCACCAAGAAGCACGACAACGCTAGGAGGTCTAGTCGGAGCAGTGGAGGAGCCAGCGATGAACCTCAGAAGAGCACCGTGGGGCTCTATTCCTGCGGTGGCCACCGCTCAGTGTGGACATCGTCGACCATGACGGTTGCACCTCGCCAGCAGCTTGCCCTGGCCAACCTCGACAGGGATGTTGTTCCTAGCCCCCCTACCTTGCTGCCCAAGTGACGCCATCTGCCACTGCCTAACTCTAACCCCAATACCTAGCTCCACTGCGCAATGTCATACTTCCTTTGCCATAGCCTCTCAGCAAAGCCTGCATCGCATGTCTCCTCCCTCAGTCAAAGCCGGTTGCCAAAGCAATGACTCCAAGGTGAGTCATGCGGGGTGGAATGGCCGAGGCAGCGGGAGTGGTTCTTCTTCGGTGCATGTGCATGTCGCCCTCTTCTGTTCCTCCTCCGACCTACCATGGTGGCGTGGGGATGAGAGCAACAATGGGCAACCGGGCGTCCTACTCCCGCCCTTTCAAGCACGACCTACATCCCTGCTCTAGGGGTAGCTATCGATTTCTTCCTCACCTAGCCGGCCATGAAGGTAGGGGGTGGGTCAGGAGGGTGCAGCGACCGCTGAAGCTAATGGAGGGATCTAGAAACCTCCAAAGATTCGGCTTCCTACGGTGCATCCTCCGCGTTCGCCTCTACCTACCACCGCAATCCTTTTCCATATGGTTGGCGGCCCCGCGCTCGATGACAACGACAAGGTCGTGAGCTTCTTCTTCCTCCATGCGAGGATCTTCTATAGAGCTGTTGTGGCAATGAAGCCCCCCACCCAGCCAAGTGGTTTCATCCCTGGCTGGGACTGGGGTTGCGCCACCGTGTCTCTGCAAGCCATCTGTGTGTTCTCGGGACTTGATCGCATTTGGGAGGTACTTTTTAGGGTGCTAGATGTAATTGCCAGGGGCATGTGTGTTATTTCCTTTTATATTTTGGGCCTCCCTATAAAATTGTACCCACCACTGGAATGAATCTCTAGGTCCTTCTGGACCTTACTCGTTCAGAAAAAGTGTAATTGTAATCGAATATGGAAACTGCATTATAAACCGTCATAAACAACCAATCTGTATCGAACTCGACCAGATCCTCCAGACCTGGCCACCTATAAATAGGGTCCAGGAGAGGCTAGCCAGGGACACATTGAGATTAAGCTAATAATTCTAAGCTTTGTATCAATACACATCAAGTTTTGCCTTGTTTGTATGATTCTTTACCTTCGAGTTCATCTGACACCCTCTTTCACTGATCCTAAGTCCTTAATCTAGGACATTGCCGAGTTAAACCCTCGTTAGAGTGCTCCTAAGAATACACTATGCCGAGAAGTGGAAGTGAGGATATGTGGGTGCTTCTGAGAAGATGCCGGTGCTGAGCAGTGAGAGCAATTTGCGGGTGCTCCTGAGAAGTCGTCGGTGCCATGCAGAGGGAGGGAGGATATGTTGGTGCTCCTAGGAAGACGCTAGTGCCGAGCAGCGAGAATGAGTATATGCTTTCGTTAAACCTAAACTTCCAGAATCGCACGTAAACACCCCAGCTCTGCGATTCTCCACTTAAGTTGTACGCAATTCATACAGTAGCATTAGTTAAAGTAAGTTGTGCAATACTTTGACTCTGCAAAACCTTATAATATTGTGGTCCTGCATATGAACTTAATTCTTCTCAACTAAACAACCAATTTCATGAACAAAATATATCAACTAATACATCAACCTGATATGTACAACATGATGGCTTGCAAACAAAAAACATGAAAGAGTCAGCTAGCCGCATCTCCTTGAGCAATGCAACAATTTTCAAATATTAATGAACATCTGTCTGTAGCCTTCCTATAAGATTTTTAAATTATTTACCACTACTCCTTGCTCTCATGTTATAACCAAAACCATAGATGAAAATACAATTAAACCAACATGTAGTTATCTGATCCTAAACTACAAAAAGGACAAAGTAAATTAAGTTCTTAGAAAGATATTTGCTTGTTTGGAAATTTATCTTAATAGTTCATATGATGTATTGTTCAGTATGCAAACGTGAACGATAACTAAAATCAAATGAACGAGATAAGAAGCAGTGGTGACCAGGTGGCGCAGCAAGTCGATGTTGTCGGCGTCTGATGAGGAGGAAGAAGGCTTTGTTAGAACAACGAACATGAGCTTTTGGATAAGAGGGGTGTGGTGTTGCTGAGAGTACCTAGGCTGGAGGAACTGGACATCGCCATCAGCACTAAGCAAGAACAGCCATGCCTTCTTCCATCCACCCGCAGCAAATGGGTTGTCCTCGACATGATGCACCTCAAACAAAGCAGCATGCAGGTCAGGAATCAATCACTCATTAAAAAGCTATTTTTCTAAGAATTAGTTCTCATTTTTTGCACTGAAAGAGATCAGGCTTCATAAAATTTCTTATCTTTGCACAACAACACAGAAATTTCCAAGGACGGGATCCACTCATGCCAAGATAACAGAATCACATACAATAGGAGCATTCTGGGCAGAGCGCTATGGCATGGCGATGGACCATCGGGAAAGGAAGGGGATTCGTTCCACCAAGAAGCACAACAACACTAGGAGGTCTAGTCGGAGCAGTGGAGGAGCCAACGCTGAACCTCAGAAGAGTGCCGCGGGGCTCTATTCCTATGGTGGCCACCACTCAGTGTGGACATCATCGACCATGATGGTTGCACCTCACCAGCAGCTTGCCCTGGCCAACCTCGACAGGGATGTTGTTCCTAGCCGCCCCTACCTCGCCGCCCAAGTGACGCCATATGCCACTACCTAACTTTGACCCTGATGCCTGGCTCCACTATGCAATGCCATATACCCTTGGCCACAGCCTCTCAGCAAAGCCTGCATCGCATGTCTCCTCCGTCAGTCAAAGCTGGTTGCCGAAGCAACAACACCGAGATGAGTCATACGGAGTGGAACGGTCGAGGCAATGGGAGTGGTCCTTCTTCGGCGAGTGTGCGTGTCGCCAAGAGGCGGCCTGCGTTGGCTTCCCCCTCTTCTGTTCCTCCTCCGACCTGTCGTGGTGGCATGGGGATGAGGGTGACGATGGGGAACTGGGCGGCCTAATCCTTCCTTTTCAAGCGTGACCTCCATCCCTACTCTGGGGTAGTTGTCGGTTTCTTCCTCACCTGGCCAATCGTGAAGGCAGGGAGGTGGGTCAGGAGGGTGCATCGACCGCTGAAGCTGATGGAGGAATCTGGAAGCCTTTGGATATTTGGCTTCCTACGGTGCTTCCTCTGCGTCGGCCTCTGCCTGCCGCTGCAATCCTTTGCCATACGGTTTGTCGCACCACGCTCAACGACAACGATGAGGTCGCGAGCTTTTTCTTACTCCGCATGAGGATCTTCTATAGAGCTGTTGTGGCAACGAAGCCTCCCGCCCAGCCAAGTGGTTTCATCACCGGCTGGGACTAGGGTGGCGCCGCCATGTCTCCGCAAGCCGTTGGCGTGTTCTTGGGACTTGATTGCGTTTGAGAGGTCCATTTTAGGGTGCTAGATGTAAATTCTAGGGGTATGTGTGTTATTTCCTTTTATCTTTTGGGCCTCCTGATGCGTGGTGAATGACCAGCCCGTTGGGAACCCCAAGAGGAAGGTGTGATGAGTATAGCAGCTAGTTTTCCCTCAGTTAAGAAACCAAGGTTTAATATCGTTCTTGAAGAAGAGAGACAGTGACGACTGAAGGTGATGCTTGCTAGTTTGCGATAGCAGCGGACAATTTATATATGGTGCCTCGTCCAAGCTTTGCTTGCTAGCTGCAACGTGGAACCTGCACACACACAAACAAATACTTTGCTCCCAACTTACGATGAGGTTGTCAATCTCACCGGTTTGCTTGAAACAAAGGTTATGAGTGTATCGAGTGGAAAACAGTAGTAATGTGCTAGTAAAGTAAACAGTGCGGGAAAAGTAAACAGGTGATTGCAATATGATTAAAATAGGACCGGGGTCCACAGTTCACTAGTGGTGTCTCTCCATAGATAAATAACATGCTGGGTAAACAAATTACAGTTGGGCAATTGATAGAATAAAGATAACGTGATATGTCAAGAAGATCACTATGAGATTTACTCTGGGCATTACAACAAAATACATAGACCGCCATCCAACTGCATCTATGACTAATAATCCACCCTTGGGGATATCAATCCGAACACCCCAAAAGTATTAAGTTGCGAACAACAGATAATTGCATTAAGCAAAGTGTGTAATGTAAACAAAGCATATGCCCTTGAGCATATGAATGTTGTTTTCTCCCTAGTAGCAATAGCACATCTACCACCTTAGAGGTTTCTGTCACTCCCCCAGGTGAAATAGAGACATGAACCCACTATCGAGCATAAATACCCCCTCTTGGAGTCACTAGCAACTACTCGGCCAAGATAGCTACTAACAACGGAGAGCATGCAAGATCATAAACAACATAGAGATAACAAAAGATATAATTCAGTACAACAACTTAATCATAAACACCAATATTCATCGGATCCCAACAAACCAACATCATAGAATTACATAACGGTGATCTCAATCATGTAGGGCAGCTCATGAGATCTAAACATGAAGCACATGGTGGAGAAGACAACCATCTAGCTACTGCTATGGACCCATAGTCCAAGGTAGACTACTCACTCATCGCTCCGGAGGCAAGCATGGCGATGAAGAAGACCTCCGGTGGTGATTCCCCTCTCCGGCAGGGTGCCGGGAAGAGCTTCTGGACCCTCCCGATCTTCGGGTCGACGGCGGCGGCGGATCGCGATGTATTCTGGAAAACTGATCGGGGCTTTAGGTTTTTCTCGTCAGGGGGTATATGTAGGCGAAAGTACGATGTCAGAGGAGGGACCACGGCCCCTCACGCGGGCCCGGCGCGGCCAGGGGGGTGGCCGCGCCGCCCCTGTGTGTGGGGGCCACGTGGCCCCCCTCCGTCAAGTCTTCGGATGTTTGGGAGCTTCCCCGTAAATTATGACTTCAGGAACTTGTTTCGTCCAATTCCGAGAATATTTCCTGTGTATCACTTCTGAAACACAAAAACAGCAGAAAACAGGAAACTGGCACTGTGGCACTTCGTTAATAGGTTAGTTCCGGAAAATGTATAAAAGTACCACTAAGTGTAACGAAACAATAGGCAAATGGTGTAAAAACAAGCATGGAGCATCAAAAATTATAGATACGTTTGAGACGTATCACCTCCCTGTAAAATTGTACCCATAGCTTGTATGAATCTCTGGGTCCTTCTGGACCTTACCCGTTCAAAAAAGTGTAACTATAGTCGAATATGGAAACTGCATTGTAAACCGTCATAAACGACAAATATTTATCAAACCCGACCGGATCCTCGAGACCTGGCCACCTATAAATAGGGGCCAGGAGAGGCCAGCCAGGGACACATCGAGATTAAGCCAATAATTCTAAGCTTTGTCGCAGTACACATCAAGTTTTGCCTTGTTTGTCTGATTCTGTACCTTTGAGTTCATCTGACGCCCTCTTTCCTCGATCCTAAGTAAGTTAAACCCTCGTTAGAGTGCTCCTAAGAATACACGGTGCCGAGCAGTGGAAGTGAGGATATGCGAGTGCTTCTGAGAAGATGCCGATGCTGAGCAGTGGGAGCGATATGCGGGTGCTCCTGAGAAGACATCGGTGCCAAGAAGAGGGAGGGAGGATATGTTGGTGCTCCCGGGAAGACACTGGTGCCGAGCAGCGGGAATGAGTATATGTTGTCGTTGAACCTACAATGCCAGAATCACAGGTAAACACCCTGCGATTCTTCACTTAAGTTGTATGCAATTCATACAATAGCATTAGTTAAAGTAAGTTGTGCAATACTTTGACTCTGCAAAAACCTTATAATATTGTGGTCCTGCATATGAACTTAATTCTTCTCAACTAAACAACCAATTTCATGAACAAAAGATATCAACTAACACATCAACCTCATATGTACAACATGATGGTTTGCAAACAAAAACACAAAAGAGGAAGCTAGCCTCATCTCCTTGAGCAATGCAACAATTTTCAGATATTAACATGGACGGGATGAGAAGCAGCGGTGACCGGGTGGTGGCGGCAAGTCAATGTTGCAGCGTTTGATGAGGAGGAAGAAGGCTTCGTTAGAACAACGAACATGAGCTTTTGGAGAAGAGGGGTGTTGTGTTGCTGAGAGTATCCAGGCTGGAGGAAGTGGACATCGCCATCAGCACTTAGCAAGAACAGCCACGCCTTCTGCTCCACCCGCGGCAAATGGGTTGTCCTCGCCATGATGCACCTCAACCAAAGCAGCATGCAGGTTAGGAATCAATCGCTCATTAAAAAGGTATTTTTTTAGAGAATTAGTTCTTGTTTTTTGTACTGAAAGAGATCAAGCTTCATAAAATTTCTTATCTTTGCACAACAACACAGAAATTTCCAAGGACGGGATCCACTCATGCCAAGATAAGAGAATCACATACAATAGGAGCAGCCTGGGCAGAGGTGCCCTATGGCATGGCGATGACCATCGGGAAAGGAAGGGGATTTGTTACACTAAGAAGCACGACAACGCTAGGAGGTCTAGTCAGAGTAGTGGAGGAGCCAGCGATGAACCTCGGAAGAGCGCCGCGGGGCTCTATTCCTATGGTGGCCGCCGCTCAGTGTGGACGCCATTGACCATGATGGCTGCACCTCGCCAGCAGCTTGCTCTAGCCAACCTCGACACGGATGATGTTCCTAGCCGCCCCTACCTTGCCGCCCAAGTGACGCTATGTGCCACCACCTAACTCTGACCCCGGTGCCTGGCTCCACAGCCTCTCGGCAAAGCCTGCATCGCATGTCTCCTCCCTCAGTCGAAGCCGGTTGCCAAAGCAATGACTCCGAGGAGAGTCATGCGGGGTGGAACATCCAAAAGAGGGGCAATTGGGAGAAGAAAATTGGCCACGGCATGGGGACATATAGGATGAGAAAAAGAGGAAGAGGATAAGATAAAAGGTATGAAAGAAAAGATCATGGCCAACTTGTGCACCGCTTTGAGGTAACTTTCCAGATTGCATTGAATTAAACATTGTAAATAAGTTTTGCAAAAAAGCACTATAGATGAGTACCGTAGATGTGCAAAGTTTGCACATCTACGGTACTCATCTATAATGTGGCATCGTGAATGGGGTCTACAGTACCAACTATGATGTGGCATCGTGAATGTGGTCTACAGTACCAACTATGATGTGGCATCGTGAATAGGGTGCTGAAAGGATCTGCCATTATATATGTTAGTTTGCACATCTACGATACTCATCTATGATGTGACATCATGAATAGGGTCTACAGTATCAACTATGACGTGGCATCGTGAATGGGGTGCTGAAAGGGCTTGCCATTATATTATTATTTTTTTGACACATAAACAGTGGGGAAGGCCCCCACTGTGCCATTTTTCATTTTTTTTATAAAAAGAAAGATATGTACAGAGTTTTAACTGGTAAGTAAATTACAAAGTATCTAGCCAGTTTTGCATTCCTTCCTTAAGACTAGGCTTAACCCTATGTCTAATCATACCCACAGATGATTTAAAAAAAGAGTAGCAGTGGTTCAAATCTCTGTGCTTTCCATCAAAGATGATACCATTCCTTTCATTCCAAATGCTCCAGCATCCACACATCATAGCTTCTTTGAAGAATTGATTAGAAGATCTGTTATTTGCATCAATGATCATATTGATCAAGTCAAAATTCAGATTCCATTCTTCACCAATTTTCCACCAGAACGTTTGGCTGAAGTCACATTCGAAGAATAAATGCATCATAGTTTCCTCCACTTGACCATCACATAATATACAAAACTTTGAGTCAATATGGAAGTTCTTCCTGGTCAGGAGGTTCCTGGTATTAAGTCTGTCCTGTAGCAGCACCCAGAAGAAAAACTTTTGCTTAGGGAGGCAGCAAGATTTCCAAATCCATTTATATGGAGGAGGAGCTGTACCAGACTCAGTTAATTTAAGATATACCTTTCTAGTGGGATATTTACCATTATGTCCAGGAAATGACCATAGATCAGAGAACACCTCATTATTGTCCTCGGAAATCGACTGAATAATGTCAATCATCCTATTGCATTGCTCAACTACAATAATAGACAGTGGAAGATTGAAGATCTCATATATGTCAGACTGGCTCTGTTGAATAACATTCTGGAGAGTGATCCTCTTGAATTTTGCAAAAGAAAATAGCTGAGGGAAACTATATTTCAGAGCAGTGTCATTATGCCAAATGTCATGCCAGAACAAAATGGAATCACCAACTACTGGTTTGCATTTGAATATCTCTTTAAATTCCTTGTTGAAAGAAAGACAATCTTTCCACCAAAAAGATCCTTTAAGGTGATTTTCATCAGGTAACTCACCATTACCGTAGTGTGCTCTCCATACTAGGTTGACCCATGGAATATCTGCTTTGCTATAAAATTTATGAAGATTTTTCATCATCAGAGCTTTATTCTAATCTCTCAACTTAATAAGCTCTAGGCGACCAAATTTTTTGGACAGACAAACATTGTCCCACTTGACCAAGCATTTCCCACTTTTATCGATGTCCTTCCCATACCAAAGGAAATTCCTAGCAGCCCCATCCACATGATCAAGACATGTGAAGGGAACTTTCATGGAACACATGGCATGATTTGGGATAGTAGCAATGACAGCTTTAATAGTGACAAGTCTTGAGCTGTAAGCAAGCATGTTGGCAATTCCTACCAGTTTCTTATCAACCCTGCAGATGATAGGCATCGAATCATCAACTCTTGGTTTAGTAGATCCCAGTGGCAGACCAAGATAGGTAAATGGGAGAGCTTCCACTTTGCAACCAAAAGCATTAGCTAGCTCATGGCACCTATCCTGGGAAATGTTTATAGGCACCATGGAGGATTTGTGAAAGTTGATTCTGAGCCCCGTAGACCTTGTGAATTTTTGCAGAACAGCTTTTAAGTTGTGCAGTTGCTCTTCATCAGCAGGCATAATTAACAAGGTATCATCTGCATACTGTAAGATAGGAAATTTTTGGCCAAATGAACTTTCAATGGGAAGGCTGATAAGCCCTTCTTGCCAAGCATTGTTAACAGCAATTTGCAGTAATTCAGCAGTAGCAACAAATAAGAGAGGAGAAAGTGGGTCACCCTGCCTAACTCCTCTCTTGCAGATAATGCTTTTACCAGGCACTCCATTAAGAATAACAGAGGTAGATGCTGATGAAAGAATGGTCTTAATCCAATCAAGCCACTTATCACCAAAGCCCATATGCTTCATAACAAGCAAAATGGACTCATATTCTACCATATCAAAAGCTTTCTCAAAATCTAGCTTCAGAATAATAATCTCTCTCTTAGATTTATGACAAATATTGAGATATTCAAATGCCCATGAAAGGCAATCTTGGATTGTTCTAGATTTAATGAAACCATACTGGTTTTGATGGATTAGAGGAATGATATGTTCTTGTAGTCTATTGGCCAGAAGCTTAGTCAGGATTTTCATTGCCATGCTGACTAATGAAATAGGTCTGAATTCAGCAGCAGTAACAGGGCTGTCCCCTTTGGGATAAGGGCAATATAAGTAGTATTAAGAGATGATAGATCAATATCACCATTATAAAATGCATTGCATAGATCATAAAACTGATGCTTCATCAAGTACCAATATTTCTTCATGAATAAACCATTAAAGCCATCAGGGCCAGGTGACTTGTCATTAGGCATACATTTAATAATGTTGTCAATCTCCTCAGAGGTGAAGGGCTCTTCAAGGGCATATAGGTTCTGAGCAACAATCATCTGTGATAGATCAAACATCATATCATAGCCATCAGATGTACCAAGTCTTTTCTTGAAGGCATTCCATAGAATGGCAGCCTTCTGTTCATGCTCTGTCACCTCAATGTCATTGTCTGACTTCAACAGAGCAATATGATTATGCCTATAATTTCTAGTTGCAATTGCATGGAAAAAAATTGTGTTTTCATCACCAAGTGTTGCCCATCTGATATTAGCCCTTTTCCTCCAATATAATCTCTTAGCCTCAAGAAGCTTGATCTGATGCTCTTTGAGAGCTTTTCTAAAGTTTTTCTCAATGGTAGACAAAGTTCTCTGTTCCTCAAGCCCATCCAAAAGAGCAATAACATAGCTGCAATTATTTATAATAGTAGAGAGGTTTGATAGATGTTTACTCCATTTTTTATGCCATGTCTGAGAGATTTAAATCTGGCCACTAAATCTTGAGCACAATTCCTGTATACACCTCTGTTGACCCAATTTTCTTCTAATATTTCTTTAAAACCTTCGAATTGTAGCCAATATTCCTCAAATCTGAAGATATTTGATTTGGGTATCTTGGTGCCAATTTGGATAATGATGGGGACATGATCTGATCCCAGTCTGGCCATGGGGGAAGTAGAAGTGTTTGGGTACTGGGATGTCCAAGCAGATGAGGTAAAAATCCAGTCTAATTTCTCAAGAAGAGGAGTGTCTTGCATATTGCTCCAGGTAAAGGCTCTGCCTTTCAATGGAATTTCCTCCAAATCATGTAGTTGAATTAGTGAATTGAATAACATCATATTATTGACATTTCCACCAGGCCTATTTCTGTCAGCTTGACTTCTGATGAGATTAAAATCCCCCATAATCATCCATAGCTCATATTCAGAAGAGTCTAGGGAATTAAGCCATTGAGTGAATTCCATTCTTCCATCATCAGAACAAGGAGCATATATATTCGTGATATAGATTTTTTGTAGAGAAAATGTACAAGTAAACTCCATTGTAATTTGGAAAAAGGATTGGCTAATTAATCTGCCAGAAAAACCCGAGCTGTTCCATATGGTAATGAGACCACCCGAATTTCCAACAGATGGAGAGAATACGAACTGATTCATTCTTCTAGGGCAGAAATTCTTTAGATAGGAACTATCAAAAGTCTCACGTTTAGTTTCTTGTAGACACATGATATTGCAATTGCTCTCTGAGATTTTATTAGACAGATCATCCCATCTACCTTGAGAGTTAATCCCTCGAACATTCCAATCTAAAATAAACCAGTTTCTATGCATTGGAAAAAAGATTTTGTGAGTGAACAAATGCACAAGTACTGTGCATAAAAGTCAATCATAGATTTGGACATGGGGACCAGATAACTGGATGAAATCATATAAAACCAAACTGGATTACTGAGAGCAACACATATAGATATGCAACTTAAGATGTCTGTTACATATATAGTAGAAACACATAATATATTGTTCACATTGAGAGGCACACAAATCCATGATCTCCTAGGGATAACTATGCAGTTTTTAGTCATGCAAAGGACTGAGATGATAGATTTATTCACTATCATTGGAGCTGTCATATGCCAGGACAGCTTCAGATACAGCCGTAGGTGGCATCTTGTAGTGAGAGGTTCCAATTACTTGGATAGTGGCCAGTGGCAGGTGAGGAGGTGCAGTAGCTCCAGCATCGATGATTGAGACAGAGAAGGAGGCCTGTTCTTCATCAACTGGTCCTTTCCCATTATTACCCTCAGCAGATTCAGCTAACTCAGCATCCCTAGCACTCTTAGCATCAAAGAAACCTGAGGTGATCTTGGCAATTCTGTTGCTATGTCTCACTTGTGACACGTCTCTTGGAACTTGCTTCTGCTTCTTGTTCTTACGTGGAGGAGCAGAGGTAGAGGGAGCTGTGGGAATTGGGTCATTCTGGTCAACCACTTGCATAGGCACAATGGTAGTGTCATCATGTATTTCATCAATGCTGGCAGAGGCAGGAGATATGTTGCTCTTTGCAATGAAAGTGTTGAACTAAAGAATGCAAGTTCTGGTAACACCATCAGCGTTTTCAGTTTCAGCCAGATGACAGCTAGCCTTTGTGAGAACAGAGTTACCTAGCTTGGGAACAATTTCAGCAGCATTATCAACCAGTTTTGCTATCAATGCAGTAATCTCAGCAATGGGATCATTAGGGGGAACATCTTGATCAGGAGGAGGTGGACTCTGAGCAGGAGTATCAGGTGCAGCTGGTTCAGCAGCAGCAGTAGGTGCAGCAGCATGTTGTGCAGCATTATCAACTCCTAGTGCAACATTGTGAGCATGTCCCATAACATGGTCTTCCATCTGAACATGTTGATCATGCCAAAAGCCATGATCTTCAGGAGGTAATGGATGGGGATTTGCACCATTGGGAGGCAGAGGGTCCTCATCACCAGCCATACCACCAAGCATCTGCCTAGCAAGGAGAACCAAAGGGCATGTCCAGCTGTCAGTGTTACCATCTTCAGTCAGGTTTTGAGCACAACCACACTCATAGGCAAAGTATCCACATTATATGCTCTAATCTTGACAAGAATTCTAGCACGATCAGAGAGATCCTTGTTCCAAACCAGAAATCTACCATATGGCACCAAGGTTTTGATAATGCAGTCTAAGTCCCAGCATTCTAGCGGATAATTAACAAGCATAAGCCAGACATCATGGGTCATAAGAGTGGATCTACGGTTGATACCATGATCTTGTGCCACAAAGCGTAAAACAGAGTCACCCACAAATATTGGACTAAGATTGACAGCAGCATCTCTATCAGTAACAGTGGCAAATCTGACAAGAGCAGAACCCATGGCACACTTGGACATAGTCCTCACCTCCAGACCAGTCTGCTACAGTTGTTCAGTGATCGTACCTTGGATGATTTCTGCATGATGCTGGCTCAGAGCAGGAGTCAAGGTGGCGATAGCCCAGTCATCAGCAAAGTTGGGGAAGTCACCACCCAAGACAACATACCCACGTTGAGTGCGAAGAGGACCAGGGGGATGGCGACCATGCCAGCAGGCACGTGAGGGAAGGGGTCACAATCGTAGTTCGCCATGGCTGGCGAGAGGCGGCTGGTGGGGGTAGATTGGTTTGATATTAGGGATTCAGAAACGTGCGTGATGCTATTTGTATGGGGGCAGGAGTCGAAGAGGCAGGGGTAAATTCAGGTGAAGAATCATAAATATTATTCTCCTCAGATTTTTTTCTCCAAACAGATTGATGGTACTTCCGTTTATTGAGACATTGCCTCGAGATATGCCCATAATGATAACAACTCCTGCACCTAATCTTGTTTTTGCAGCTAATGACCAGGTGATCTTCTGCAAGACACCTAAAGCAAGCAGATTGGCGCCGATACGGCTTCTGAACGATCGATGCATTGGGCGACGGCGAGACAGCATCACCGGCAGGCCCAGGCGAGTGGGCTTCAGGTGGGCTACGAAAAGATTAGGCTGGGCTGCTAGATTGATCTGAATTCTCTCTGTTCAAATTATTGTTCCCGCTTTCTTTGCCGGGATCAGATCAAGGACGGTAGACGGATCTGGATCCAGATCTCACAACGTCTGCGAAATTCCGAGGAACACCCAAGGGAATGGTGTTAGCACCAGTAAGTGGTGCAAGATTTGGACGATGCAAATTGGAATTATGCTGCTGTTTCATACGATATTGTTTGCGACGGACAGTAGTCCATTCCGTATCAATTTTGGAATACCATAATTTTTCCTCTCGGATCCAATTAGGACCACCATTGCCCCAAAGATCAAAGTAGCAAACAAAATCCTTGGATTTGTATGATCTCATTTTGGTGATGAGGAAACCAACCGCTTTTGAGCAAACATCAAATAGAAATACTCTTCCTCGTAGAGGAGATACACGTAGTTCGTTAAACGCAGCACCCAAACATGATGTTAGTGCAATACTAACATTTTGGATCGAGAGATCAAATGTAGATCGTCCAAAAGACACAACCAGAGAAAAGCCACTTGATGCAAAGAGGGGGTTGACCGGAGTAGCAAGAGAGTCACGAACCTTGATGCGAAAGGCATGACCAGGGAAGAAATCTAACCGATGAATGATGGAGTGGGGATCATCATGAGGATCACTAGACGTCTCCATGGGCCAGATCGATGCGCGATCCAGTCCTACGCAAGGAGGGGAAGATCGCCATGGGGATATCCAGATCGCCTATCGCCATGGGGAGCCATATGCTCTCTGTTGTTAGTATATGTAGATGTAGATATTAATGTACTGCCATACAGCTACCACACATAGCTCAACTGACCGACAGTACCCATTACTTTTTCTGTACATCTTTTGTTATTTTTGCCCGAGACACTACTTTCCAAACTTTTCAAATGGAAAACTTTTTTTTCTACTGCCAGAACGAAAATGATACAAACATTGTCAACAATCCACAACAGTCTGAAACTACATAGCAAATTTTAAAATTTCACACAAACAAGTTGATTAATAACTACTAAAGCAAAGGTCTGATATTTTTGTATATTACCCAGAAATGACAACATTGGTTTTGCAACTGATACATCCACCTGCCGCATCTCTCATTGCTTCATACAGGTGTTAATCCTGTGACCAACGATGCCCCAATTCATGCGCTTGCCCACCTTCCTGGGCTGTTTTGACCAGGAGCGTTCGGGTCCAGTGGAGCGCGCTTACATTCGAGGCTCCGTAGATTCCTCCTGAGATCTGCAAAACTGCAATTCAAGAAACTAAGCAGCAGAGAATACATGAGATATTCTCAGCACAGACTAATAAAACTCTTACCTGCTCAATAAAAATGCATATGACATAAATAACAATAAAAATGCATATGACATAAATAACAATACGCCCCTGTTCAATACCTGTTTTCTAGAAATATTGAGCAATTGAAGGCCTTTAAAGTATATTTAGTTATTTTTACGGCAAACTAAAAGCAACAGGTTTCATAGCATAAAATATCATAATTGAATTGAATTGAATTTACAAAAAAAATATTGGTATAATTGCTTCCAGAGATCTTGTTTTGCTTCCAAGTCTAGACTTTCCATAACTGAAATATGCAACAAAAGAAGATGAACATCACATTCTTATTTGTCGGAAACAGAGAAAATTCAACACGCACTCGATCATCAAAAGCGCCTATCCAAATAGCAAAGAGGAACAAAAGCGGGCACATTAATCAAACGGAAGTAATTTACAAAGGTGATATATCTGGTTGCACTTAATCTGATTTGAAGAGATAATCACCTCAAACCCATATAATCTTTATAGCCTACACTGGCAAGGATCAGAAGATGGACTGAGCCAGATCCTCTAAAAGCTCGAATGTTATGTCGTATGACAAAACCCTAGCCTACATGTCTGATCAATATTAATCTACAGGTACTTAAACCACAAAAAAAGGTCAGCATGGTCTAACATTGTATAGCACTACACTTGTCCTGAGAACTATATTTTGGTATTTTAATTTATGGAGGATTTTTGAACTACTTGAAATCCCATTTGGCCTTCTAATTTCTGCAAAGACAAGAAATGAAGCTCAGAGAGTACTTTACACAATGATAATTAAATTTTTCAAGGACAAATGAGCTACCATCTCTCAGTGCTGAACTACAGCTAAATGAAAACAGTACACACAACTTTTGAATTCACGAAAGAAGTTTTGTGCCCCTAGACAATAAAAATTCATGCCTTTTTACGTAAGAGAAGGAGCCTGCATTGACATTTGATAGTAGCACAAAGTCAAGGTATCATCAGTAAAATAAATAGATGTATATTCTGTCATCAACAGCTAACGCAAGGCAGCAAAAAAGAGACAAGCTGTTTCCATCGGTTGTATATATATAATTATCTCATCCTAAAACAAAGAAATATAGGCATGGTACGTACCAAATCAGTCTCTGTATTTGAAGGCAAACTATTTTTTGGTGAACATATGGTGCTCGAGTAAATCAGAATTTTTATATTATCTGTTGCCACTAGCTCAAGCAGTGTCAATGTATTTGATGTTATGTTTTGGTAGCACCTATTTGATTTTTGTGGATTTTTGTATGAGTAACCGGAGAAAAATGCACAGAACAGAAAAGCTAGTTAAAAAAATGAAAGTGAACATTAAATATTAGCTTGACAGATAAGAAAGCGTAATACTCTAACTATATAGTGCAACCATAAAAGTTAACTGGGTCACAATATGCATTTGGGTTTACCTTCCAACTTCGGAATAACTGATTCAAAAGGTATAACTTGGATGCTCATGTCCCTGAAATCCAAAGTAAAAGTCGGGACAGATCTTCCCTAGTACGAAGAAGCAAGATAGGAAAATTTTGGATAACCTTGAAGGCAACTGGAACATGGATAATTTGACTTCGAATAGGTAGATAATTTAGTTAAGGAATCCACATGCTTTGGGAGGCCACCAGTCTAGTGAATAAACACACCGAAATCATGAACTTGGTCCTTCAATACTGGTTGCAGGATATTTTCCCACCCCCAATACAGACAAAAAATTCTGACTAACTTCCGTTTCAAAGAAATTCTATCTAACTTTTGTGCCACAGTAATCGCCATAAATTCAGAGATAGCAAAAATGAAACAACAAATAAAACAAACTAAGTACTATAAAAAGCGATTTCAAAGGATTATCTCATATTGTTAGGAGCAAAACCACATTCATCACCAACATTGGTAGCATCTTACCCATACTTCTTGATAACAGACTGTACCAAACAGCAAATGTGTAAACTATTAGACTTTGTGCAACTACCAGCTAGAAAGTGAAAAGGATGATTAAAGAATTGAACTGAGGTTCCACCTACAGTGACAAGGATCCTAGCAATCAAAACTTTAAATATGTTGTATGTGAAAATAAGCAAGAAAATACTCCAAAAAATATTGTAAATTTATGCAAACATATAAATGAAAATAGTTCACAGAGCGCATGTCTTTCATCAGGAAAGGAGAGGAATTATTAATATCTATATATAGTATACCTCTAATTTAAATGGAACAGAGAAGAACAGATGTGTGCACAGTAAAATGTTATGATATATTGGAATTGCCGACATGTTGATCTGAAAGTATACCCCCTAGCCATAAGACATAATTCTAGTCTCCATCCAGCTGATCCAAGCATCAAAAGTTCTATTAGTGTTGGTTCTGCACAGGAGAATGGGAATATAAAAAAGGGCTCAATTGATGTCATTACAAACTTACAGTCCATAACAAATGATTGTTGGCTTTCCACCAGTCAATACATGCCAGGACAAATTCTAGTTAATATTTGCAGCCACATCTTACAAAAGAAGTTCATAAGAATAGCAATGATCAGAGACCTTTATATCAGATTAACATGAGCGGGTACACTGGACTTGATTTGCTCAGCATGCTATAAGAGGATGACAGAGATGAGGATGAGCTCATACCTCACGAGTGATATACATGACCGTCATTTGACCATTCTCCCATGCAATGCCACCATACTCCCTCTGCATGCAGCAATTGACAAAGTAAGAAGATGTGGAGAATACACAATCTATGAATAAAAGAGTCCACAATTACTTCTATTTTATTAAATTGCCACTATTTTAAAGCCTATGCAATAGGTATAATAAGCTCAGTTCTACGTACCAAGTAAATGGCCGTGTACTCTCACTACTGGACCGGACATCATAAGAGATATGCAACTGTGGCCATATCTAGTTAATGCTTTGAGTCAGCGCTGCAATGCCAGCTTCTGAGTAGTTCCTGTTCTTCGATAACCCCTAACCAACCTGAAGCACCAAATATAAATAGTGTGATACAAAGCTATTTCGATGAAAATACTGGACATCATGATCTCTGTTTGATGAAACGACAAATGGTACTCATGCTAGCTGCTCTTGTCCTTGCCCTCACCCAGCATGACGCTGCAGTTTCATGCTTTCCACGATGGATGAATGATATCGGCTTGTGCTTCAGTGATGCAAAGTCCAGTGAGCTGCATATTTTAGAGATGTGAATTCAGTTTCAGTGGTTGCTTCCTAATCAACTGCTCAATCTAAAATATATATTGCCACACAAAACATAAATCAAAATCAGTGGTCGCCTCCTAACCTATTTACTCCACTTTGTAATGCATGTTTGAAAAAAAAACATGTTGGTAAGGATCTGAAAACACGGGAGAAAGGGAAATACTGCTGGAGAGTGACTTTGCTCTCATATCTGCTCAAAGCTGCAATTGTTTTAAGGAAGTTATTCTCAAGGTTCATGTGAAAAGAGTCTACCAACAATAGAGCATATCATGGTACACGAATTTTCAGGAGATTTCTAACAAAAAATGCAAGCTTTTTTCCTATCATGATTTAAGTAAACCGTACAACACATACCATTAGCCTGTCCCTGATCAGTGAACTGAAGAAAAAAACCTTGGCTCATAGAACAATAATTTTATTCAAAATAGAAGTACTTCAAACCGGCTCAGTTTGCACATATATTTTGCAACTATGCCCCTGATGTCTGCCCTTAATTTTTGTTACATCCGGGGTGCATGTATGAGTACGCCTTTGTTTTCCCTGTAACGTTAAACAAAATCCATCTAGTGCAATGGACAGAACAAAAAAGTAGGAAAAAACATCAGATGAGTTACGTCAACGATAAAACTGATGTACCATCCGTCGCTGTAATTTAACTAACATCCAGGTGAGTTACGTCGACGATAAAAATGAACTGCCATTCCGGGTGAGTTACGTCGCTGTAATTTAAGTAACATCCCGGCAATTTACATCAACGATAAAAATGAACTACCATCCCGTGCGAGTTACATCTTTGTAATTTAAGTAACATCCAGGTGAGTTACGGCGAATATGAACTACCATCTCGGGTGAGTTTATGTTACTTTGATTAACCTAACGGTGAAGATAAAAATGAACTACCATCCCGGGTGAGTTTACGTCGGGGTAGTTTAACTAACATCCCTGGTTAGTTACGTCACGATACAATTAAACTACCATTCTGGGGAGTTTACACGACACCATATTCCATAACAACTATTCACAATTAGAGATGCATCAAATCCGCAGAATACTGCTACATCTAATCCATAACAACTAGATTACATCTCATCAGAAAAATATAGAGTTGCACTCGATTTGTTCAGGATTTACATCTAGCTTGCAGTTAAAAAAAATAGTGCATCTTAGAAATACATCTACCAGGACACTGAAAACTCCCATCTAGCTCAAATTTGACCATTGGATTACATCTAAAAGAAAAAATATAAGGATAAGGCATGTGCATCGATCTGTTGATGATTACATCTAAATAAAATATATCCATCCAACATTTGGGACAGTGCAAACTCCACATCAAATTCATATAGAACCCTAGATTACATCTAACCAAAAAACGGGTGACACATGAACTACATTTGGATAGTAGGGGATCTAAAATGGACAGCACATGTAAAAAAGCAGAGAAGGGGGCAGATCGGGATGCTCACCTCAATGGAAAGGAGAGGATGCATCGGTGGGTCTGGGGAGAAGGTGCTGCTAGGTCCGGCGGTGCGCTAGCGGGAGCAGGAGATGGTCCGACGACTTGTAGGGGAAGGAGGCGTTGAGCGGCTAAGGTCGACGGCGGCCGTCCAGAGGGACAAGGCAGACAGGCGGCTGCAGCCTCCTTCCCCAGTCCAAGGTGCCGTGGTGTTGCCGACCTCCATGAAGTCGAGCCGTGGTGCCACCGAGCGCCGAGGTCCATGGCTGCGATGTGCGCCGGTGCAGGAGAGAAGAGAACTGGTGGAAAGAGGAGAGGCGCACGGTGGCATCTCGTGCGTATGGGGAGGGGTATGCGTGAGCGAGGTAGGATAGGCTTCGGTTCTCTCACTTCTCTCTATCGAGCAAGTCACACTGCCCCACCACACGATGCGGATCGCGTGGACGAGACGGTGACCTCGATGTAGGCTAAAATGAGGTCAGCTGTGAATTAGAATTTGCGTTGGTTCTTCCATATCGACCGTGCACTATGCAGAATCCTCCTGGCCGATGCCTTCACCATCGCCGGGACATGCTATTGCAGTATTGCCTAAATAATACTCCCTTCGATCAAAAATAATTATCGGTAATTCCATATTATTTTAATATAAAATTTATATTAAATACTCAACAGTTATTTCCAATCACAGGGCCTAGTATATTACCAGCCACGGATGGATCCTCCTGGCTCGATAGAACCGACATGGCTGCCTCCCCTGCTTACTTCCAAGCGGGAACTACGACCGCGCCTCCCGCATCACTTTGGTTCATGTGGCTGATCGCCGGAATTAGGTATGCTAGCCGAAATCGGTGCGTCGTCCTGTTTTCGTGTTCGTCGCTGGGAACAAGAAGGCAATTAATTTCAAATCTTCCTTTTTTACCCGTTGCTCACAGTTCGGTCCAGGTACGATTGTAAGTTTACATTACACACCCGTATCCCCATTTTCTGCCCTCCATGTGCGCCAGCGTATATATCCCTCAATCTCCGGTACAGGATGGTATAGATATCGGAGCCAAAACTCTTTACCATCAAAGTATATATACTATAAAAAAAAAGGTAACAGTTAAGTGTGATGCTCAACCGAGTGATTATTCAGAAGCAAAAAAGCATTCAGAAGGTCAATTTCTATCAAAACGTTACATTCAGCAAATGCAAATATTCGCCCAGGCTTAACCCTTGAAAACCTCCCAGTATTTTGACAGGTAATGTCAGCAAATGCAAATATTCGCCCAGGCTTAACCCTTGAAAACCTCCCAGTATTTTGACAGGTAATGTCAGCAAATGCAAATATTCGCCCAGGCTTAACCCTTGAAAACCTCCCAGTATTTTGACAGGTAATGCTTCAGCAACTTGACAGTAGCCAAGGTAGACTGTGGAGGGGGGCGTCTCTTGCCCTCCTTCTTGCCCTGCTTCTTGCCCTCCTCCAGCAGTGCCTCAGATTGGCCAGTCATCACACTGACACATTTAGCAGCACAGTCTGCTAAAACTGGCAGTTTATATCCTCCTTCAAGGACAAGTACTACCTTTCCATTACCTGCCTTGATCAGCTGAAAAAAAAGGGTACAAGCTGAAAAGGCTAAATATTGCAGTATCCTATGACAGTAAGTCTGTACAAGCTGAACAGCTAACATATGAAGGTACATATAACTGACAGCACTACAGTAAACAAACCAAAAACTGTAATCTACCTTGTCTAGAAGCACAGCAAAACACTCCAGCAAGACATTGCAACCACCCACGTCGTCTGTCGCTGCAACACAAGACCACGTTAGTTTCTCAGTAAAGCAGCGAACGCTAACAACATTTAAGCAAAAGAAACACATACCGGCATCAAACCCAGATGAAACCAAAATGATTTCAGGCGAAAACTCTTTAATAAGTGGGATAATAACTTCATCAAATACATATAGCATATCAACGTCACCGAATTTATGACGGAGTGGCACATTCACGTTATAACCAGCACCCTGGTCCTTGCCTATATGCCAAACTTCTTGTTTCGCAGTTGTGGGATAAGTCAACAAATTGCTACAGAAAAAACATAACATAAAGAGTTAAGAAGAATAATTAGGATTGAGCATTCTGTTTGTGTAGCCAGATGGTACTACAGTTCACAGGACATACAACATTGGTTATACTCCTTTATTCATTTAAAGAACTATAACTGAATCAAATCTGGGTGGTCATCGAATTAGTCCAAACTTCAGTACACTTGACAATCATGATAGTCAGAGAACATGAATGTGTCTTTTACATAAGCAAATCTACGTGGTCAAAGATTTATCCACTAAACTAAAATGAACTCTTAAACCTGATATAACAAACTTCAATTCATTACAAAAAAGACCAATACATATCAAAAGCAAGTACTCCCTCCGTTCAAAAATACGTCACAGATTTGTCTAGATTCGCATGTATCTAGACAAGTTTTCGTGTGTAGATGCATTCAAATTTAGAAAAATCTGCGACACTTATTTTGGAACGAAGTAAAAAAACTGCATGACATGATTTAATGAAGCAAAAAAGAATTCTTACTTGAAGGATGAAAGAATACTAACAAATGATGCAAAAAGCAAATAAGTACTTTTACTTGAAGGATGAAAAGGATACTAACTGATGTGAAAAGCAAAAGGGAGATCTTACTTGAAAGTTGAGAAGAATAGGAACTGATCGCTTGAATAAAACAGCTCTTGTGTGCCGTTGCCGTGATGCACATCCCAGTCCACCCCAGCAATTTTTTTTGCACCCTGCAAAATGCATTACTTTGGTTACTTAAATTGCAATATAATACACAAACATCAGTGTAAAACATTTTTTAAATAAGAGTACATGTTTGCGAAATAAGTTCTCTGCCGCAATGGCTAAATTGTTTGTGAAACAATATCCTTCCGCTTCGTCTCTAGCAGCATGATGGCCCGGCGGGCGCCCAACTGCAAATGCGGTTTCATATTCTCCCTTGTAGACAAGTTCAGAAGCCTAAATTTAAAAACAGAACATAATTAGAACATACAGGTCATAGTAATACACCTAAAATTACAATAGAATGGCATTGTTAAACAGCAGACACAAAGCCACTATCAAAAATAAATATCCTACTATGTCTTTCCCAAAATATATAGTCCCTGGTGTATTCCAGCATTCACTTGATTGAAAAATAGTTATTCAACATTAGTAGTATAGGACATCCAGATTATCTATACATTTCAGCATGCACAGATTATTTATATATTTTCACTTTAGATAAGTCAATAAAAATTATAATATAAGCAGAATAACAAACAAGAACATGCTGGTTTCCAGTGGCAAAAACACCCAGAACAGTTTAGACTGAAAAACTTTATGAAGTCAACATATGTATGAGTCTGACCAAACAAGTACACCGCTCTCAGCCATATGTTGGACTCGGAAAATACTGTTAATTAACACGTGCACACAAGCAAATAAAAAACATTACTAAATGATTCCCCAAGAAATGATTTTCTCACCAAAGCAAAATCAACATGTGTGAAAAAAAAAAAATCTAATAAAGCTTGTGTGCCAATCAACATTGGACTAGTTCCCAATATTGTGATTATGAACATTTACATACTTCGTACCATATATTGAACAAATATTAATTGATCTAAAGCTTAATTATTCACACTGCTGTTTTTTGTTGCTTTTCAGATTTGACATATCAAAGAAAATTGGAAATCGAATATTGCGGCAACAACAAAAAAGCTTTATATTTACACAATCTAAAGTAAAAAGTTCCAATCCTCCAAATAATCATATTAAGGCAATTTGACCATTTAATTTAAGCTTTAAAAAATTGAGTTCTAACATCATCAATTATACTTCGAAAATAACAGAAAATATTATCTATAAAAATTAGAATTGAAATGAATATTGACCAAATTCTGGTAGACTGTTAAAACTAAATTGATAGTGTGGCAGCACCCGCAGCTAAATTAAAGATGGATCAGGAACAGATTAAAGCATATGATAGCAGATTAGGACGTATTTACCTTGATGGCAGCACCCGCAGCTAAAAATATGGCGTCGCGTGTACCATCGGAACAGAACATATCATTTGTGTAATGACCAACGTACTTATTAAGGTCTGCTTGAGTTGGAGGAAGACAGTCAATGAAGCCAGATAATCAGCACCATGGACAGCTTCAATAGCATCAGGTGTAGCAAAGCCTGGCTCTACAAGTGTGGCTCTTCAAAAAGACAAACAATATTAGCAACATTGTCAAAATAATGATGACTATATCAAATGCGTGTACAGCAAATTCAAGCAGTATACTAAATGGAAGTAAGAAAAACAAGTACAGAAAACAAATTAATATGTTACCTGGACATCAAGTTATCTGCATACAACTTCTCCATGATAGAGCTTAATCTTTCAGGAATTTCATCACATTTCGGCCGATCATCCTCTTGAATCATATAAAAATCTGGCCTGTGCAGCATCATGCGATCATCATATACTATGGCAACAGACTTTCCATCAGTACACTTAGTACTCCTGCAAGTCTCTTCCGTAATGGTAAGTTTAGGCTGAGCCTCCTGATCAACAAGAATAATAATTCATCACTGAAAATATAATATACATACTAACATCACAGAAGCTGTTTATTTTGATCACAAAATGTAAGCAATTGTGCAAGTCAGAATGTTACTTTGCCAGCTGTTAAACTGTCCTGCTCAAATACTCTTGCGCATTGATGTCTCGTTACATTTGAGTCTTTAGCTTCAGAATTCACTAATTTACACCATACAAGAGTCAAAAGCTCAGCTTAACTAAAAGACGGATCAGAAACGTAAAAAGTTACAACAAATGAATATGTTTCATTACCAGCCAACTTGTTGCTCTGCCCACTGATTCTTGTGCTTCGACGTCTCATTAGATTTGAGTCTATATCTTCAGAATTAGCTGTAAACAAATATTTATCAGTTTAACAATACAAAAAATTAAGAACCAATTTACATCATGACAGGGTCAAAAATTAAGAACCAATACACAGCAGCTTAACTAATAAGAGGGATCAGAAACACAGAAAAATCCACAACACGGATATTTTTCACTACCTTGAACTGGAGGCAATACAGTTGTGACTTCATCCTTGGGAGTTGCAACTGGTGTTTCTGTTGGAAATAGTATAATACATGACAGGGTCAAAAGAACAGCTTAACTAAACAACCAATCAGAAAAGTACAAAGTTCACAACACATGAATACCTTCTATTACTGGGACCTTAGGTCGCCGTTTAATCCTTATAATTAAGCTTCGTTTTTCTGTCAGAAATAATAGAATACGTCACATCTATCTTTATGAATTGCTTGAGAATGTCACAGATATGCAACAACAAACGCATTTAAACATTACTGATTACAAGTAATTTACATCTTACACGGCCAAATGCTCAGCTTAAGTGATAAGACAGATCAAAAACGTACAAAACGACAAAATCCACAACAAAATATTTTCATTACCTTTTACAAGTGGCAAATCCTGTTGATCTTCATCCTTTAGTATCGCAATTGGTGCTCCTGTTAGAAATAGTGAAAAAAATGCTCAGCTTCAGTAATAACACGAATCAGAAACGTACAAAATCCACAACATGACCATTTTAATTACCTTGTACTTGCAGCAAATCATGTTGGACTTCATGATTTGGCATTTCAATCGGTGCTCCTGTCATCACAGCTACGTGAGAAATAATACGTAAGTTACAGCTTCGAAACAGTGAATGTAATTAAACATTATACAACAGCACCATTTTCATTACCTTGTACTTGCGGCAAATCATGCTGGTCTTCATGCTTCATCATTTCAATTGGTGCTCCTGTTACAGAACAATATGCCACGGCTATGTAAGAAATAATACAGTACGTTACAGCTATGAAACAATGAACGCATTTTAACATTATACATTATCTTACCATTTTCAAAACCATAAAGAACATCACTGACAATAATCCAATCCTTTGTCAGAAGAAAGGACTGAATATAATTGCCTCGGTGGAGCCCCAATCCATTACAGATCCCATTGGACACAAGCACAATTACATCACTTTTTTCCTGAGCAGTGAAGCAATGTGGAATGCACTCCACGGACATTTTTGTTAAGAATTCCAGTATATCCTAGCCAAAAGACACAATCATACTGTTACAGATAACATAACTGAAACAAAATTATCAGCAGCAGGAATTTAACATGTGACATAAGTTTATGTTTAAACACGAACCTTTTTTGTTGACTTCAGAAGAGAACACTTCTTTTTTAGGAGCCCAAACTAAGACAGCTTCATCGTCATAAAACTTGTGAATGGTTTTTACTTGGTCATTTAACGTCGCGTAATACGAACTCACAAATTTCTTAGCTAGTAATAGAAAGTCCTGCTACAAAACAACATACATTGGTCAAACATGATGTTGGTACTGTCTGAAAAAATACAACAGCACAATCATCATTTCACATCATTGCCATGGAAATCAGACTACATTTTAGTCAATCATTGCCATGGAAATCAGACAACATTTAGCCAAAACTACAAGCCACTGAGATAACCATAAGTAACTACCAACAAATGGATAATCAAATTGTTCAGACAGACCAATCATGGTATCAGCTAACAGATTCCACACTACATGTTTACTGTTAGCTCTAAATGGAAGATAATAGAAACTCATAATTCAACTAATCAGCTTAAAATAGTCATTCATCCCAATGAACACAGCACTGCACTGTTGCACATGATGGCTGTAATTACAGCAATGTCATCACTGTACTCGTCACAAAAATATATAGTAATCCTTTCACAGGATGACAGGAGTACAAACCTGCCAAGCCCATGTCAGTCCTACTACATTTATTCAAAACTGCGGGCCACTGAGATAACCTCAACTAGTACTACTAAGAGTTGTCAAACCACAAAAAGAGGTTCGAAAGCAAAGTGTCAATAAGTAGCAGCAAAAACTAACGGCAGCTACTCAATCTAAAATATAAACACAAGACTGACACAAACCCTATGTAGTAGGGCAAAGAATCGTTTACTAACTGAGCCAAGCTTTATATTACTGCACCGTAATCTTATTTGATAACATTGCAATGTAAATCAACAAACAAAATAATGGTTACACAGACAAACCATAAATTAACTACAATCATGGTTGTTAGCTCTAAATGGCTAAAGTCTAGATAGCACAAACTCATAGTTCAATATCTATAAGCAGGACTGAAGTGTTGCAGACGAAATTTGTAATCACAGAAACGTAACCAATGTACTCGCCAGAAACAAATATGTCAAATCCGTCCACGGTAGTAACAAGTAACTCAATAACCACGGATAAAATGCATACCTCGCGAGAGACAACGGCTGCGGCGTCCCGATCAGCTCCGTCCCCACCAGGTCTCTGAAACAGAAAATGAAAATGAAAATACTGAAAAAAATCAAGCACATATTGCAACGGGCGAGGGAAGAGATCGCAGCATACCCGCTCCATTCCTAAATCAGCCTGCGCGAGGGGTGGTGCCAAGACAAGACCCTTTGGGCCTTCAAGATGAAGGCGTCTCTGCAAAGCAGTCACGATTAAATCGCTGAAAATGGTCAGAGGAATCGAATATAGAGCATTCGTGAAGATAAATATGACAATACCCCGCCATGTGCCGTACTGGAGGAGCCGCCGACCCGATCTGCGTCGCCCCCGGCCGGATCTGCGTCGCCGCCGGCCCGATCTGCGTCGGCGACGGAGCGATCTGCGTCGGCGACGGAGCGATCCGCGTCGGCGACGGAGCGATCTGCGTTGGCGACGGAGCGATCTGCGTAGGCGACGGAGCGATCTGCGTTGCCGCCACGTCTCCTAGCCGCTGCACGATCCGCCATCTTGGAAGAGCAGCGGCGTCGCTAGTGAGAAGGAGCGGCGGCGTCGCTAGTGAGAAGGAGCGGCGGCGGCGGCGCTAGTGAGAAGGAGCAGCGGCGGGGCTGGGAGGAGAGGCGGTGGTGTCGTCGGCTTGGGAGAATGGACCGGATCGGATGGAGAGGCCGTCTTAGGGTTTCATATAGTGGGACCAGCTTTGGGGAGCTGGGCTGGGCTTCGGGATGCAACCAAGGCATATATACGGGGTTCCCTGTACAGCGCCCGCTAAGTGGCAAATCCTATGCGCCGACTAGGTCGGTGCTTGCACTGCGCCGCACACCCCGCGCGCGGTGTGGGCCGGCCCGGTTAGGCGCTAGGCTTTTTCCGATTTTCTGTTTCTTTTTTCTCTGATTTTTCTTTTTCTTTCTTCTTTTCTTTTCTTTTCTGTTTTCTTTTTTCTTGTAATATGTCGAAATTTAAAAATCTGGAAATTTGAAATGTTCAGAATTTTAATGTGTTTAAATTTGAAATTTGTTCCATTTTGAAATTTTGTTCTGATTTTGAAATTTGTTCTGATTTGAAATCCGTTCCGACAAGATCAAAACTACTGTGTAATTTTGGCCATACCGGAGTGATCAAACCCTAACCAACTAAGTTTGTTCAGGAGAAAGAATATCTAAATAGTTGTATTGGATACAATCCTCAGAGAGAGAGAGAGAGAGAGAGAGAGTAAGAAACTAGATCTGATGTCTAGAAATAAGTGAGAATTTTGTCAAAAAAAGGAAATAAGTAAGAACTTGATGGCGAAACAATGTGGGAGAAAGACGTACGGGGCAGGAGGCAGCGACAACATGGTTTGCCTTGAACCACGCGCACTTGATTTAACAAAACCTGAAGGAGTTTTTCCTTTTGCTCTTGGCCGTCCCCGCCTATCGCCGCAGTTTATAAAGTAGAGTCGGTAACACGTATAGAACCCTGTATGAGGTGTCACTATTCCACACGATCGATCCGTGGCACGCGACAATGGCCTGAAGCAACGGCAACGCCCCCGCCGAGCGAAGAAGAGGATGGCCGGTACCGCAGGTTGTGTGGATCATGCCATCTAGAGCTAGGTAACAGATATATTTCCCGAGACAACTTGATCGTGCTTCGTGTTCACGGATTGCTCGGTCCCAACACACCCCAGCACATCTCGGCATCTCATGTCCGTATCTTCTTCACTAATGTATTACCCCCAAAGAGTTACACAATATAAGTAGCCATGATTTTTCAGACACACAATTCACTCATGGACACCTACTTCTGCAGCCAACGGGCCTTCTGATTTTACACTCATCATCTGTCAAAATTCCGCTGTGCTCATCCTCACGACAGGGAATGAACACGTCAACAATACAGTGTGCGTATGCTACAACAGCTGAGCTGGGAGGAACAAAAACAAACAAAATCTTGCTCTGCACTAGTCCAAGGATCAGCTCTGTGCAGGCGACGCCTTCGGTTTCTTCTTTTTCCTTTTATTATCTCCGGCAGCCGACCTATCTGACCGCTTCGACTGCTCCTGCCTGATCTCCATCAGCTTCGCCTTGGCGTCTCGGAATGGAGCATCTGATCTCATGGTCAGCAGTTCCTGAAAGATGTAAAACCCCAGTAAGTTAAAATGCCGAACAAACCTGAAACCAAGGCCCAGTTTAACTAATAAGATGTCAAAAGGACAAAGGCGGCATCTTACTTTTATATGATCCATTGCGGCGAGATTGAAACCGATAGTATCCTTGCAGTCCTGGAGGATGATAATCAAACAAGGAAATGATCAGATTGCTCCAAAGCTGTCTGTTTCTTTTCTTCAAAGAGATGGTTGCAAGTTATTTACCTTTACTCTACCGTAAAGAATTTCCTTCAGTTCTGTCAGTATGGATCTTGCCGCTGGTGTAGTAGTTAATTGGTTATGATGTGTTTGAAGCAGCACAAGGCAAACCCTGCAAATAAGCTCAACCTGCAGGGTTATGGAAGAGATTAGGATTTGTGCATATCAAGTTACTGAGAGAAATTTGCAGCAGGTTACACAACCTTCAGGCAGCAATATAACAATTAACAACAAATACCATGTTTAACTAGCCTAAACTTAACAAGTGCACACCACATGAAATCAATATAAATAACATGTATAAACTTGCAAACAACAGAAATTCGAGCGCAAATGTGAGGATCAAATTGAGAATACAAACAGGGGTAATATCACACTAGGATTAAAATATCAAAGTATCAATATAAATAACATGTATAAAGTTGCAAACAATAGAAATTCGAGCGCAAATGTGAGGATCAAATTGAGAACACAAACAGGGGTAATATCACACTAGGATTAAAATATCAAAGTATCAATATCGGTGTACCTTCAAAGGAATCAGAGACCACTCCTTCAAGTAAGCCATGAGCTTTAGTGCATCTGAGAATGGCAATGACTGCTCAAGGGGAAAATGGAAAACACAAATATGTTAGCAAGTGACGAATGATTATATGCACACAAAAAAAAACATTTGCTTGGACAATAAACTAATGATTCAGCACAATTTGTAAGCACCTCAACTCACATTATTCACAGAGGTTAGGGTAAGAAGAAGCTTTTTTACATCAAGGATACACAAAGAATTGTTACATTACATACATTGGACTAGTTCACAATGAACTACTGATGAGGACTTGAATACTCCAAGTCAACATAAATTTGGGCAAGATAAATTTTAAAAATGGTAATCCATGAAAAAATAACAACTTACCAGAAGGGCTTGTTCCAAGTCATTTGGACGGACATTTGACACTGCATTCAGAACATATTCTGATGGTGAATGTCCTTGCATTATAACGTTAGGCACAGATTTAGTTCCCTCCCCGTTGTTCTGTAATTCCTGACAATCAGAAAATATACAGCTGACATTAATGTTTAACTTGGTGGACTCAATGTTTGTTAATGCACTTAAAGTACTACCTTCTGTTCATTAAGACGTTTTTCTTCTTCCTCGGCAGTGTCAAGTGCATCAATAATTGCATCAGTAGCAGTTACTGTCTCCTTTGTTTTCTTACCGGAAACACCCACAGAACCCTCCTCAGGAGCATCATCTTTCTGCCCATATCTATCTTCAACCGCATTGTCTAAATCAGCCTCAAAAGTTTCCTCCAATCTTTTCTCCCTCTCTTCCTGCAGTTTTTGGTGGACCAGGGAGGGGAATTCAAGAATTAGAAAAAAATTCTCTGGCATGCCACAAGCAAATATTCAACATTGAAATTTCATTCAAGCCGACTGAACTATAGAATACCTCAATGAAAAGTTGTTCTTCAGTACGATCCCAACGCCGAATAGAGCGATCATGAGATCCTGTTACTATAAAATTACCAAGACTGCTAATTGCAAGGCACCAAACTTCTGCATGGTGTCCTTCAAGTGTTAACAGTAGCTCAAATTTATCAGCATCCCAGTACTTTACAGTACGATCTTTCCCCACACTGAACATATAATGAGTTCTCGGAACAAACTTAACATCCATCACACTGCAAGCAAAAACATCAAAAAAAAACTTGTAAGGGTTCTGCCACTATTCAGAGCATAAGATAATACCAGAAGGCGGGAAAGGACCTGTCTGTATGGGCAAATATAGACTTATGGCAGTCACCAAAATCCATACCCCAAATCTTCAGATTTTTGTCTGCAGAACCAGTAACAATAAAAGCTCCATCGGATGATATGTCCATGCAAAGAACTGGAAGCTTGTGCCCGTAAAGGGAAAGACAAAATTTTAGTGTGTCCAGAAAGAAGACCTGCAGAAAATATGAAATATCAGGGACAAGCAATGATTAAAGCCATAGACTTGTTTCAAGATTGATTTTCTATTGCTAGAATTTTGCAGGATGCCAATTGGCACCAAAGGGTAACCATGATAAGTTGAGTACTTCACGTTTTGCAGATTAGATGTTAACGCCAGAAAACTGGCACAAGCATTTGACTAGGCAATAACTGAATTGGTACCAGTAATTAACTAGTAGCCATGATAAACCAGTTAAAAATTCTCTAAATCAAGAGCAAAATTTAGCTATTCAGGTAAAACAATTGACATGGACACCTAGCTAGTACCATGTGTCCCTTATCTTGCCTCTAGCTGACATAAAGATTATGCTCCAAATAGTACATACACGAATCGCAAAGTGAACACGGCTATATTTCATCAATGTATCTTGTCAATCATATTTCTTTTCTTTACATTATCAGGAGAAAATATTGTCTGCAAGACAAATATAGACAAATACAGAGAATAGCTATCCATGTTTTCTTTTTAAATATTAGTATGCACTCCATCCCAAATTAAGTGACGCAACTTTATCAAGGTACAGATGTATCTAGACACGTTTCAATGTGTAGATACATCTGTATCTACACAAAGTTGCGTCACTTAATTTAGGCAGGAGGAAATATTACAAAATAATACAAGAAAAGAACAAGAAATTTTGCTCAAATGCATTGGCACACTGAAAAGCAGAAGTCAACAACACTTATGTGTACCTCAACTTATATTACTATGCTCTCCAACTATGAGACATGGGTCGAAATAAATTGATTCTAACAAGTTAAATGATCATAACAAGTATAATAATACCTTCACTGTGCAGTCCAAAAGAGCAACAGCAATATGCTTCCCAGTTGGACCGACAGACACTGCAAGGACATCGTCATTCATTTTCAAGGTTCTCACATTTGTTACACTCAGATGCTTTGTGTCCTGGAACAAAAGAATAACATTGTAAATACTTGCAGATAAAAATTTACACCCAGTTTCAAATGCAAGAGTTTCACCTGACACACTTAAATTCACAAGATGTTTAGCAGAGTTGTGGGATATTGTTCGAAATTCACAAATATTTCAGAATGCTACACCCCAATGGGTGCATAGATTACCAGTGAAATTGATACAATAAGAACAAAATCAGCGACATGCCAATAACATATCAACAAAAAACAGAGGAAAGAGAAAACCTGAATAATAGACAGAAGACTCACCGAATCAGATTTCTGCACCAACTGGTATTCCCAGAACTTGACATCGTGATCAGCACTCCCAGTGACAAAACCCCGCGCATTAACAGTTCCATCCTCATCCGGAATGAGTACAATTGATCGTATGGAACCAGCATGAGCTTCTATCACATCAACTGAGTTCCCACTATTAATATCAATAATCTCCAAGGTACCAGTCTTTGTACCAACAAGGCCATACCGATTCCCAGGAACAAACGCACTGCATAGCCCATATCCAGAGTCAATGGTCCGAAGACAGTCCCCTGTACTAGGATTCCAAATCTTAACAGCATTGTGACTTGTTGACATCAGGAGGTTGTCCTCTGAGTTAAGCGCAAGACTCCTAATGTCAGAACGATGCCCTTGTATCTCAACTGAGTACATCTTAGAGACCTTTTCGTTATCCACTGAGTATGTCTCAAGCACATTATTGTTTAGAGATAAAGACAAGGTGGCAAGGCAGCCTTTTGGTGGATTGCTTGGAGAAAACGCAACGGAGCAAATTTTCTTGCTGGTCCGCAAAACTTGGAGAAGCTTAAATACATCGGTGACCACAACAGTGGGATTCTGAGAATCCTGAGCTGTCACAGGATCTATAACGGTGCCATTCCCTTCAGCCGCCACAGCTTTAGCCGAAGCCTTCTCCTTCTTCCTGTGCAGCCGCCGCTTGGCCTTCCGTGTTGCCTCTGCTTCATCAAGAATCCTATAGACATCTGCAGTCTTCCCTGCCACCTGGCACACCAAGAGACTGCCATCCTTATTAAACCTGATGGTCTCAACTCTCTCTTTGGTCTGCCTCGGAATCTCGCCAAACAGCTTGAGCGCATCCCATTTGTTCCAATCCTCACCCTCTTCAGCTGATTGCCTAATTCTAAACACCCGCAGCTCAGGATCGGCTGACCCAGACACCAAAAACTTCTCGCTAGGATCGACATCCATTGACCATATCTCGCTGTGGTGGCCACCTACAATTTGAAGGCAGTGCTGCGTGTCGAGGTCCCAGACCCGCATGAACTTGTCCTTGGAGCAGGTCACTAGCTTCTTGCCCGAATCCAGGAACAGTAAATCGGTTACCTAGAGTTGATTAATCCCCACATTAGCATTTTCGGGCTACGGCTGAGGATAGAGTCAGAGAGCTTGGAATCAAAGCATACCTGATCACGGTGGCCACGGAGCCGGAAGAGTCCGGCCTGTGCAACGACGTCCCAGAGGATGACATCGCAGTCCTTGCTGCCGGAAGCAAGGACGGCGCCCGAGGGACCGAAGCGTAGAGCGGAAGCAGCAGAGCGGTGGCCGTGGAGAGTTGCTTCGCAGGCACCGGTCTCAGCGTCCCACAGCCTGATGCTCCCATCCGCATGGCCACTCGCAATCTGAACAAACCAACACAGCAGGCCAGCTCAGAACATGGGAAGCAGATAAAAAGGGGGGAAATTAAGGCAGCAGTAGTAGTACCGAGGAAGCGGAAGCGGAGGCGGCGGAGGGGGAGGAGGCGATGCAGGAGACGGCTAGGGATGCGGAGGAGGAGGAGGGGGTGAAGGTGGCGGAGGGGAGGCCGCGCTTGAGGTCCCAGGCGGCGAAGCGGTCGAGGGCGGCGGCGAGGAGGCGGCGGCCGGAGGGGTCGTAGACAACGTTGGACTCCGGGGAGGCGACCACGCCGAAGGAGAGCGCCGGCTCGTAGCGGAGGTAGGCCTTCACCATGGCGGCCGGCCGCCGGCGGCGTGGGAGGGCGGAGTGGGTAGTCTGGTTGTGGGGGTTAGGGTTTATTGGGGGCGGGTAGGAGGATGCCCGGGTTTTTAAAGGATACACTTCTAAAATTTGATTTGATTGGCCTCTATCTATCAAGTAGAGCTACACTATGGAGCTTACAAGTTTTTCTTGTGCACTTGCTACCAAAAGGAACTTTTTCTTATGTACATTCACGAAATTTATCAAAATGTGTGTTCTGTAAAGAAACCAGAATATTGTTGGAAAAAAACTGGTGGGGATAGATGTATCGATTGGACCCATTCTACCGCAGTAAATTCCTCTATTCTAGAACAGAGATATCACATGAAAAAAAAATCTACACCGAGAATAATGAGACAATAAGATCGCCTAAAATATACTTAAGGGAAATTTTACGACAGGAATTGTTATTTTTTGTTCTTTGCCGAAACACACTCTGTTGTGTTTTTGTCAAATACCATTATAATTTTGTAATATATTTGCTAGAACACACCTATTGTCAAAACAAAAAAGTTTGACACTTTTGTTTGAGATGACCAATTTTAAAGAAAATGTGCCTAACTTAATATTTTTGGCAATGCAGTGTTCTGACAAAGACATAATCAGGCAATATGTTTCAACAAATGACAAAAAATAACAATGTCATGTAGTAAATTTTCAGTTTACACATAATTTTCAGAGGGTTGCCCACTAGGTACCATACGTCAGCCGGAAATTCCTCTAGACTGTAATTGGGACATGAACTAATTTCAACACAAATATCTATGAGTTGAGTTGAGCGATCTTATGGCATATCAATTAGGAGTATTATTAGTACAGGTCAAAAAAACTATTATTAACATGGAGCTAGTGTCACCTTCGATAGCGCACTTCACCTCGTTATTATGAGCTAAGAGCATCCTCGTCTCTATGTGCTTAGCAAGTAAGCATGCTTAAAAGTGTGAACAACATATCTAATACAATTGTTAAAAATGGGAGGATCTACTAAACTTAGCACATTTTATTGTTTCAACAAGGCTAACCCCTTACCATTAATTGCTTAATGAAAATACAATAGCTGAATAATCCTATGAGGGGATGGGTATGACGAGAAAGCGAGTTTGGGCACTACAAGAGTTTGGTTTAGGGGGTGGCATTTATAGCAACTATACGAGCTGGAGAGTCGCCCTCCCTTTCCTCTCCCCGATACAGATCTGAGAGGCGATTTTGAGAGTCCACCGCCGGTCCACCTCTTCCGCCGGTGAGGCGTGGGTTCCCTCCCCTCCGTCGGCTGCTCCGGCGGCGGGAGGGTGGGGGAAGCCAGTCTCACAGCGTGTATTCATGGTAGGGCTTGGCAGGTGTCTGGCCGGCGGCGCTTCGGAGGCGGAGGTGCTGTCGGTTCGTCCGTTGTCCGCGCAGATCCCCTCCGGCGGTGGAGTTCCCTGGGGCTTCACCGACCTGCGCGCGATTTTCTCTGCACCACGGCCAGATCCAGGTATGCGGTGGATCTGGATGCAGTTCAATAAGAGGATGATACAGAGGTTCTTCGCGGCGGCGCCGGCGCCCCCGGCAGTAGTCTCTTCGGAGGCGGTGCTCGGTGACTTCCCGTCTGCGGTGTGGTGGGCTCCGGCTGACATGGATATGCCCTTCGGGTACCCGGAGATTAGTATACCGGGTCCGGCCCATTAAGGAGGTGGAGAACTATAAGGACTCGAAGATGACTTGGAGACGAAGAAGGAAGGTTCTAATCCGTATTCGACTAGGACTCTTGTAATCTCTTGCCCGGTTGCATATATAAAGCCAGACAGGGACGCCCCTAGAGGGACAACTTAGAAGACAATCTCATAGACATCGAATATCATAGACAAGCAATACTAGAGATACAAGATAGATTAGACATAGACTAGATACAATATTCCGCCTACGGCGGCACCATGTAAACACCATTGTGATTATCTACTAGATTGCTAGCAGGATGTAGCGATCCTCCACCGTGGGGACGTGAACCTGGGTACATCGTGTGCCAATCTCGATCCCGGAATCTCTAGTCGTTGCTCTTCCCCCGATCCTAAGTCCTTCATCTAGGACATTTGTCGAGTTAACCCTCGTCACCGGCGATCCAATGTTTGGGGAGCTTCAGCAGCGGCGCGCCATCGTCAGCTCCGGCTCGTCGTCGTCGTCGTCGGTATCCAGAGGGCTTCCTTGTAATTTTTCCTTTGTTTCTGGACCTTTCTGTAAGTTCGGAGAATTAATATATCATCCCTTTCGCAAAAAAAAAAACTAAGCTTAGCAACTAGTGGTGAGCAACATAAATGAAAATTTTAACACATGTATTCGGTACAATTTAATGGAGTAAGGAACTAACATGCTCCAAATTTATGAACTCTAGTATTTGTTCCCTGGTCAACTACTTACTTTTTTTATAAGGAGCATATATTAAATATTAAGAAGATATCAGTTACCTCGTGGAAATATGATGCACATAGCTTAAAAAGTATTACAAAAATATTGATCAACTTCTTATAGCAGCGGTGGTCAAGTACTTACTACGAGATAGATAGGACATAATATTGCTTGACTAGGACCCTCAAGGAACAATCAAGGGCTTACGCTACGTGTACAATAAAGGAAGATGCAATGAGATGATAATGAACGTGAATCATCACCTCACTTCTCATAGTTTTGTCTTAGTTTATTCGGTGATCAAATTGCTTGTCCATAATCAAAAAATAGGTCACTCGGGTAATTTTTTAGGAAAGTTTAGTTTATGGTAGGATGGGTCAACTCTCTAGTTGTCTCTGGTGAGTGGTGATAAAGTCCACTGATTGGTTTGAGGTGTTGGATTATTCATTTTCTTGATGACAACAAATGCAGGCAAAGTACTCTCTTCGTTCCCATTTGTAAAACATTTTTGTTTTTTTAACGGAAAAGGTCCTAAAGGACCTAGGTTGCTGCATTAACTCCACAAGTGGTGGTACAAATTACAAGGAGGATCCAAAAAAATATAAAAATTATAGTTATGTTCTTGGAAATAGACACAAAAAACCTCCGAAAGATTGCTAGAAAAGGAATCTAGTCCCTTAGCCTCACTGCCTCGTTCCAGCGATGGAATCGCTCATCGGCCATCGTCTTTAGGGATGGCAATGGGTACCCATCATCCGCGTACCCGCCGGGTAAATACCCATTAGATGTACGGGTATGAGACAAAAAAATACCCATGGGTATACAAATGGGAAAAATCTATACCCATCGGGTAGAGCGGGTATGGGTATGGGATCAAAAACCCATACCCATATACCCAGATACCCATCTAATAATTTGACATGTGGACCTATAGAGTATCAGCGTACTAAATTAATACGGTGCTATTATGCGCAAGTGTGGTTATTTATGAAAATGTGTTGTTATTCACAAGTATGTGTTGTCGCTTATAATATGTTGTTTTTAAATTATGATTATATGTTGTTTATGACTATTTTTTGCTCAAATTGAAGTGTTATAAATGCGGGTATTTTTACCCACGGGTACCCATTTACCCTGGCGGGTGACGGGTATGGAAAAAATTTGTACCCGTTGACGGGTATGGGTACGTGTGATGGGTAAGATCAAGGGAGATGGGGTACGGGTATGGGGTGATTCCACCCGCACCCATACCCTGCGGGTGCCATCCCTAATCGTCTTCCTTGTTGGGGACTTGGCTACTTGGGAAGAAGAAGGCGTGTAGCATCGTCGATGCACCATCGAGAAAGGGCCTCCATTGAAGGAGGTTGCAAAGACGCTTCTAGGGCATCGGAAGATGCCATCCATGGGCATCAAAGATCAGTGGCCTACACAGGACCACTGTAGGATAGCTCGAAGACGTAGCAGGTACTTCCCTTCATCGGTGAACTCGGCCTTCCAGAGCACGAATACTACTCCCTCCCTCCTCGCCTCCATGACCAGCCGGAGAAGTAGATGGGCGCACATCAAGAAGATCAAGCTCACAAGGGACCCAGGCCTTATTTATGGGGTCACTAGTGGAGCTCACCACCACCACATCTAGCTCTGCCCAGAGGAGCACCGCGGCAATGGAGATCAACAACAACACGCTAGGGATCTGGCCAACAAGATCCCAAGTGAAACCCCCAGCAAAACGCCAGACTATGGCACGAGGCCAACTCATACTACTAGTACTATAGCTCCTATCTACTCCAGCGCCCCTCCTAAGCCAACTTCGGCCGGCTATTCTAGCGGAGTGGCCATTGGAGCGGCCCGGTCTACGGTGGTCGGTGGAAGACTCTCAAGGGGAGTTTCTCTCAGGAAGGGGGAGGGGAAATGAGCGTCTCATATCCTCGCAAAACATTTTGGAAAGTCAATTAAATGAGTAAACCGCATGGGCGGTCCTAATTATTTTCCCTTACCTTCAGTTATGTCCTAGTTCTTTCAAAATGCACATCTAGGTCCCAATTCTTTTTCGTACCTTCAGTTAGGTCCTAGTTTTTCAAAATACATATCTAGGTCCTAAATCTTTCCTATGTAGTTCACGTGAGGTCCTAAATTATTCTGACACGCATTGATCGGTGTCACGTTGGTAATGGGGCCCATGAAGCATACTGGTCACTCTATATATTTGTGAATAGACCCCCAAGGTTGTATTTCTTCCAAAATTCAGTCCATGCTTCTCTCTACACCTAGTGTAGTCATAAGCATTCCCATCTTAGCTCTTACATCTCATATGTGTGCATCGGTAGCCAATTGACGACTTAGGAACTAATGATTTAAAAGGCTAAAGAGAGATGAAAAGAAGAGGCATGGTGGCGAAGGTCTGCACCAACATGTTCCCATCATTAGTGACGACATCGCACAGAGCATGTCAGAGCAACTAGGCCCACGTCGCGGGGGCAGACACACTGCGGCTGCCTGGTAGGCTTGCCGATTGACGAGCAGATCCATACTCCAACCGAAAAGTTCGTCTGGATGGCGCTCATGCCGTGGAGGCTCCTTGGCGGCAGCATTGCCCCCACGTGTGAAGCATTCGACTGTCGATGCTCCATCGCAAGCTTCGGTGCGCAGCCTAATCTGATGTGGATGCATGGCTCGACGGGGTTGTTCCTCTCGGAGGCTTCACTGCTTGACGTGCGGCTGGCACCGTGTGTACTAGCAGTCCCAATAGACAAATCTGGAGCTTCTGCATGGGGGTCGGCCTCCTAGTCACCAGGAAGCCCTACGACGGGTGGGAGGGAGCCTCAGTCGAGCTGCGGGGACACTTGTTGTTGCACCGACGCGATCTTTCCTTGGTCATTCGTATTTAGCAATTGCTAGTCTCAGACTAAACTTTTTTGTGCGTGGTGTTGTTCTCTGCATTGCAGGGCAATAACTGAGCGCCACCGCCAAGATTTAGGACCTCTGACGAATCACTTGTAAAAGATTAGGACATAGATGTACATTTTGAAAGAACTAGGACCTCTGATGAATCACATATAAAATATTAAGATCTAGTAGATGTGCATTTTAAAAAAACTAGGCCTAGGTGAAGGTGCGCGAAAAGAATTAGAACCACTTATGCGGTTTACTTCAATTAAATCTGCCAAAACCTCTTATAAAGGGAGGGAGTACTTAGGATAGGACTGCGGTCACAGACTTCTTTGGTACTCGTTGCCCTTCAAAAATAATTTCACATGAACATTTATATTTCGAAAATTGCTTGTACTATCAAACTAGCTTATGAATTGTTTAAAAACGCTTTGGAAACGAGATTTTGAAAACGAAAGTCCTCTGCTTTCCATTTCCACCAGTCTCCTCGTCGAAGAGCAGAGGCAGAGCAGCAAACCCCCCGTTGCCTATCCCCCACCCCACCAACCCCTATCGCTCCCCAGCCCCGCACCAAGATGGCGGCGCCGACCACCTTCTCCGGCGACGTGTGGGCGGAGCTCCGCCTGGCCGACGCCCGCGACGTGCCCCACATCTACAGCCTCATCCACCAGATGGCGGAGTTCGAGCTCCTAACCGATCTCTTCGCGGCCACCCACGAGCTCCTCGCCTCCACGCTCTTCCCCACGCCGCAGCCCGCCCCGTTCACCTCCTTCACCGCGCTCATCCTCGACATCTCCCCGTCCCCCGTCCCCGCCTCCGCCGACACCGTCGGCTCCCTCCGCCTCGACCTCTCGGCCTCCCCGCTCGCCGACCCGGAGGCCGCCGCCTTCCCCTCGCCGCGCGGCGGCGGGCGCGTCACCGCCGGTTTCGTGATCTGCTTCCCCAACTACTCCACCTTCCTCGCCAAGCCCGGGCTCTATGTGGAGGACATCTTCGTGCGCGCGCCGTGGCGCCGCCGCGGGCTCGGCCGGATGATGCTCTCCGCCGTCGCCGCCAGGGCGGCGGAGATCGGGATGGGCCGCGTCGAGTGGTGCGTGCTCGACTGGAACCAGAACGCCATCGACTTCTACGAGGACATGGGCGCCGAGGTCTTCACCAAGTGGCGCATCTGCCGGCTCACCGGCCCCGCCCTCGACAAGTACAAGGGCGGCGCTGGCGGTGGCAGCCAGGAGGAGGTGGACGCCGGGAAGACCGAGTAGGTCGGTAGAGAGAAAGATTCAGAATTTCAGACTACGGAGACTGGTAATAAAGGTGCTAGATTTTGCCTCCACTTGGTCATGTATTCCTTGCTACTGATATGTTCTCAGTTGGGATGCGTTAGAAATTATGGTGATGTTTGCTGCTGATTAGTGCATCCATTTGTTCTCCACTGAGATACATTTTGATGCTTGAGATGTAGGGACTTGTTCATGCCTATGTTGTGTTCAGCTTGAAATTTATCTGACCTGAATCTGAAACTGGAATTGTTCCCATATCATCCCATCCCCATAGGAACATATAGATATGAACTTCGTGCTGCATAGTTACTTAGTGAAACTGCGGTGCCGATAGGTAACACACTTTTCTTCCAAACACTGAAGGGATTCATCAGAGGGCTTCTCTGTATTGAGCCATCTAAGTGAATTCACTTGTTTTGTTAGCAACGTTTATCCTGAAACTTGATTCGCTAAAAACATCTGGAATCTGAAAAAAATAGATGACCGCTTCAAAACGATATGAATTCAGGCCTGTGTTGGCATGTTGGATCCCTTGCTTTGATTTGAGATGAACTAGTAAGCATATGAAGCATACTATAAGCTCGACCTGTAGCCACCCATACATCAATTTTGCAAGGGAATATCAGATGTGACATATCCTTCTACATGACCATAAAGACCACCGTCTGTCTATCCTAGTGATAACATCGTTCTTTCGAAAAAATAGTGACAGCATAGTAACATTATAAGGAGTAGAAAACTCCTGAAATGAGGTCCTTGCATCATACTATGATTTACTGTGAAACCTGAAATTTCTGTCAAGTGCCATCATGTAGTTAACTTCCCAGTTCTATGTTGAAGTTTCCTTACTGATTTAGTACCACAGCCATCAACAGAATAATCTGTTTGGCCGAATTGTGCTGTTTTATACAGATTGCAAGTCAATGCTTCGTAAGGCCCTGTTTCTCTTGTACAAACCTCTAAGCCAATGATACATTGGCATCGTGTATACAAAGAAGTTAGCACAAATACTAACGCTAAAGCCTGCCGTGCAGTCTAATATAATAGGTTATGAAGAAACTAAAATATCAGCACAGCAACAAATTTTGTCCAGAGAAACTGAAACTGCATCTAATTCTTGACAAAGAGAGCTCCATATCCATATTAAGTGCTAAATATGGAGTTTTATTACTGTCATCCAATCAAGGGAAGGGCAAGCTGACGAAGGAATATATGAACTCTGTTACTATCATCTTTATGACATGAACTAATCAGCAACGATGGGATCAACGTTCTAACATATTTGAAGATCTGAACTAATTGGTCTTAAACCTTAAAAAACATTAAGCAAGGTAACAATGTCTGATACTATATCAAAAGCCGTAGGCAACCTACGGCTACACTCAGCACCGATCAACGATGGTCTTGATGGCGCCGATGTTGGGCTCGCCGAACAGGAAGACTCCCTGGCGTGTCCTGAGCGTCGCGTAGTCGCCGGCCGCACGTGTCATGCTCTTGAGGCTGGCCCAGTAGTTCCCCGTCGCCGGCGCCTCCACCTTCATCTGCCGGAGCCGCTCCTTGGCGCTCTCCATGAATGTCTTCGTCGGCGCCTGCTCCTTAGCCTCCGCTGTCATCCGGAGCCCTGTGACCTGCGCCTCGCTCTCCGCCATCGCCTTCAGCCTGGCCACCTCCTCTGCTCCCATCGGTGCCACCGTCTCTGCTCTCTTGTTCTCCATCGCAAGCCGGTCGAGTTGGGACTGGAAGTTGTTGTAAAGATCTAAGAGGTCAAGAAGATGAGAACAAATGTTGTTGTTGCAATGGGAGGGAGGAGGCGAGCTGCGCGCTTATAAGAGGTTGTTTTCTTGAGAAGAAAGCTCGGAGCTTGAAGCAGGGAGCAAGAAAACGAAAGATTACAGTTCGTGTTTCAGTCCAGTTCTTCAGAGGAAAAAATTGACAGCGAATCGAGTTCAGTTAGTTCCAATCCAACCAGGCCAAAGATTATCTATTTTTACTTCTTCCGTAACCCAAAGTTCCAGCCGTAGTTAACTCGTATCCTTACTGTTATTCCGGAGAGACAAAGTTTCTTTCTTTTCCCCTACTCCAAGTCCAAGTCTGCAACGCCCGGCCGGCTTCCTCTCCAAGACAACGCCTCCCTCGTCCCAGCATATAAGCAGGCACGAGGCGGCACCTCCTGGCCACCATAGCAACACGAGCCACATCGATCTTCTTCTCGACCCAAGTTTTCGATTTCGATCAATCTCAGCGAGGCGAGCGTTTTCGTGATGGAGAACAAGGGAGCGGCTCCGGCGGCGGCACAGGAGAACAACAAGGAGGAGGCGCCGGCATCGTGCTTCAAGAGGGCGACGGTGGCCGAGGACGCGACGTTCGTGGAGGTGGCCAAGGAGCAGTACAAGCAGTTCAAGGAGGCGCCCATGGAGGAGCACTGGTCCTGCCTCAAGAACAAGGTCCTCTCCGTCTTCGGCGAACCCACCACCATCTTCGGCGGAGCCGGCAAGGACAGCAAGGCGCCCTCCGTCGAGTCGCAGTAGATCGACCGAGTAGCTAGTAGATCTATCTAGATTGCCTGTGATTCCTGCTATGTTCTGAGGAGCGGGTAATTTCGGTTCTGCTTAAATTTTATCGTTTCTAAGTGCTAGTTGAGGTCGATCTGAGGAACTGTATAACAGCTGTGCGGTGGATTTGTTACTGTGGATTTTCAGTCGGAACACGAGTTGATTAAATTTGAGTTAATTTTTAGTTCTTCAGTGTTTTTATCCGCGCTAAGTATAGTACAGTTGTTGTCGGCCTGTTGTTTTAAACGTTGTCTGAATGTCAATGCAGTCTCCTGGGCAGGAGCATAAATTCGTTTGCCTGTTGTTCGATGGCCTTCTTTCATACGGTGTTTGAATCGTAGAATTTCCGGACGATTTGCCTAAGCAGTTCTTGAGTTCGGTCTTTCTCTTGTTTTAAACGGTGTCTTAATATGTATTTGTTTGAATATTGCCTAACATTATGTTACAGAAATATCGTAGAATTTCCGGACGATTTGCCTATAAACGGTGTCTTAGTATGTATTTGTTTGAATATTGCCTAACATTATTACAGAAATATCGTACAATTTCCGGACGATTTGCCTAAGCAGTTCTTGAGTTCGGTCTTTTCTCTGTTTGAAACGGTGTCTTAATATGTATTAGCCTTAACTTATGTTGCAGAGGATTGAATTTTCTGATGATTGTTTTCTCGAAACTGAACCAGGGAGAAAATCCTTTGAATCTAAAATAAATCTGACGATCTTGCCTAAGCTAATTATATAGTTGTAAGACATTTTGGCAGTTCTTTTTGTAGAATTTCACGGCAATTTGCCTAAGCAGTTCTTGAATTTCGTCACGCTTTTGCCCAAGCAGTTCTTGCCTAGGTGTTCGTCTAGCAATTTCTTGCCTAAAATTATAGCGCACCTTATGTAAAAGCAGCAATGCCATTCAAAAAAGGTGACCTGTGATGAACCCTGTAATTATCCAAGGTTTCACCTCTAGTAGTACTATTTATATCCCGGCCCTCTTTTAAATTTCTTCTCCCCTGACAATGGGAAGAGGGGAGCAGAGAGAACGAATTACATTATGGTTTGTGTTTTAATCAGAAACTCTCTTTGGAGCAAAAAAAAAAAATCAAGAACGACATTAAAAAAAAATCAAAGTTATCTGGATTTTTTTGAATGCACATAAGGATGTATTATACAGTCCTGTAAAATTTCAATGCTAAATGCCTTATACTTTTTGAACTGAAGGCCCTATGCCCGGCTTCAAATTAATAAAGGGCTAAGAGTTACATGTGTGGAGGAAATCAGCTTACAAGAAATAGCAGAAACAAGCAAACAAGAAGATATGCATAGCGCGCCGCTTGGCACTACTCTAAAACCATGCAAGCCGCAACAACCGTGTGATCAAAGGAGAGGCTAATGCACGATCTTGGTGACGAAGACGAGCCAAAGATGAAGCCATGTTCATGTCAATGCAAGGGAGGCTTACCGTCATCACAACTCCTTGGTATCCACTTTGAAAGAGGGACCCCTGCCCCTCGCTCTGACTCAAAGAGAGTCATACCGTCGGAAGTTGGAGAAGCTCACCCTAGAGCACGAATGGAGACACAACGGCAAGGCTGCCAAGACCGCAACAAGAGGGCATCGCCAATGACCGCCACCAAGCCACACCACAACAGCCGGTAGACTCTAGGTTCCTCGTAAGACGCCTTCAAGAAGAGAGAGGCACAACAGCGTCATCGGTGTCTGATCCAAAGAATGGACCAAAAGCTTTCCCACGGCACAAACACCTACAATAACGCCTCCAAAGGAGGTCACGACGTCCAAACACGCCGCCGTCGCTGGCACCGATAGCCATCGGGCAAGGCTTTCGCCTAGGGTAGAGTGGTTGTCCGCATGAAGTCACCAACATGGGGTGGTTGGATGGCAAGGTCTCTCAAGAGCAAGGCAGCTCCCGACCACGACCGACCTACGATAGTCACCTCACCGTCCACACGGTCAAGGGAGCCATCCAACACCACACACGACGAAAGATCCAACCTTGTCTGCCTACGCATAGCCCACCTAGCTACCGGGGAGGACGCTCCTCTCTGATACCTAGCGCTAGCCATCCACCCATCAAAACCAAGCGCATTGGGCGGAATCCAAATACTATTGCCTGAGCTCCTAACATGGCAAATATGAAGAAATACTTCGGGAGAGAGGATGAGGACAACACAACTCGCGGGAGAGTCACTTTTATCATTTTTGTGTAGACCAAATTATATGGTACTTTGCATTGATATTTTACACACTTACATCTCTAGCTACATCTAAATTTTTAAAAAAAACTTTAAAATATGGTATTCGATTATTTTTAAAGAGCTACATGGAGCTCGAGCTCCAAAAATCCATAGGCGTGTTTTAATCCAGTTCATTCAGGGAAAACAAAGTTTAACTACAATCCACTTCTTCTTTTTTAATTCCAATCCACTTCAGATTCTCGTACTCCTACCTCTTCCATAATTCAGAGTTCTAGTTAACTCGTATCCGTATACAGGAAGTTCTTTCTTCTCCCCTACTCCAAGTCCAACTCTGCGACGGCGCCCGTCCAGCTTTCTCCCCAAGACAGACGGCGCCTCCCTCGGTCCGTCCTACTATAAGTAGGCACGAGCCCGTACCTCTGGCCACCATAGCAAATCGAGCCACATCGATCTATTTCGACATAAACAAGTTTGTTTTCGATCAGTCTCGTTTTCGTGATGGAGAACAAGGGAGCGGCTCCGGCGGCGGCGGCACAGGAGAACAACAATAAGGAGGAGGCGCCGGCGTCGTGCTTCAAGAGGGCGACGGTGGGCGAGGACGCGACGTTCGTGGAGGTGGCCAAGGAGCAGTACAAGCAGTTCAAGGAGGCGCCCATGGAGGAGCACTGGTCCTGCATCAAGAACAAGGTCCTCTCCGTCTTCAGCGACTTCGGCGGACCCAAGGACAACAACACCCCCTCCGTCGAGTCGCAGTAGATCGACGAGTAGCGATCTCCTAGTATACCTACCATAGCCTATGATTATTACTACTACTACTACTATATTGCGAGGAGGAGCGAGTAATTTTAGTCCTGGTTAATTTTTATATCATTGCTAAGTACTGCTCAGGTTTATTGTGGATTTTGAGTTGGAATATATTAAATACTTATAAGCGATTATCTGGATCTTCGATGTCATTTTGTTCTCTTCTTTGAAGCGGTGTGGTTTGAATACCAATGCAGCTTGATCATAGAACTACTCAGACGTTCTTGCCTTCTTGGTTCTTGACAAGGCCTAAGTTGCAATTTATTTACTATTTAGCCCTCTTTCCTCAACTTAGCTTGCAGCTTTCTCTAATCTAGCAATGGCATTGGAAAGTGGCAACCAACATGGAGTTTTGGGTATTTGCTGATCAATGACGCAACCAACATGGCAACAACCATGACATGCAGTTTGTCTCCCTCTCCCTCCCACCAGTCCACCACATAACCAAACAAGACATCTTCGCAAGGTAGACAATGTGTGATGCACTTTTCGGCCATGGATATTCTTTTTTTGTTGGATTTAAAGTTGGACGATCGTCTTTTAAATAAAATTTTGGATCGGAGCTGAACCTACGTTTCTGTACTGCTGGATGAAGCTAGCGCACACATCTCGTGTTGCAACGCTGAATTGTCCTTGCAATTCTTCCGGCCGTACGTAATCTACGATATTTTCTTCCATAAATATACAAAGTTTCACCTAAATCCTACTATCTTATTTTCTTGGAAAAGTACCTAGCACTATTTATCTTCCTCATCTGTTTGCCTCGCCTTTAAAAAAATGATTTAGAAAAATCAGAAGTTTTTTTACATTGTACATGTTTCATGGCTTATAGGGGAAAAAAAGTAAAAAAAACAATGCTACGAAAAGCAATATCAGGACAGCAAATTTGTTTTCCTTCACCCAGGTCGCACAAACAGGCCGTTTTTCTGAAAATTTAAACATAGCACTTGCACGTTTATTAAAAAAAATCAGATGTGCTATGCTTAATGACAGAGGACAAACGAAACAATATATACTGGAAGATACTAAATTCTGCACACACTAGATGCTGAGTTGAGCCATGGCAACATTCATCCCATGATAGTAATATACAGAAATGAATGAACGAAGACGATTCTGAAAAATCATACGACTTCATTGCATCGACGAACTTTACCAGGGATCAGATGCATCATCGAATCAACGAAAGAAACAATGACGGGCCACATGTCAGTTGGGATATCAGCTTATGCAAATCTACATCCTGATTCAGAAGGGGTAAGCCTCCTTTTTACCCCCAACCTATTTCTACTTCCTAGAGTGAACTTGGCACACTGTTAACAAAGGGAATTAACACTAGGCCTACCCGCTGTCAGGTGGTTAAATAAATACGTGAGCTGCTACAACAAATGAGGCAGTAACACAAACAGCTGGAGCTTTCCCAGCCGTGACAAATCAATGATGATTATACTTCCTCCTATGGCGACTGTAATCTGAGACGTACCTAAAACTCTGCCCGCAGTCAGGAGCCGAGCACTTGTAAGGGCGCTCTCCTGTGTGGACTCTCACGTGTTCAGTCTGAGCCCACAGCCACTTGAAGGTCATCCCACAGCCATCCCAGGGGCACTTGAACGGCCTCTCGTCACTGTGGACGCATTGGTGACGCCTCAGGTATTTGTGCGAGCCAAAACGTTTCCCACACGACTCCTCAGTGCAAATATTGCGCTGGTGAGCACGGAGATCGGCTCTACTCTCGAACGTCATGTCGCAAGATTCAATATCGCACTGAAATAATTCCACCACCTTAGTCCTCTTACCCTTAGTTGCAGCTGAAGCTCTTACACTTTCAGTTTCCTCTGCAGTCTCTTCAATTATTGAAGGTTTAGACCTGGGTCTCAAGCTCTCAGATGGGGAGCGGGCAAAGCTCCCAAGACTTTGTGAACTGTCGGTTAGTAACTCAGACTCCCGCTTTCTTTTGCGCTTCCTCTTACGTCTGACATAGCATATGATGTTTGTTCTTTTCGAGCTTCCAATGCTTCTAGACACCAAGTCTTGCTGATTACCATACTGATACTTTTTTGGGGCACCTGAAATTTCGCCTGTTTTGGCCACACAATTTGCTGAAATGTCAGCTATTCCTCTGCCATTTTTCAAGCCCTGGGAGTTCCAGACACCAACTTCTTCAGCATTTTCTCTATCAGGGTTCTGAATACCAAGCAATCTAGCATTTGCCAAATTGGACAAAGCCTGCACCTGGCATGAAAGAGATGCGCCAGCACAAGAGCTAGACGTCTCTACAACTTCATCTTGTGCATCATCATCCGCATTGTGGTCATTGCTAGCCAGTGTCATTAATGCCAAGGAAGCATTGTCAACCTCATCTTTTCCTGGAATATCTGCTAGCATGGAGTCTCCTAAAACTCCAAGTAAAATATCAAGAGAATCAGATTCTGTGCGAACTGAATTTCTATTTTCTCCAGAGAGTGCCGTTGTCGAAGCAGCTCTCATGCCTTCGGAGACAATGACATCTCTCTTCAGATACTCATGCTGTAACTCAGTGGGAATATTGCTCTTGAGCTTCATGGCCTTGGCACCAAAATGGCTGGTATTAACTTGTACTTGTTCTAGAGAACCGATTGGCATTTCTAGATTATGTATTGCCTGCAACTCACCACTCACCAAATCATCAGCAACAGATGTTGGAACATAAATCCCCTCAATTTCAGGTGTTGCTGATACAGCACCATTACGAAACTCAATGTTCTCCTGCTCTTGTTGAACTTGCAGCTGTTTATCGTTGCACTCTGCACTAATATTATCAGAACCTAATTTTTCATGACTGCTGCTACCTTCCGCAGTCATACTTTCATTGACAAGGAACTGTTGCACAGACATAGTCACCGAACTAGTAAACACATCTGACTGGAAGACACATTGCTGTTCTCCATCTGACACCGCAGGTGAATCGTGAGAATTCACTGAACAAACTGAATCATCAGAAGTACTAGCACGTACGAGACCATCATGTTCACAGGTGCTAACACTTACTTGACCTTCACAAACTTGATGCTTCATTGGATATTCAGCAAGAGCAATAGGAATATCACTCAGACGATGCATGTCTTGAACACTATCATCAGATGATGCAATAGTTATATTGTCAGCTTCTTGCAACCGACTTGGCTGACTTGACTGAAGAGGGGCAGCTTGTTCAGCAGTTTGCTCTTTTTTGCCATTCTCATAAGCATTTCCAGAAGCTCCCATCTTAGTCGCTGTAACTGCAGGGTTAACTTCCTCAGGAGTTACTGTGGCACTATGACTGGATAAATAACCAACAACCCTGTATGGGGTTCGTGTTTTCCTGCAGAGCCATTTGAGATTTCGAACAACAGAAATAGGTGAAGAAGGTTTATATGTGGTATCCAATCTCTTCCAAAAGGATAGAGGAGGTTGTTCTTGACTCCCTTGTGTTTCTTTCCTAAGCTTGGCAAAATATTTCATGTTTAGACCCATCTGTGACGTCCAATCTCTTCCATCTTCCCTATACCCCTCATCATCAATTGAAATGTTGATTAGATGTAGATCAGATTTGGATGCATTTGCAAGTGGAACATCTTTACAATCAAACTGAAACTCGATTTCCTCAGCAATTGATATTGCTAGTGCTTTTAGCTTGGTGTAATCTGCAAAAAATTAAGGGGAAATTATAACTTCAAGAAATACACCAACCAAATTAGAGCAGTTAGCATATCAAATTGGTTATGAATCATGACTGGGAACAAGAGTTCAAACGAGATGTCAGGCAAAAGATCCCAGCTAGGATCATTTCTATGCAGCTGCAATCAGTGTTCTTTGGTCAACAAATATGAAAATGTGGGGCAACCAGGCAATGCTCCCTGATTGCTCATGTTGTGTGACACACGTGTGCAATATGTGAAAGTGGTCCTTTTGACCAAAAGTTTACATAAATGAAGGAAATACTACTTGACCCTGTACTCACTTTATCTATTCTCACTATATTCTATCATTGCAATCTCACTATATTCTATCATTGCAATTTCTGTAAAGCTTAATATAGCAACCAAAAGGAAGCCCGTTACACATAAATAGGATGGACATGGATGACGCAATTAGAGCGGTCAACTCACAAGTAATCTGTCATTTACATGGATACCTGATAGGTCTGCAATTAATTGCAAGCGTCACTTGCATAACACTACCACATCGAGCAAACACCAGAGTTTAATTGTATAGGCTTAGTGGTCTATCCTCATTACATATTTAGTTCTTTACAGTGCTCCGTCCTAGTACATGGATCCTGGACATCCTCCATTCAAAATCTACTGTATAAATTTACGTAAGTCAATATGACATGTTAGTATATTTCCTTTTTGGATTTGCTGCCTGAATTCAAACTATTGGAATTAATGATGTACTCCCTCTGTCCCAAACTAGTTGTCTCAACTTTGTCTAGATACGCATGTATACACGTTAGTGTGTAGATACATGTGTATCTAGACAAAGCTGAGACAACTAATTTGGGACAGAGAGTATTCAACAATACCAAATATAAACACTAATTTGCATGGTATATTCAAGATTTTCGTCTTCATCATGAAAGAAGCCATATACCTTATTGATAGTAAAGAAAATAAGTTCCACAGACGGGGACAATTTAAACCATCATAGCATGCATATTATAAAACAAAGCTTTAACACTAACAAACATGATGACACAACACAAGTGTGTCAAACAAGGAGTTACTGATTGCACATCCACTGTGAAGGATCACGCAACATGCCTCAGGCATTGCCAGTCAACCAGAATATGAGAACAAAAGAAGTTGCATTATAACCTACCTGAATGGCAAATGATGAGGGAATGTGCACCACCTTTGCCTTCAAGCAATTCCTCAATCTCAAGGGCATGTTGCAAGCAGAAGATACGTGGTCGTGCAAATGCAGAAGTTATATTCCAGTTGGTAGTGTCAGCGCAACTTTCTAAGGCTTGCACATCAATGTCATCTCTGCCAGTTTGTTTACTTGATTCTGTATGAAGACCATCGCTCGATATTTTCATCTCTGTTTTCTCTGTGTTAATGTGCAGATGAAGGGTATTTTCACTGCTGCAAGAATGTGAACTATTAATATGAGGCAGCAGGGGTCCATCAACTTCCTTATCTGTGAAATAAACCCCATCTTTATGTGAATTCACGTTCTGGTGACTGAAGTTAGCATGTTCCACAAGGCTGGAAGGTCTACTGGAAATAAATGGGCATCCTGATAAATAAGGAGAAACCTTTGTCAAATTTTCACACATGCAAGAAACATAACCATATCACTGGCTGGACCTGATATACAAAAGATGGAAAAGTACAAGAAAATATCTACATATTTGTATTTGGAAATCTGTGCATGTTGGTAATAAATATGAGACAACGGCGGGGAAAGAAGTTCATTAATGTGTCAATGCATCACCGGTAGAAAAGCAAACACTAAGACTCTTGCCTAAAGTAATATTAGGAAGGTAAATTTTGTTGTGTATTAGTTAGGTTGACGATGTGCACAGTATAATAAAAATTTAACTACGATGAAATTAATGATAGAAATAGCATAGACCATAGACAACTTGCGGATCTCTATTTATCCATAACCATTAAGTGTTGCGTGCTAAAATCATGTCCAAAAGATAAAATCAAGGATGCTAAAAAATTCAATCCCGCTGAGGTTTATAATAGTATAAAAGATAAAATGGCTAGCTGCTGCCCCCGGCTCACACTGGAACAAGAACAAAGAGAAGTACTAACAATGAGAATACAGTTCTACACAGAAAATATCTGCATCCCTCGATAATATGGTTGACTAATTTTCTGCACCCATAAGTAAGCTTGGAAAATAAGAAAGGGTACCTGATTTACCATCATCAGGAGAATATGGAGGTACATCTGAATGGTTCTCTTTTTCAGAGTTCAGCTTGAATCTTTCCCTATCAACAAGGGACATCTCTTCCAATGCTTTTTTCGAGGGTTGCAAAATTGCCATAAATGGGAAGCCGAGAATTCCGCAAGCAACGCAGGTCAATGAGCCAGAATCAATGCTCAAATCAAAAGGCAGGTCACTGTCCTCACCGGTCTCTGTATCAAGTTTTTGCCCCTCGGAAGCAGACATGGCATCGGACGATTTGCTATCCATAGAAATGCATTTAGGTTGTACCACAGCCATATGTACAATTCCATCAGATGATTCATTTTCTTTGCGAATAGATTCGACACTGTGGCCATCATCAGCCTTCCAAGGAGCTTTTGCGCCAGAAGGGCAGGAATGTAGTGCAGTAGAAGATGGCAGCAAGTCGGGCTCCCATAGAACAGCATTAGCAATTAATTTCTTTTTGAGAAAAGAACACAGAAGTTCATTTTCACTAATCATATCCTGTAAAAATTCTTGTTTGACCAGTAGTTCCCTGTCTTCTTTTCTCCGGTCTCTCAAACGAGAGGTTCGAATTCCATACAATAATTCCCTGGGGGATCTGAAATTAAAATAATCCAGTAGATTAAAAGTTCTGACTGATAACATAATGAGCATTTGGCAGACTCGTGTTTCTAATATGTTTACCAAAAGCACTAGAGATAAGCATAACTAAATCCGTAAATATACCATGGATACCAAGCGAATCAGGGACAGCAAGTATAATGTACAGCATGTGTGCATCTTATGTTAAGTTCTCTTTGTTGGGGGTGCGCCAGCAATTCAGCACTAACTTGTCAACCAGTGTTTGACACCGGTGGGGCAAAATTATTCTGCGGAAAGACAGGTGCCTTGGTTGTTTTCTTTAAAAGGTGTCAAATGGTCATAGTCCTTGGTTGGCCAAGTATGTTTTATGTCACATATTTTCTTAAGCAATAAATGTTCAAGACAGGAGGCCACCAATCATGCAACTGCCCAACAAAATTAGAAGTATAGAACCATATTTATTTACAAACAGAAAAACACAGATCTCAATGATATAAAATAAAGGTGCTGACACTGTTAGTGCCTTTTGAGACCCAAGGACACTTGACGGGGATATGAAATACCCGGTACCAGTCAGGTGGCCTAAACCGAGCCAGCCGGCTTTAGCGTCCCACTGCCCATTTGACCGCAACGCAAGCATCAGCTCTGCCACACCAAGCCACATGTCTGGATGGGGTCTTGCTACGAAGGAGCCTGTAGGCACGGTCGGAAACAGGCTGATGGCCAAAGTCTACACGACGTACCCTGGCATGCCATGACAGGAGTTGGCAGCCCGGATGGTCTGACAAGACAGAAACCACGACCAGCATGCCCTCTTCACCATCATGGCGATTCCAACAGTGCTGGGACAAGACGACTCGCATGTCTGGCTCCATCATGGCACCCGCAACAGTGTTACCCTCTATTTCTAGTCACTTCATAGTAGTACCCGGGAACTGTAGCACCGTCTGCCATGTCTATGAGTCCAGCGGAGCAACTCCCATATGGACAATCCCCTCTCAACCCTTAAAGAGGGAAGATAACTTCTCGTTTCCCATTTCACCTTGTAAGGAACTAGACCAGGCAGCACCGGACTGAGCTCCACCATCGCTTTGAGCACTCCTCATACTATAAGCAAGCACACTGGACGTAGGGTCTTTGCTGGCAACATCCCGGGGCCTGAACCTGCTCACATCCCTCTGTTCTTGTGATTCGTATTCGTGTGTGCTATACTTGCCTCATACCGACCTACAAATCTATTGCCGAGGTAAGAAGAAACCCCAACAACACTATCATTGATAGCTTTCCTGCCATTCTTTTCGGATTATATGCCAAATACATGTTTTGGGCATCTTGAGTGTTCTTCTAAACTCTTTACAAGTTTTCAACCTTATTTTCTGTGTTTAATTCAGGCAATATACAAGTAAATACATTATAGTTATATGGTATTAATGATATCAATACGTATTATTTGTCCACTTACATATGAATTCTCATGATACATTTGAAAGTTGAAACTATCCAAGTGTTACCTTCAACCATGTTATCCCATATATTCCAAGAGTGGAATGCTAATGATACAAATGACGGCAAAAAACTTACTAATTTTACCATTTGAACTGCTTGTATTAATAATAACATCTGAACTAGCATAGCTTGACACACTCGATTCACAATTTATTTTAAAGCACATTGCAGCAACTAGTGACGCTTGCTCCTAGAAACTAGCTGGATAACGGTTGGCAAGCCACATATTAAGCACATGAAACCTTCAACAGCATATAAACTTGGGGTAGTCAAGTAATGCAAGATCCATATTTGCATCGAGGATGTTCTACTGTGGAAGTGGAACTCCTTTCCATGTCTTAATAGTAAAACTTCTACCTAGGTGGTATGTTTTTTGGTGACTGAGCAGATATATTTGATTTGTTACTTTGGTTTACCAGATGATGCTAGCGCCTACCCCCCCCCCCCCCCCCCCCACCACACACGCAACTTCTGATACAACAAGTTGGGTAGGCTAACAAGTACATCTGAGTAAACCACTAGCTGTACCAATTGGCTTGTCTTTTAGGAACGACAAAAAAATTTACTACTATTCTGCTGCTGCATTAATCTGCATGTATGGTGACTGAAAAAACAAGGTTTACCTGGATATAAAGGAAACTGCTAGCAAATACAGTAGCTGTTGATGAGAGAGCATTGGAAGATAATTCATCACAGCTCTTCGAACTGCAGCCTCTTTGGCAAACTTCAACCACTGGGGAGTTGCGAAGTTCGCAGCTTCTCCACAATTAAATCCTGCAACGTAACAATCAATTCATATAGAAATTAGAATTACTAATTAAATGCAAAGAAACAAAGGAAATGGAAACGTGTAGATCTACAGTGTACGTTTAACATTATCTATCATAAAGTTGGGTGAAGTCCAAATGTACCAAAAAATTAGAGCAGCACTGAAGATTGAAGACTTACAAAGTTATATCTATGATAAATTGAGTAAATTCCAATGTATAAAAACAATAAGCTATAAAATATCAAACATGATCATAAATATCACAGTTCCATATGTACCTAAGATAATCAAAAGTTATTGTGCCATAACAATACAACATCACACAGGACACATCAGTCATAGGCAATCTTAGATTATTCAAATTTACTGCCAGCGCCATACAACATTTACAGCTTAGCCGGCATGCACAGATTTTCAACAATTAGCAGAATCATGATGAACTGAATGTTGTAACAACGAACAGGGCTAATGAAATCTTAAGGCTGGATGGTGCAACTGACCATGGCTAAATCCAACATGGTAGGCCCTTGGGAACGTCACCACAAACTCACCAGGATATTGTACCAATCTGAAGCAGAATGCATATATCAGTAGTTCAGTACAGAAATGGATTTTGTTTACTGATAAGAAAACATTGGTCAGTGGAGGTTTCAGCGATTGTACCTACAGCAGGGCAGACCAGAGGCTACAATGACCTCAGGGGACATCAATGTAGTTTTCTCCCCAAGCACTGCCAGCGACGCTGCACGAACAAACAATCAGACTAACATCCCTTCACTCGCGATACTATACAATATATGTGGATAACGCAAGCAAACACAAGAGAATAGGAGGTACCAAGGTGATCAGGATTTCCTCCATATCCATGCACACGGATAACCTCCTCGAGCTCAGCAGCCCGGTCCCCAGGAACCGCATACCACGTCTTGGGCGCGCCGGTGTGGAGGAAGTTGAGGCTGTGCAGCTCATGGTCCTCAATGTGCCAGGCAAACCAACTGAAGAGCATCCCGATGTACACCATGGGGGAAGTGACCCCAGGAACATCGTCCGGCATGAACCGGGTGAGCGACCCGGGAGCCCGCGCGATGGCCTGGAGATTCCAGGGGCTACTGGACAGCCTCCACCCCACAGACTTGTCCTCCCCTTCGTCCGTCAGATCGGTGACGCGGTCGCGTTTCCGCTTCCTGTGTGGGTGCGACTGCACAGAGGCGCCGAAGCCGGATCCCGGGACGTCGTTGGCGTACTCGATGTAGATGGGGCGGTCGGCGGACGCCTTCCAGAAGAGGGACTCCACCTCGAGCGGGGTCGGGTCGCGGAGACCGGCGAGGTGGGTCTTGGAGAAGGCGCGGGACTTGGCCTCGAACTGCTCGAGCGTGTAGCGCTCGCCGCTCTGCCAGACCTGCTTGAGCACCTGCGGCGGCGGGCGGCCGCGGCGCGGGGTGCCGAGCTCCTGGTGGCGGGTGGTGAAGACGGCGGCGGGGGGCGAGGCCGGGGGCGGGGTAGCGGAGGAGGATGGGGTAGGGTTGGAGGGGTCGGAGGCGGCGGGATTGGGGTTGGGATTGGGATTGGGGTTGTGATTGGGGGCGTCGGAGGCGAGGAGGGAGCGGTTGAGGCGGGCGAAGACGTGGCGGCGGGAGGGGCGCTGGTAGGGCGGGATGACCTTGCAGATGCCGTACTCGGCGGCCTGGCGCTCGACGCGGGAGAGGAAGGCGATGGGGTCGGCGAACTCGGACTCCGTGGGGCGGTACTCCGGGGCGCGCGGCAGGCCGCGGAGCCACGCCGGGACGGCCGTCTCCGGGCGGCTGGCCGCCGGCGTCGGCGTCGGCGTCGGCATCGGAGCGCGGCGTGCTAGGGTTTTAGGGGGCGGCGACGGGGAGCATCTGGGTTTGAGGTGGGGAATGGCCCGGGTACTGACTGGGAAGACGGTGTTGAAGGAAGGAAGGAAAGAAATGTGGTGGACTGAAAACTCAGGATTGTGTGGGGTTTGCCGGCAGGGAGGCACCGTCGTCGGCTCGTCTCCAAATACAAGCCTTTTGCGCCTTTTTCAGTGATGGGACGGTTGGTATTTTCAGTTTTCCTTGACGGTTGGTTGCCCTGGTTTGCTATATCTGGTGATCGTCCATTTTCTATAGGCAGAAAGCTGGGAACTACTACCTCCGTTCGATTTGAGGTAATTGCACCAATCATACAAAACCTTGTACATGATGTGCAAATTCATACAAAATCTTTCAAATCGTTATCCCGCCATACAAAACCTTGTCGAGGAGGTGCAAATTCATACAAAGCGAATCCGCTGCCGCCACGTGTCCCATGCCACGGTGGAGAAGCAGTTGGGCCCATTTCTGATGATTTTGCAAATACCCCCCTGGGAGAAGAGCAAACCCTACCCCTCGTCCATCCGCTAATTTTGCCAGCTCCTCGAGCAGTTCCGAACCTTCCTGTAGTACGACGACGGAGCCGCCGAGGACGTAGACGACGGAGCCAGCGACGGCGACCTCGTCGGAGCAGATGAACGACGCACCGCATCGCCGTGAAGATGACGAGGACCCTCCGCAGTACGGTTAGTTCTTCTTCTTCTCCCTCTCTGCTTGTTCCCGTTCCGCCATGGCGCCGCACGGTGGTAGGGTTTTACGTACGATGCGATGCGATGATCTCTGGTAAAGATTGGTCGTGTACCTACAGGTAGTGTGTAGGAATCGTTTCCACGCAGTTCATGTGCCAAAAAAAGCAACTTTGAAAGTGTCCTTCGCCACCGCATATTGCCGCAAAATTCGATCTTGATTTGTAAAATTAGTCGGTAATTGACAGTGGGTTCAGTGTGATTCGTCTCTGGTAATGTCACTGTATGGAAATAGGTGAATTTAAATCGTATAAATCAAGGTTTCGTGGTAGATGCAAGATGTCCTGTTTTGGGTCTGAATTTGTCTGAATGTTTGAACACTGAATTTCTCTGAATGTTATAACACTGAAGACTGTATTTTGCAGATGAACCAGACAGGTTCACTGTTTCTCTTCTGCATAATGGATTGTTCTATGGGATGAGGGATAACGTGGAGTACATTGATGGGACACTAGACTTCTATGACAACTGCTACACTGAAACATTCTCTTTGTTGTGGATCCAAGATTTTGTTAGGCAGGGTGAAAATAAAGTCACAGAGAGGACATGCATATATTGGAGTCCACCTGGAACAGATATGAGAGATGGGCTTTGCTCCATTGAAAATGATTCAGACATCCTTGCAATATGTGAGGCTGTGAAAGAGGAGAAGGTTGTTCACCTGCTGGTGGACCTTACAAATTCCATCAAGAGGTTCAGGCAGGATGTTGTTGTGCCAATTCCAAGCAAGTACTTAGGAGTGAGTGTTGGTCACATTGAAGATGCAGTGGAGCCTGGCAATGTGAATGGCAGTGACATTGAAGATGCAGAGGATGAAAATATTCCAGAGGGTGAAGAGAATGGAGAGGATGGAAGTGATAGTGCTGATTCTGAATTTTATGATAGTGATTGGGATGTAGAGGATGGAGATGATGACCTTTTCCTTGACAATGTGGACAAGGATGTGAATGACCACAATGAGCACACTCCATAGTTGAGCATGGAGATGATGCTGGACTTGAGCATGAAGATTTACATCTGTCAAGGGAAGAATACATGAAGTTGGAATACAAATTCAAGGAATTCAATGCAGATATAGATGTGGAAACACCAATCTTCAAGGTTGGCATGCTTTTTTCTTCTATGCCAGAATTGAGAAGAGCTCTGAATACTTACAGTGTGAATGAAAGAGTGAAGATTAGGAAGACTAGAAATAAAGCTAGCAGGCTACATGCTAAATGTGAAGGCTTCAATGAATTTGGTTGTCCCTGGATGATTAAGGTGGCAGCTGACAAGAGGACAGAGGAATTTGCTGTGAAAGAGTACTGTGGAGAACACACTTGTGAGAGGGTTTGGGAGCTAAAGACATTGACAACACCTTTTCTGACTCAAAGCTTCATAGAAGAGTTCAGAGACAACCAGAAGCTAGATTTGAAGGGTTTTGCTGCAAAGGTTCAAAGAAAGTTCAACATGTGCCCCAACAGGTATAAGTTGGGCAGAGCAAGAAAGGCAGCACTTAATATAATTCATGGAGATGAAGAGGAGCAATTTGCTCTACTGTGTGACTATGGAGAAGAACTAAGGAGGTCAAACCCAGGGTCCAAATTTTTTCTTACCACAAACCAAATAAAAGAGCATAGTGATCCATAACCAAAGGAGCACTTGGCTACACTCACTGGTCCTATGATGCATGCAAGAGGGGTTTTCTTGAAGGATGCAGGCCATTTATTTGCTTGGATGGATGTCACATAAAGACAAGGTACAAAGGCAATTTGCTCACAGCTGTTGGAATTGATCCAAATGATTGCACATTTCCTATAGCAATGGGTCTAGTTGAGGTAGAGTGCACAAGCTCGTGGGAGTGGTTCCTCACTACTCTCAGAGATGATCTCAACATAACAAACACTTCTCCTTTCACCATTATGAGTGACAGGCAGAAGGGCCTGATAAATGCAGTTAAAAAAATCTTCCCAGATTCAGAATACAGACATTGTGTGAGGCATCTGTACACAAAGGAGAAACCCTGAAAAATGATCTATGGGCAATTGCAAGGTCTACAAATATACCTACCTGGGAGAGAAACATGGAGAAGATGAAAGCTGACAGTGAAGATGCATGGAAATGGGTGGAGGAGTTGCAACCTAACACATTTGTCAAAGCATTCTTCAGTGACTTCCCTAAGTGTGGCATGCTCCTAAATAACCACTCAGAGGTTTTCAATAGCTATATTCTAGAGGCCAGAGAAATTCCAGTGTTGTCCATGCTTGAAACCCTTTTCTACAAAATGATGCACAGAAATGTTGGCAAGCTAAAAGAAGCAGAGAAATTGATAGGTTCTATTTGTCCAAAGATTAAAAAGAAAATTGATAAAGCCACGGAATGGGCAAAGAAGTTGGGTGCATAACATGCAGGAGGTGGTCTATTTCATGTAACATCTCATGAGTATGAGAGGACCTACAATGTTGACATGGTTGGCAGGGTGTGTGACTGCAAGAGGTGGCAATTGAGGCATTCCATGCCATCATGCCATAGCATGCTGCAGAGAATACAGGAGGGATCCTTGCTCCTTGGTTCACACATGCTATAGCATTGAATCTTATAGAAGAGCCTATGCTTATCCCCTTGTGCCTCTGAAATCAAGGGTGCATTGGAAGAAAACCAATGTGCCTAAAGTTTATCCTCCTCTGTACGCCAAGGTTATGGGTAGGCCCAAAAAAATAGAAGGAAAACTCCTGAGGAAAAGGTGAAAAAAGGAGTGAGCAAGCTAACTAGGGCAGGCATGACAATGCACTGCACAATTTGTGGAAATCCTAACCATAACAAAAAAAGGCATGCCAAGTGGGTGGAGGAGCGGAACACAGTGCGTGTGAATATAGAAGATGAGGACTATGATGATCCAGTGATGTTGCAGCACATATTCATGCAATAAACTGATCCCTCTAATGATCCAATGCATAACCAGGAGAGCATGGTCTACATCATTGGGCAAGAGGTACTTCAGATTTTCTGTATCAGGTTTTATATAATTCAGCACATTTTTTTCCCTTGACAGATGTCATAACATATGATTGCAGGAAAGAGAGCACTTACCTCCTTCAAGGGTGCAAGGTCCTCTGCCTGATGAGAGCACCTTTGTGGTTCAGGCAAGAGAGGTCATGCCAGCACCAAGAACTACTACTGCACAAACCAGGTCAGGTTTAGTTGCATAAGTTAGAGCAAGAACTACAAATACTACTGCACAAGCATCAGCAGAGGGGAGTGGTAGAGGAAGAGGCAGAGGCAGGGAAAAGGGCAAAAAGAAGGCAGGTGAAGATGGAGGAAGCAAACCTACTAGAGGAAGAGGTAGAGGCTCTTCAAAGAGGAAAGCAAGCACTCTAGATGATGCCCCAATACCTGAAACAGGCACAAACTTGACAAGGACATACCCCACTTGGCATGGCTCTGCACATTGGTGGCTGTTTGGTGATGATGTACTTGAAACCCAAGAGACAGGAATACCAGATCTAAATGAAGCACTCCATGATGAAATCCAGATTTCCCAGAATGCTCCTCCAATGTAGAATTTATTTACTTACTGGCTTGTAATAATTTAAATGGATATATATGGTTTTAGGTGGATTTCAGTGGATTTCTGTGGTTTTATGTGGATTTAAATGGATTTATGTGGATTTAAATGGATTTCTGTGGTTTTATGTGGATTTAAATGGATTTCTGTGGTTTTAAGTTTATGTCATGGCAAAATCCAAAGAATATATTCATTATATGCACAATGTTGATTTCTATTTGTTTTGTATCAAAACATGTTGGCTTTGCAATTTATGGTCACCTTATAGACTAGCCATCTTTACTGCACACAAAAAGTGTTAAAAATCATTCAAAAAATTTGCAAAAAATGATGAACAAGAAGAATAGATGTGACATAACAGGAATGCAATGACCATTTCATCTGCATCCAAGCATTCCATCTAATGCAAGCATTTACAGAAGGCAATATTTAACAAAACAGGAGATAGGACCTTTCGTGCCGCCATCTCGCTTCCTCGGCCTACGCATCCCGCAGAGCCCGGTTGCAAGCAGCACTGAGCATGGGAATGCCCCTCTGCCGCACCCCTCCTCCTCGAGCTGGTGCCGCCGACCTGCGAGTGCTCTCTATCGACCACTCGGACTTCGCCATTCGCCGCCGCCACCATGGTTTTGCCGCCGCTAGGGTTCAGAGGGAGAGGGGAAGGGGGGAAACTGATGAACTGTCGTTAACTGAAACCAGCGTCAGTTCCTATTTCAGTAGCTGCTTTGTTCACTAGCGAGAATTCAAATAAACGCAGGGTGGTTTCTGTAAAAACTCCAAAATGGGCCCGTCTTCTATTTCCACCGTGGCAGGGACACGTGTCGGCAACGGAGCAACCGTGTATGAATTTGCACATATAAAACAAGGTTTTGTATGGCGGTATCATGATTTGAAAGGTTTTGTATCAAACTGCACATCGTTGACAAGGTTTTGTACCAATGGTGCAATTACCTTGTTCGATTTTAATCACAGCAGCAGCGACCCCAACTTATATATTGATTAAACCAAAACAGAGATAATAGTACAAAGTTCTCCCTCCTGCCCCACTCCGAGGCGACACGCGAGAACCCTAGCCTCCTACGCCACCTTTCCCACCCTCCCACCTCTTGGTCTTGGACTGATAGCTTGGTCTCCAATCATTTGGTTGATTTAGTGATGTATTATCTTAATTATGAATGTTTTACATGCTTTTATAGACATATATGTCAATGTACTGGTCCAGGTTTGAAATGATATACACATGTTTATTTCTAGTAGATGATCCTCTAATCTAACTCATATCGCTATCAATGTATGGTGTATAGCCATAGGGATCACTATATATTTCCCTTGCATGTTGTGGTGATATTTTAGCCTTAGGGTTTAGTTTCTAGTGATCATATAGACACACATGTTGTCATCTAGTGGCTATGCATGATTTGCAATTGTTTTTTCCTTGTTTTTGTGCCTCTTTTTATGGGTTACCCCTAGTGTACTGTCTAGTTCCCAAGTATATGCTACACTCAGATCTATTTGTTTGAATGGACCATGAGCTCATGTATGTATCAGTGGTCATCAGCTCAACCGTTGACGATCTAGAGCTCTGATGACACTTACCTTGTCAGTTCTATTCTCATATAAATCCAATAAGAACAAAATCTACCATGCTCTCTAGCTTCCATATTCTCTCTAGTTGCCTACCTGAAGCTTGGTTCTTTTGGAATTCTAATGAATGTTATGCATGCTCCTCCTAACTACTAAAACTGACTATATGCATGACCCCTTCGGTGAATTCACGAGAAGGCAGTGGAGAAACATGAAAATACATGGAAAATGGATCTGTGGACTATGAGGATTGATGGGGAGACGTTGCCGCATTTTCCCTAGTTGCTCCCTCGACTCCATCACTCCATCTCTTTCATCACCATGATGAAGAGTGAGTAGTTCATTCATGGACTATGTGATTGTGAAAATAATTTATATCAGTATCCCTATTGTGCTTCACTAATTAGAGGCACATGAGCTGTCTATCATGATTCTGACCATATTTTGTATTACCACTATGGTGGTTCTTTTGTTAGTGAGATGATTTATGAGATGTAGATTTCTAGTTATCTTTTATATATAGATAGATGTCTATGTTACCATGTTCATGTATGCTTTGTTTTGATCTAACTAGTATGCTAGAACGTGTGTGGGGATGTGTGCATTAGACGAAATAATCCGGTGGTATGCATAGGATAGTGACATAAAAATTTAGGTGCTGACATGGTTTTTACCTTCCCGTTGATTGCCTCATATGGGATAAACGAAAGCTTGTGCTTTATGACGTCCAGTGATAAAAGGTATGATCTTGTTTGCCCAAAGGTATTGCTATTGTGTTCAGCAACATGTTATAGATCTTAAGGCATCACTTTGTTAATTCTTAAGTATAGCATGAGGAAGTTTTCACTTGTTGTAGGAGTATTACAGGGTTGTGTTGCATCAACTCTTTGCTTGACCGTGATGTCCATATATATGCTTATCAATGACTTCGTATTTGTCTGCATGCTCTTAACTTATCGTTTGAAGCCTTATTACCACGACCATGTTTATCAAAGAGATCAAGTTAAACCATGATGTCCGGTCCATTTTTAGCCATAAGAAAAGCCTTCTACACTAGTTTTACTTGTTGTTTTTATAGTTCTTATTAAATACTAAAATATCTTTGCTTGTTACATTTACTTATAAAGTGAAGTGTTGCATTTCTTACGCACCATGAGTGCCTGACAAGCACTCAAGTGAGTTGGCGGCAGAAAATTGTCGTTTTTGCAGATTGCTTGAAGAGGGCAAGGAAGAGAACTACCATTTTTTCCCATAGAGTTCGATATAAACTCTCGGGTCACCCTGGTGGGGAAAACAATGTTTGCTCCATCACCCTACGCTTGAAATCCCAACTAGTGGAAATTTAAAAGAGTACCATCAAATCCTGAAAGAACAAATAAATTACAGGCGGTTCTCACAAATCCAAAAAAGAGGATCTCAAAAGAAAATGTAAAACACAATCATGCCCTGATCCTTCTCCACTGTTGCTGCATATAACCTCGAAGAAGCGTCCGTCGGCCAAGCCAGCAATGACAAAACCACTTGGGACCTGGCTGACACTGTCGCAATGAGGAAGTAAATCCTCCACTAGGAAGACAAACTATTAATTGAAGAACATGATTCTGAGGCGCGTAGTAGCTCCCTGGCCAAGGATATAAGCGGCGGACCGTCACCCCCCGTTGATGATCTTCGCTAGTAGAAACTTTGATAGAGACCCATGAATGTGCAAATCTGACCATCCCGCCCCTTACGCTTGCCAACACAACAACTGGAAGCAACAACAATCTCCGAGATTTGCATCTTCCCAAGCTTATTTAGAGGACGAGGAAGTTGCAGCTCAGTGCCCCATTCAACTCTCACAACTGGAGTCCTAGAGAGTAGCAGAGCACCATTACCCGCCAGCAGGAGCTGCTCGACTATTGTTGCAACTTTCTCCTTGACTGGCAAGGCCTCCGGAGGAGAGAGGAGAGGGGCCGAAGGCGGTTAGGAGACTCTCACTGGAGGATAGGAGAGAGTGGAAATGAGAGCTGCAGTCGAGGCACAGTTCACGATTTGCTTGGGCTCAACGACTATAACCTCACCATTTGGAGCACTAAACCATCGAACATCGTGACATTGTCAGAAAAATCTATATCTCCTCTTACCATGCTAGTCTCAAGAGAATTATGAAACGAGAGAAATGCTAGAGTTTTCGGAACCATTTCAGCAATGCCGACGACAATCTTCGTTTGGAAGCTTGTCTTTGAAGCATCGCCGGGGTGAAATGCTTGGGAGCTAGTAGTATAATGCTATGAGCGTGATCTCGATGTCACTTATGCTCTTGTGACATTTTGTTGCAGTAAACCAAAAACTTATTTGCTCAGTTAACAAAATCGGGCAAATGCCACACGAACGGCGGCGAGTCGGCCCACGCCATCAATCAATCTCACGGGCTCGTCGAGGTCGACACATTCGGCTCGTTCACGTGGTGCCCACTCGTCCCAATCCAGCTCGCACCGGCCGCATACGTCTGCCGAAACATATCCTAGTAGAACACACCGCACACACTGACATGTGGGGCTCACCGTTCCCCGGCCGCCATGTCAGTGTAACACCGCACTCCTTTTCTTCCTCGCGTCTGCCAATTTCCGCAGACGGCACAATTATTGTGCCGAATTGATCCAAAATAAAAATCCAAACAATTTCCCGTTTCTCTCTCTCCTCCCGTCCGGCATCGATCCCCAAACTCCTCTCGCACCAGCCACCTCCTCCTCCGCTCCCACTTCGCGCGCGAACCCCCTCCTCTCCCGTCTCCACGCCGGCGGCTCTGATCCGGCCGCCGTCCCTCCCCATGCAGCACCGCTCGCCGGCGGCCGCCACGGCCTCCGCCTCCGCCTCACCCGGGGCGGTGACTGCTGCTGCTGCTGCGGCGGCGGCCATGGCGCCCGGCGTAGGCGGGGTGGAGCCGGCCGTGACGCTCGACCAGGTCCCGCGCTGGAGCGACCCCGACCAGCGCCTCCCCTCCTCCCCCACCGCCGCCGGATCCGAGGCCCCCGCCTCCTCCTTCCTCTCCTTCGCCGATCCCCTCGACGCGGCCGCCGGTGCGGGAGGCCGCGGCGCGTCCCGCTTCCCCGTCGACGACGAGGTCAACTCCAAGATCTACCTCTGGCGGGGCCACCCCTGGAACCTCGAGGTCGACGCCGTCGTCAACTCCACCAACGAGGTCCGTCGGGATTCCCTTCCTCTGGTGCCGCAAATAGTATTTCATATCACGATCGAGATGCTAACGGTTGGTGAATGGCTGATGCAGAGCTTGGACGAGGCGCACAGCAGCCCGGGGTTGCACGCGGCGGCGGGGCCAGAGCTCGTCGAGGAGTGCGCCACCTTGGTACATTTTTCCTCCCTTACGATGCTCTTTGTTCTAGGGGCGCATTTCGATTTGGAATTGTGACCAGCCTCGGTGTGCTTTTTTCTCTCATGGATTTTTGCAGGGTGGATGCCGAACTGGGATGGCCAAGATGACCAATGCGTATGATCTCCCTGCTAGGTTGGTGATTTGATTTTGATTTTGTTCTGATCAGCGCTGTTGTAGTTACGCTACATACTTGTTACTTGAGAATGGAGACTACAGAGGGTAGATAGTTAGTAGAGCCTTTCAAGTATTGATTGAAATGTAGTTGGGCAACAAGTGTTGATGTCATAAATTTTTTGTGTATGAATTCTTAAACAAAGGGTGTCTATTTCCCATTGGGTATATGCACAATGTTTACTCACTAGAGAAGTGCATATGGTCAATAATCCTTTGTAATTGCCGTTTTGCATTCTTTATGCTCTTCTTTAAAGAGGACATCCAAATTTGACCATTGCTGCAAGGGAATTTAGATATATATAGCTGTTTTATCTGCTCCTGCCATCTTATAACCATCATTTTTAGTTGCAAAGCAGTAGCTGTCAGCAAAAGAGCAGTTGCAGGGATGACGTAAGCTCACTTTTGGTCTTTAGTTTGACATGCATTTGCAGAAAATGAACTTGGTTATCAAAACTGCTGTGAAGTTCATTTGGATAACTTGGCAAACTGTTAGATCCCTTCAGAAGGAATTAACAGTGAAGTAAATTATCATCTGGATTAATCAACACAGCAACATTTTATGGCATTTGCTTCTGTGAGCATGAACAATCATAGTTTCATGGTCAAACTTCTTCAAGAGATGACCCTGGATTTGCACTCTATGACACCCCCACCCACCTCTGGCAAAAATTATCTGCCAGTTACTGCTATGAACTGGGCACCATAGAACAGTAGGTGTTATTCATAGCATTGCTATACCTTCCCTATTCATTGCGGGTTTATTATTTGTCGGTACGGGTTTGGCTTATGACTAGTTTGGAATTCGTCGCCAACTGAGTATTTCATGGAAAGCCGACAAGGAATTCCATCAATAACCCACAGTTTTGATTCTTTAGAACAACTTGATGAATTTAGTAGATCCTTTTAGCAGGCCCCTCAATGAGCATAGATCGAACCTATCCTATTTTTTGTTGTTGTTGTGATGGCTGGCTATTCATGGACTAGCTGTACCTACGTTTTTTTGCTTGGGATCAATATAAGCAAGCAGTCCATTCAACAATAAGCCAAATTCCCACTATGGAACTATGACACAATCAAACCTGAATGAACAAAATGTTGAATTGAATCATACGAGTCTATACTGTGGTTTATTACTCAATTTTGCACTTGCTGTTTTATTTACCAAGTACTTATTCAATCGAGAGAAAGAAAGAGACTAATAAGAATTTTCTTATCACATTGGGAAGGATACTGTCAGTGTCAGTTATGCTATAAATTGGGCAATTTTCTTTGCTAAGGCAATACTGTTCTGCTGATGTATTTTACCACTAGAAAATTGGTGATACTTTATATTCAATTAAATTGTAGTGGGAGGATCTATTTTTCCCAGAAACGCCCATGAGTCTGACGATATGGGTGATCACTCTTGCTGCTCGATGTCAAACCAGCCATTTCAACTACAATGCTTGCTCACCGTAGACCATTCCTAACTCCTAATTCTCTGGTTCCATGCTGCATTTCGTACTGTAAACCCTATTGCGCTTTCTCTGTAATTTGCTTCACTGTGCAATTTGTTTTTCCATTTGAATAGATACTTATTGTAAGGATACCAGAGCAGAGTATACCTCAGGCCGAGAACGGGGTGAGAACTACACTGCACCAAGCCGACCCACAAATTAATCTTTGCAACCCACCTCGCACCAGCCCGCAACGTATCAGCCCCCAAACTGCACCAATCCATTTCACTTTTACGGTTTCAAACCATTTCAGTCCACGGCCAGAAACCATGGGGATAGGCAAAGCTGTGTCTCATCCCAAGAAGCACACACTTCCAAAGATTTCATTTACTTGATTAGCCATGTTCAGCACAAGATACTAGTAATCACTGCTCACCAGGCAGAGAGGAAGCCACAGAACGGGGAACTAGGCTAGGCTAGAGGAGGGCGTTCATGGGGTAAGACTGGAGGACGGATTTCGGTGGCAACAGCGTGCGGGTAAGAGCGTGCTGCTTTTGCAGATTTAATCCATGCTTTGGAACCGTTGCCCACCCGTTGTGGATTGGAACAGCACCGCACCAAGCCGTAAAATGAGTTGATCCGTACCGCTCCAATCCAACTTTGAGTTGAACCCGTTTCAACCCACCCAAATGACATCGAAACATAAACCAACCCCGTTACACCCGCACAAACCGGCCCCAGTCCCTGCCTGAAGTATCTTACACTCAAGGGTGATCCATTCCCATCGCATATAATTTTTTTGAAAGTAACATTAGCTATGTTTGACCAAGTTTCTTGAAAAAAAATTGTGCCAAGAGGGCAGGCCCGGGTAGTGGCGAAGTCATCCCCACTTGTGCCAAGAGGTCCTGGGAGTCTCTCTGCATTGTACTTTGCAGGGGTAAGACTAGGTTCCTATAATCCCTCACCAGACCCCACCTTGTGTGGGAGCTTCTATGCACTGGGTCTTGTCCTTTTTTTAGCATTATCTATGTTTGACCAAGTTTCTTGAAAAAAATATCAACTTCTACATTATCAAATCAGTATCATTAGATCCATCATTAAATATATTTTCATATTATATTTAGTTGGTGAAACTTTAAAATGTTTGACTTAATATAAAATTTGTATGCCTTATACTCTCCCTTCAAATTTGAACTACACTCACCTCAAGAATTATGGAACGAAAGGATTACTTTGGAATGGAGGAAGTAATTGATTTCTTTATATTTGCTCTTCTGTTTTCATGCTTATCAGTTTGTTTTGCAGGAAAGTCATCCATACCGTGGGCCCTAAATATGCTGTCAAGTATCACACAGCTGCAGAGAGTGCACTTAGCCACTGCTACAGGTCTTGTTTGGAACTACTCGTTGAGAATGGTCTTGAAAGGTAAAGCTTTGACGCTTGAATGCTTATATATTTTTGTTCATGCTACATTTTGATGCTTCCCAATACTGCATTCCACATAGTATGTCCTGGATTTTACGAGGTTAAGTTATTTATTTTTTGTTTCATGTGATTAGCATAGCAATGGGTTGCATATACACAGAAGCGAAAAATTATCCTCGCGAACCAGCTGCTCATGTGGCAATAAGTGAGTTATCTGGTCAATATTTTCTTTCACTTCTCTTTATGTTCCCGTTTGGATTTTTTATGTCTACTATTCTATGGATGCAAACTCCTAGAATGGATTCTATCTGTGTTAATTATTTTTCTGTTCAACACCTTCTCATAGTTTCTAAGTCCCATCTTCTTTGGATGAGGTTGAGCAGGAACAGTTAGACGTTTTCTGGAGAAGCAAAAGGACAAAATAACTGCTGTTGTCTTTTGTACTATATCGTCATCAGATACAGAGATATATAAGCGGTACTTTGACTGAAACCAACATTGCTAGTTAAGTGTGGTGATTTTCCTGCATAGATTGACAGTGTTGCATCCTGCAGATTGCTTCCTCTCTATTTCCCACGGGACAAACAGGAGGAAGAGATAGCTTCGCTAAAACTTCCAGCTGATGTTGGGGATGAGAATGGCGAGCCAATAATAGATGAAAGGAAAATAAGAATAAAAACATTGCCTGCTGAGGCAGCAAATAGCAAATATCCAGTTTCTGTGCCTGGAGATGTGCCTCTTTCTGGTTCTGGATTGACACGCAGAAGGTGAAACTCAAACAAATTACTTGACGATAATCACCAGAAATGATTGTTTGTGCTACCTTAAGATACTTAGTCTTGGAGTCTATCTGATTCTGTTATATTCCATACAGAAATTCTAAGATGGATTCGTATTTGGATCCTACCTTTATGTCCATAATTAAAGATCCAGATCTCCAACGCAAGGAGCAATGGGAAAAGTCTGCTCAGGCAAAGAAAGGATTTAATTGTGCTAAGTTGCTCGGTTTCGGTGACCTTGGTGGTCCTGCATTATCAGCTGCGGAAGAATATTCACTTCATTCACGATACCTTGCAAAAGCAAATTCCCTTAATCTTTCAGAAATCGCTGAAATGAAAATAATGTATGTAAATTCATCATATTATGTTTCTTTGGATTTTCTTTAGGTTTCTTTCTATCCATGATAATTTTCCTCTTGGCACTGTGTCATTTGTCTATATTTGATACCATACCTCAATTTCAGTTACCGTGGCGGGGTTGATAGTGAAGGGCGTCCAGTCATGGTGGTTGTTGGTGCTCACTTTCTTCTTCGCTGTTTGGATCTTGAACGATTTGTTTTATATGTAGTAAAGGTAATCAATTGAAACACTTGAACTGCACATGATATGCAATACCTTTGCCTGATATATCATGATTCATGAGCCTGCAAGGTTCAATATACAGTACCGCTGCCTCAAAATGCAAATGTTCTTAAGGTGCCAAATTTTCCTAAGGGCTTGTTTGGCTCCCATCATTTGGGGCTGGAATCAAAGAATTCATTTATAATTCTAACATTTACTTGTTTGGCTGCCACGGAATTGGTTATGGAATTCATTTGGAATTCCATGGTTTTTCATCTCATGCCTAACCTTAATACCTATTGGGTATCCTGTCATTTCTGTGTATTTGGCAAAATGAAATGATATCATCATGTCATTTCATCTCTACCAGATGAAATGATATGATGCGTGCCAAACAAGCCCTAAAAGAATTAAATACACAATACTAGTATATATATATGCAATTTAACAACATTGATGAGTGGGGCTTCAACAAGAAAAGTAAAGGCAGTTCTTCTAGCAGTTAACTTGTAATTTGGAGGTAGATCTGCAAATTCCTCTGTTATATATGATTCTTGCTGCGGCCTCTTTTTGTACTTTATAGTACCCATTCCTCTTTTTTTGTGTGGAACATCTGGACAGTAAACTCTGATCGGATCATGATATGCTTTGCTTACAGGAGTTTGAACCTTTGATTCAAAAGCCTTATTCAATTGTCTATTTCCACTCGGCAGCGTCCTTACAAGTGTAAGTATTGGATATGAAGGCTGGGAGGAAATTGCATTTCTATCTGAACCTTTCTGTATTTAACATTTAAGAAGCAGTGCGTGTAACATGAGTTCTTGTAATTGAACTTGCAGACAACCAGACTTAGGATTCATGAAGCGGTTGCAACAAATGCTGGGGCGGAAGCATCAGCGAAATCTTCAGGTTTGTTCCTCATTTGATCTCATTGTGCATTACTGATTTTATGTTTGAAGAATATTAACATCTGATGTCATTGATTTCCACAGGCTATATATGTACTCCACCCAACACTGGGATTGAGAACAGCTATTTTGGCTTTGCAGCTTCTTGTTGATGGAGATGTAAGTGTGGTTGCAATTATTTTTCTCTTTATAATATCGGGCATGGTTTGTTTTCTTGAAATTCCCACTTTTCGTTGTGTGTCAAATAGGTGTGGAAGAAAGTTGTCTATGTTGACAGACTGATGCATCTGTTCAGATACGTACCACGAGAGCAACTAACTATTCCAGATTTTGTCTTTCAGTAAGTAGTCCTTGCATGTTCTATCTAGTTTTTTTTTTGCTGGTCTGCTCTCAAAGAAAGTTATTTCACTGGTCTGGTAGCTAAGCTATGTTCCCTTCTGACAAAATGGATCATGCAGGCATGATCTTGAAGTGAATGGTGGAAAGGGCATAATTGTTGATCCTAGAACAAAGCATGTCTATCAAAGACCATCAGGTTGATATTTTAGTAATTTGCCCCTTCTAGTTCTTCGGTTCAACTCTGTAACAACTGTCCTCTGTAGAAAGAGTTTTTCTAGATCCGCGCATTATGTACCTAGTTGAGTTGGATTATGTTCTGTTACATTCTTTCTTATCTTTGGAAGGTGATTATGTATATGTATCTTGTTCTGTACAACCAAATAAAGGCTGTATCCAAATGCCTCTCAAGTTCTCCCGCTGGGATTAATTGCCTAGTCCTTATGTACTGTAAAATCTTGACTGGTCCATGCAGTGGAGTAACAAGTTATGCGGTTACTGAATGTTCTGGACATGCGGATGTAATAATTTTGTATAGTCATGTACGTGCATCTTCCCTGATAGGATTCATGCACCGTATGCTGCCCAGATCTCTTCATTTTTACCACCAGGTAAGTTGCTTTTTTCTTTTTTGCTTTCGTTCACACTGGTGAATGCTAGCGTCAAGTTTGATCCGTTCTAATTTGAGTGTTGGATAGCAATAGGTGTCAAGCCAGTTGCTTACAGAATGTCAACCCATTTAAAACCTACATGGCTGACTTTTAATTTGCATAATGTAACTTATTTTACTTGTAGCACTGTCAAACGAGATGATGATAGATTGTGAGGTATCACACCATCGTGAACGGTTGCTTTCAAGAAGTACATTAACATCACCTTGAGTCTGCAGCTAATATACATCAATGTACGTAACATAATTCCCCTTCTATATATCTGTGGATAGTTGCTTTCTTGAAACGACATCTCATCTCACTGAACTATCACTGAACCATACCTTTTTTTTGGAACTGGTGGTCGTCGTTTACCCCTTAATGACAGAAGCTACATGCTAATTGTCCAAAATTGTGAGCGAGGACATCCGTGTTGTTGATGGCTGAGCTATGGTTGTCAGATAGCTAGGCTTTATTAATTTCGAAGATATTGTGGAATCATCTCAATTAAATGGGATCTTCATGATTCAACAAATATATAAATGAGCTTCTGGAGGAACGAAAGTCACCTTTTTAAAAGTAGTTGACAAATGCATACGACTCTAGATCTACATTGCAACGCCACACAATACGATATTGAGTTTGCGGTTGTTGTGCCGTCATGCTTTACTTATTGTAGCTCTGTTGTCGATACGAGCTGTTCATAAGAGCTGATAACTTGTTTTGCAATTGATGATTTCGTCTAAATATATGCAATCATGTAATCCATTGATACCATGTGTTCTACATGAAGATGGTAGGAGTGGAAACCCTTATAGGCTTGCGAGTTGCTCCATTTATTTTTGGGGTACCAAATAAAAAATTAAACTCGTATCGTCATGAAGGATCGGAAGTCAATCTTTCTCTCCCATTGAAAAATCGATAACTATGTTACTCCCTCCGACCACTATTATTTGTACTAATATGGATGTATCTAGACACCTATGTTATGACAAGTAATAGTGGTTGGATGGAGTAATATTTCATCTTGCAAGCTGCGAGTTAAGCTGCATGAACTTTATAATTATGAGAGTATTATCGTGGCGACCAATACCATGTCATGATAAATTGATAATGCTACAAATTAGTGACAGGTTGGCAAGGTTCCCCCGCATATTCGGATCTTCACATATATTTCTTGCGTTGAGAAAGTTTGAAACAAGCTAAGTACAGCCTACTGATCTCACGTTGATCGCCACAGCTAGCTGTGATTGTCCCGACGTGTTGCAATTTGCTAAAGAAAAATACAAAAGAGGAAAATCAACGCTATGGATTAGTACGGGGTACGGCCTTCAACGCCGCCCCGTTTGCCTACTGCTAAACTTGCATACGTATCGTAGTAGTTTTTATATTTCTAATGACCAATGTCCTGTTACATTCTTTCTTATCATAGGAAGGTGATTATGTATCGGAAATGTATCTTGTTCTGTACAACCAAATAAAGGATGTTTCTAAATGCCTATCAAGTTCTCCCGCTGGGATTAGTCGCCTAGTCCTTACGTACTGTAAACTCATGACTGGTTCATGCAGTGGAGTAATAAGTTATCCGGTATTCCGGTTACTAATGTTCTGGACGTGCATCTTCTCGGATAGTCACGAACGTGCATCTTCTAAAATGCTAGTAATTGTTTTCAATTTCCTCCACACTGGTAAATGCTAACGTCAGGTTTGATCTGTAATTTGAGTGTTGGATAGCAGTAGGTGTCAAGCCAGTTTGCTTACAGAATGTCAACCCATTTAAAACCTACAGGGCTGACTTTTAATTTGCATAATGCAACATATACTTGTAGCATTGTCAAGCGTGATGATGATAGATTGTGAGCTATCTCACTGTCATGGACGGTTGCTTTCAAGAAGTACATTAACATCACCTTTAATCTGCAGCTAATATACAACAATGGTGCCTTAGATTAATGGGCGTAACATAATTTCCCTCCTATACATTGGTGTATAGTTGCTTTCTAGAAACGACATCTCATCTCACTGAACTATCACTGAACCATACTTTATTGGAACTGGTGGTCGTCGTTCACCCCTTAACGACAGAAGCTGCATGCTAATTGTCTAAAATTGCGAGGGGGACATCTGTGTTGTTGATAGCTGACCTCTGGTTGTCACATAGCTAGGCTTTATTAATTTTGAAGGTAGTATGGAATCATCTCAATAAAATGAGATCTTCACGATTCAACGAATATATAAATGGGCTTCTGATAATAACTACCAGAGGACCGAAAGTCTACCATTTTTAAAAGTAGTTGACAAATGCATTCGACTCTACATCTCATACATTGCAACGTCACACAATACGATAGTGAGTTTGCGGGTTGTTGTAGCGTCATGCTTTACTTATTGTAGCACTATTATCGATACGAGCTGTTGATAAGAACATAACTTCTTTTGGGATTGAGACCATACACTATGTCAAGCCGGTTCATACGAAAGGTTGTCAAAGTATAGGTCAATCTCCAATAGCTACTATGTGCGGAACCGCATCAAACAGTAGTAATAGGGCCCAACTTAGATTAAAACAAGATTCTTTATCTCTCCTTCTTGTCCCTTGGCGTGGATGGACCGGCCACTTCCTATGCATGCATGCAGATATCAGTACAAATATCATTGTTTACTTCCAATGAGTCAAACTAAAAACTTGGTTCGCTTTTTGTGTCAGTCATCGTGAGTTGATGCCCTGCAATGTATCGAACCGAACCAAAAGCCTCTATGGTTCGCTTTTGGACTACATAGTGGATGGTCTGATGACTGTGCTCTCGTTTAGCACCCATCGTTTCATTTCATTTGGTAGAAATGAAATGACATAAAATGATGATATCATTTCATTTAGCAAATAAACAGAAATGACAAGGTACCAAGAAGGTATTAAGATTAGGCATGCGATAAGAATTATGGAATTCCAAATGAATTCTGTAACCAATTTGGTGGCAACCAAACAAGTAATTCTTGGAATCATAAATGAATTCTTTAATTCCAGCTCCAAATGATGGGAGCTAAACGACCCTGGGATCGTTGGTACCCATCATTTCATTTCATTTGAGCTCTTAGAGATCGTTTGGTACCCATCATTTAATTTCATTTGGCAATGATATGATGCTATCATTTTATTTGGCAAACCCATAGAAATGACAGGGTACCAAAAAGAAACTAAGGTTAGGCATGGGATGAAAATCATGAAATTCCAAATGAATTCCATATCCAATTCTGTGGCAGCCAAACAAGTAAATTTTTAAAATCACAAATAGATTTTTGATTCTAACCCCAAATGATGGGAGCCAAACAAGCTCTAAGCCCTTATGCACTTCGTCTAAGTATATGCAATCATGTAATCCTTTGACACCATGTGTTCTACAAAAAGATGGTCGGAGTGGAAACCCTTACAGACCCTCAATGAAAAATCGATAACGATGGTAACATTTCATATTGCAAGCTGCGCTACAGAGGAAATATATATACATGTACTATCGCAGAGACCAATAATCATGATATGCTACAAAGTAGTGACAGGTTAGCAAGGTTCCCCCGCATATTCGGATCTTCACATATTTTTCTTGCGTTGAGAAAGTTTGCAACAAGCTAAGTACAGCCTACTGATCTCACGTTGATCGATGTGTTGAATTTGCTAAACAAAAAAAACAAAAGAGGAAAGTCAACGCTTTAGATTAGTACGGGGGTACGGCCTTCAACGCCGCCTCGCTTGCTTACTGCTAAATTTGCATACGTATATATCGTGGTACCTTTTATATTTCTAATGACCAACGTTCTGAACCTATGGCTGTTGCTTTGCTCTAAAAGTGGATTTTCGAAGTGAGTATGAGCAATTTAAATGGCTATACTCCCTCGGTTTTGAATTAACTTCTCGTAGATTTTTCAAGATACATACAAATCTATGACATCTAATTATTTGCATTATTTAGCATTCGATTCCCATTTCTTGAAGTTTTTTTGTTGCTTTTCTCTGTTTTTATAAAACGGCAGAGCGTTTGCCTTACTGTCGTACCAGGTACTAGCTAGTACTTTGACATGGGGAAAACAATTTTAGCAAGGGCATAAAGTCCGTCGTGTTGAGAACAAACTCACCGACTCACCGTACAATCTTGACCTTTTCTCGCAAGCTTTTTTGTGTGTTGTGTCCGAACAAGTTCGTTCAGGTATATTCCCAGCATAACCATGGTGTGCTTCTTTGCACAATTCTGTATTGAAACTTGAAAGTCAAACGTTATAACTCCAATTTGGCACTCTTTGATCCTTGCATGATAGATCGAAATGTCGACCAATGTAGCTGTAAATGTCTCTAAACGAAGGCATTTTGAGCTCTGACGCACCATGCATGCATCTTAACAATGTACGGCCGCACATAGGATATTTTATTCTTGCAACTAGCCAATGTCCGGATTGCCATATCCATACACCATGCGTGCCTATATATGCATACAAGCGGTACGGAAGAAAGCACACGGCAAGCTAGAGACCAAGAGAGAAGAAGGTAGAAGGAGAGCTTAGAAGCTTAATAATTAGTCGATCGAGTGCTCCTCGATTAATCGGCCATGGCGGGTGAACAGCTCAACGTCTTGAAGGCTCTAGACGGCGCCAAGACGCAATGGTACCATTTCATGGCCATTGTGATCGCCGGCATGGGCTTCTTCACCGACGCCTACGACCTCTTCTGCATCTCCCTCGTCACCAAGCTGCTCGGCCGCATCTACTACACCGACCCTTCAAAGAATGAGCCTGGACACCTCCCGGCCAACGTGTCTGCCGCCGTGAACGGTGTGGCCCTCTGCGGCACGCTCGCCGGGCAGCTCTTCTTCGGCTGGCTCGGTGACAAGCTCGGCCGCAAGAGCGTCTACGGCTTCACGCTCATCCTCATGGTGCTCTGCTCCATCGCCTCCGGGCTCTCCTTCGGGCACTCGGCCAATGGCGTCATTGGGACACTTTGCTTTTTCCGCTTCTGGCTTGGCTTTGGCGTCGGCGGCGACTATCCCTTGTCGGCCACCATCATGTCAGAGTATGCCAATAAGAAGACCCGCGGCGCCTTCATTGCAGCTGTCTTTGCCATGCAGGGCTTCGGCATCCTCTTTGGCACCATCGTTACCATCATTGTCTCGTCCGCATTTCGGCATGCGTTCCCCGCGCCACCCTTCTATGTCGACGCCGCCGCGTCCATCGGACCGGAGGCTGACTACGTGTGGCGCATCATCGTCATGTTCGGCACCATCCCAGCGGCCCTCACCTACTACTGGCGCATGAAGATGCCAGAGACAGCGCGTTACACGGCGCTCATTGCCCGCAACACAAAGCAGGCTACGGCGGACATGTCTAAGGTGCTCAACAAGGACATCACGGAGGAGGAGGAGCAGGTCCAGCGCCAGGTGGCCTCCGGCGACACATGGGGTCTCTTCTCGCGACAATTCATGGCCCGCCACGGAGTGCATCTTCTAGCGACCACCAGCACCTGGTTTTTGCTAGACGTCGCCTTCTACAGCCAGAACCTATTCCAGAAGGACATCTTCACCAAGATCGGATGGATCCCGCCGGCGAGGACCATGAGCGCCCTGGAGGAGTTGTACCGTATTGCTCGCGGCCAGGCACTCATCGCGCTATGTGGCACCGTGCCTGGCTACTGGTTCACCGTCGCATTCATCGACATTATCGGTAGGTTCTGGATCCAGCTCATGGGCTTCGCCATGATGACCATCTTCATGCTCGCCATCGCTGTGCCCTATGACTACCTCATTAAGCCAGGACACCACACCGGCTTCGTCGTGCTCTACGGCCTCACATTCTTCTTTGCCAACTTTGGGCCGAACAGCACAACCTTCATCGTACCCGCTGAGATCTTCCCAGCAAGGCTTCGGTCCACGTGCCATGGTGTCTCCGCAGCCGCTGGCAAGGCGGGTGCGATCATTGGCGCCTTTGGGTTCCTGTACGCGTCACAGGACCAGAAGAAGCCCGAGAGTGGGTACGCCAAGGGTATCGGCATGCGTAACGCGCTCTTCGTGCTCGCTGGTACAAACTTCCTAGGCATGCTCTTGTCGCTACTAGTGCCGGAGTCCAAGGGCAGGTCCCTCGAGGAGATATCCAAGGAGAACGTCGGTGATGATGGCACCGAAGCCTAGGCCTGGCTTGGTGTTATACATGCGTGTTTGCCGTGCTTTGTTTGTTGTGCTAAATTTGTAATTGTTTACGATTGGATTTTACCTAAAACCTCATTTTTGTTGTAATGCTATATGTACATGTTTATTTGCTGCACCAAGAATTGCCAATAAAATCACTGATTTGATTTCGTGCAAATACTAACTTTCCACCCTTCTTATCGAGAAAAAGCTATTTGGTTCTAGAAAAAGTAAAGATATAATCTTGAAAAAATATTATACTTATAAAAAGGATATAAAAGGTATCTATCTATCTACTATCTATCTATCTACTATATACTAAAAGCACAATACGGGGTTCTAAAATAGAGACACCACGTTAAACCACATCATTCTAATTATTTTGATGGTTGGATCTAAATTTTACGGTAGGATTTATCAAAAGGTTAACTATTACGTAATTATGTACGTAGTCCAATCTGAGACTATTTGACACGATATATGCTCCGTACCAGATAAAACATGGAAATAAACAGACGCAGTCCATGGGATGTAAAAAAGCTTACACGGTCTAGGACCCACCTCAAAGGACTCGTGTAAATATGTATAGAATATGAAAAGGGGAGAAAAAAAAGTTTCGTATAGATGCCAGAAATAAAATAACTGAAAAAACAAAGAGTGGAAAGAGTTATCATGCACACATACAATAGGGGCCCGTACGATAGTGGACAATTTGCTATGGTATAATTACACATGTGCGTCTTCAATGAAAAAAATGATGTTTAATTACCGCTCGTTTGAATTTTTCCTCTTTGCCCGGATAATCAAAACCATATACAGATTAATCATATAATATCTTACTTATTTTTGCATCGGTTCTAGAAAGTGCATATATATGTATAGTTTTTATTTTATACACACATACTAATAAAAAAGGTACTACTTTCATATCAAAGTGATTTTATATATGTACAGTTTTTATTTTGTGCAAAACACTACAGTGGTCATGGAGCTTCAAAATTAATGAATTCGGTAATGATTCCTCGAGACAATTCAATCGTCTAAAAAGAGTGCGTATTTTGGATATAATATGAAAATCCATGTTTTTTCACGCACAAAACATTCCGGATGCATCACAATAATTTAAAACTAACTCAAAAGCTGATCTGTAATGCAAGTTAACTCAAAGATGATTTGTTTAACAAGTAACTCTCCATTATATTATAATTATGATTATGATTGCGTGACAAGACATAAGAGTGGCATACTTGGACATAATGTGGCAAGAAAAATCTTTAAGATGCTCTTAAATATAAAATGATTTCTTAATGTGTGCAAACATCAATGAATACATAACAATAACCAAATAATTAACATGTAAATCATGTGAAACTCTGACTTCTACAAGTAGCAAGATAGTCGGGCACGGAGTGCCAAGGGCATGCTCGAATAATAGACCATCAAATTATCCGAATGAACTAGAAAAATAAATGAAAAATGAGCCATGGAAATCACAGACAACTTGGATTATTGTGTGAAGAATTGTATCTTGAAAACATAGAGATTTAGATGAAACCTATTGGCCGTCATGCCATACGACACCTCTCGAACACCAAAAAATTGTCACAAAAACATAATAATCTAATAGTTCATTTCAAGGACAAAATAAAGATAGGAGGTTCGAGGAGAATGTAATTCCAAAGTAAAAGGGGGCAAGTAGGCCCCTTCATGGATGGTTCATCCATCGAGACAAACTTAAAATTTCCACACCAACATAAAAATACAACATATCATTACAAGCTCTACTGACTAACCTATAAAGTTATTTCCCTCCTATCACATTATGTGAATTCCATGAATCTTGAAAATGTCCAAAAAAGAAAAACAAAACACTAAATATGATGCTCATCTCCATATATAAAAGTATAAAGATTGTGCAGCCACATTTACGAGGGCCACCATGCTAGTTATGGTGTAAAGAAACTTGAGGAGGACAGAATCGGACTGGCGTAGTTTCTGGTGTACGAGAGAAGTAAGCATGAGAGTTTGCAGCTAATATATGATAATGATGCCTTAGATTAATGGACATAACATCATTCTTCGCCTTCCTGTCTTTGCCATGCAGGGCTTCGGCATCCTATTTGGTACCATTGTTACCATCATTGTCTCATCCATATTTTGGCGTGCATTCCCTCCGCCACCCTTCTACGTCGAAGATATATGCAGCTACTGGCCATATAGGTGGGGCATCTATAATAATTATATGAGATCAACCCACTAAGTGAATTCTCTTAACATGCAAGCATGCCACATCACCCTAATTATTTCTATTGGCTCTCATCTCATGCACCATGCCACATCATCAGGTGCTCCACTAACTCACTTGAAATAGAACCCAACTATTTTCCAGGCCATGCAGGATGAATCGTTCCTCTTCTGGGTGGGTTTCAACTCTAATGGAGTACGCCCTTCGTCTTCTCTTATTTTAAAATCTGCACTCAGATGGTAGTCACTCCAAGCATTTCATCTTCCTAGCCAGGCACACCATAGGTACCATGCTACAACATCACCTCCACCTTTCTAGGTGCTGCGTTTACAACTTTCAAGACCTTGAGTCCTTGAGCCCCGTCTTGAGTTTTTGGCTATAGCATATCCTCGCTGCTCATCCCTCCCTTCAGTACTAATCTCCTGCATGCTGTTAGCTTAGAGGTGTGAGCTTTGCATTAGAAAGAGGTGGAAAATAATAGATATTTTGAAAGGGGAAAATATACACCGGCAAAAAAGTTGCCTTGGCAATGCGTTTCTAATCTCATATTTTATGATCTTATTGGATATTTGGATGTTGCAGATGAAGCAGCTTGGAAAATTTCTGACACCAAGTTGAGGTTAGAGCCTTCTAGCGAACATGCAGTCAATTCAGGATCTTTAGAGTTTCATTTTGCCTCGGGGTGGTCCTTGAAGTCAGCTGTTATCTCCATTCAACTTGGAATTCGTTCTTTTCAAGTTCCACTTCTTGACCACTGTTGTATTATTATTTTGTACAGTGTGGTTGATCTTCTCTCTCACATAAACTGTCTGTGAGCAGCATGCAAAGTAAGAGGTATGTACGCATGTGCGGATCCGTACAACCGCATTTCAGTTTCATTTCTTTTTCAGGTTTGCTACTGAAAACCCCATTCGCTTTTATAGCTGATTACATATCCTGACATGTCACGTTCTTTACAAGTTTTACAGTGATTGACATTTTTAGTAACCGTCCATTCAACCTGATCTGACGGCTGTAAAATAGACGGAACCAAACTGATGGAACCCAACAGTACCATGGTACCGTTATATTGTGGGACCGGTACCAAAAAAAAGGAACGTATAACTCTTATATATTTAACGGAAATTTTAGAAAACAAGCGCTCTTTTAAACGGCCAAATCGCCAGATGCGTACACACATCTTAAAGCACGAAACTCTTTGAACATTGATCCCTGCCGAGTGTTAGAAAATCCCCTGCCATGCTGCCACCGAGTACCGGCGACCGTGAAGATGAACTCCGGCGACCGTGAACTCCGGCGACTGCGAGACGCGCACGTACGAAGCCAATCTACAGATTTACCCAGAGGGCCTTGTCGGTCCTTTCTTTATTGCTCGACACGGTCTGGTAATCGATCAATTGGAAGTTTGGAACTCAACCGTTATTCCCAATAGCGAGCTCCCGACGGCCGGCTGACCGACATGGACCCCGGCAAGCTCGTCCAGACTAACCTTAGAACGCGCAGTATGGTCTCGCGCCAACGAGCAGGACGATGCTCACGAGAAGGTCGTCCTTTCTCCTAAGTCTGGGGAGTACGACAGGCACTGCACCTGTTTGGTTCACGCCGATCGTGGTGATATCCGCCGTTCACGTAGTTAGAGACCTCGTCGAGCTCTGACACCTTATCATTTAACCTTACCCGACTCCCCTCTCTCCTCTCTCCAAATAACAGCTTCTCTGGTGCCTTCTGCAGCGAGAACATGATCGGCATTTGGTTCATGCCACCGTCGGCGTGGCCTCTTGTTCCACCGCAGTCGACCCATACGAGCCCTTCCACCTCGCCGGTTAGCTCCTCCTTCTTAGCCTTGTGCTTACCCTCGAAGGAATCGAGCGCTGGGGCCCTATGCAGGCGTCACCGTTACATGTCGAGCTCGCCGACGTGATGCGCCCGGAGCAGCAGCTGGCAACGGCTCGCCACCTGGCACGCGTTAGCATAGCTCGCCGAGTACATCCTGAGCAGCAGCAATCCGCGCTCGCTGCCCCACGCGTGGGCAGCGGCAGCTTGCCGGCCACCACGCGCGTGAACAGCCGAAGCAGCAGCAGGCCGCCCTTGTCGCCCCGCGTGTGAGGCTGTGAGCAGCTCCAGGCAGCCTCCGCTTGTGAGCAGCAGCTCACGGCCTTCCGAATGCCTCGTGCGCGAGCTTGCGGCGCTCACCGCCGCCACATGCGTGAGCAGCTAGACATTCACCGGACGTGAGGAAATTGGTAAACCGCAAGTTCGGGTGAAATACAAAAGGAGAACAGAAAAGGCGAGGCATGATCTGAGACATGTATCGTGCGTTGTCTCGGACATGGGGAGATAAATCAAAGCATTGTACTGTTTATAAAAAGTCATCTAATATTTTAATTAACGGTTATAGAAAATCTGACTTCACGGTACCGGACGGTACCACAGTTCTATGTCAATCACTTTTCCCGTTGTTCATATTTTAATTACTGCCAATTTATTTGGATTTAGTACCATATTGTTTATTACTGTGTTACATAAGAGATTTTCAGATTTTGCGTTGATCACTATGATGTATATATTATGGACGGCATGATTGCCTATCTCAACCAAGTAAGAATTATCCATTTCATTTAGAGTGTGTCTAATGTTCCTTTGTTGTACATCATAAGGATTTTAAATATTGTTAGCCAAAGCCTAATAGCCCAACATTTTGTTTTTAAACATAAATAAACACTTTACACACATCTCCCACCCAGTTTATGATCTTTTTACCTATTAAATTTTTTGCATATCTTATTATTTTACTCTCTATAAACTCAATAAATTCCCGCAACAACGTGCGGGGTATCATCTAGTTATTGTCATGTTCAGCACCATTTCAGGAGCCCTCACCTGCTACTTGCATATGAAGATGCCAGATACGAGATGTTACACGGCTCTCATCACCCGCAACAGGGAGCAGTGTTTCCTTTTCTTTTCTTCTATGTGTTGCTGAATTTATGGTGTGTGTTTTCCGAAAAGGTGTGCTGGATTGGTGATGTCGCTTTGATGTTCATGTGTAATGTTTTTTCATGGAGAATTTATCTACTAATAAATCACTGAGTTAATTTTGTACAACTAGTGACTTGTTGCAAACATGACGAAATTATCATTCACCCGAAGAAAATGCCAGAGAACTTACAGTTTATCTTTTATCTTTTGTATATGTCTAAACTTAAGTTGACTCAGATATATTTATGTCTGCGTCTGATCTCACTATGAAGACATCACGAATTGTAAGAATCTCGGGCGAATTAGAGCATCTCTAGCCGCGCCCACAAAAGGCCTCCCCAAGCCAATTGGGGCGTCTTGACTTCCCTAAGGATTCCCAACGTGGTGTCCTGCGGGAATCCCACACCTGGACTTAAGTCGCGCCGGCCACCTCGCCTCCATTCTCCATGAACAGAACATGAACAGAAGACTAACTCGCGGCCACGCTTGACGGTTTACGGCCTTTTTTTAGAACAAGTTCTCGGCTTTCTGCCTTCCTCGCGTAGCTAGACTGATTGATCGACGGCGACAGAGGAGGACCTCCTTCTGCTTAGGACGCATTACTGCATGCGTTCTCCTAACGGGCTCCCTGCTATCAGCCAAACCTATATAAGGCCAACTGAAAAAAAACTGGGCCTCCAAAAATTGAGGTCCTGACCACACTCCCATGGGACCGGGCCTGCTTTGGAGCTGTGAACGGCTTCACGCCGGGAGCTCCTCGCCACCGACCTAGTCGGCACTTACGGTGGGGAGCTCCTATTCAGCGCGTTTTGCGTCGGTTATGCGTCGGTTAGGAATCGACGCGTACACCCTCGACCCCTGGCGAAGTCGCGCGGTTTCTTATTGGGCCTGGCCCATTCTATTTTTTACTTTTTCTTTTGGCTCGCTTGTTTCGTTTCGGTTCGGTTTAGTTCGCTTGCTTCGCTCTTTCATTTCCGCCAAGTATCGTTCGTCAAAAGGAACTGGCGAGGCTGAAATACAAGCGCTTACAAAAATTTCTATCAGAATGAATTTCTATTGAATGAATATAAATGAATTTCAAAATGGAACGAATTTCTACCGGAACGAATTTCTATTGAAACGAATATAAATCGGATTGAATTTATATTGAAACAAATTTCTATTGAAACGAATTTCTATCGGAACAAATTTCTATCGGTACGAACTTCAGAATGGAACGAAGTTCAAAATGAAGCAAATATTAAATCGGAAACAATTTTATGTCAGAACGAATTTCTATTGGAAAGAATTTCAAAATGGAACGAATTTCTATCGGAACGAATTTATATTATAACGAATATTAAATCGGAACGAATTTCTATCGGAACGAATTTCAGAATGGAACAAAGTTCAAAATGAAACGAATATCGGAACTAATTTTATGTCGGAACGAATTTCTATTGGAAAGAATTTAAAAATTGAACGAATTTCTATCAGAACGAATTTCTATTGGAACGAATATTAAATCGGAACGAATTTCTACCGGAACGAATTTCTATAAAATGGAACGAAGTTCAAAATGAAATGGAACGGATTTCTATTGGAAAGAATTTAAAAATTGAACGAATTTCTATCAGAACGAATTTCTATTGGAACGAATATTAAATCGGAACGAATTTCTACCGGAACGAATTTCTATAAAATGGAACGAAGTTCAAAAATCATAGGCCTTCACCATTCTATACTTGGGTATTATATCATGCACACAGATATTTGAGGGGGTAGAGTTCATGAAAAAGATGCACGGGTGTGTGGATTAAAAATAAAACAAAACGTACTGGAGTAAAAAGAGAAAAACAATAGTTACAGATGAAAATTAGCATGTCAATCCAGGGAAATTAAGCATGTCACCTAATAACCATTGCCTACAATTAAGGATGGGATTTGGTTAACCATTTATCTTTCGAACTCAAACCTAATTAACCATTTTGTATGAAGGAGCATAAAAGGTTAACCATTAGGTTATTAAGGTTATAATGGTTAACCACTGGTTACTAAGGTTCGAACCATTAGTCGCAAAGCTCGGCCGGCTTAAAGGCTCGGCTGTTATGTTCCTAGTTAGTCTACATACACCAAAATTCTCTTTGGCTATTTTACTTTGCTAAAAGCTAGTATGAAAACATTTTCTAAGATGAATCATCTAACGGTAGTTTCATGTTCAGAGTTAGCCGTCAGTAAGCTTCCAGCCTAGAGAAACATTCAGCGATCATGATCGAGTACATACAGAGATAGATACCCACATAGCCTATATGCGTGTTGGCTCAACTCAAACAGCTGGATAAATATCGCATATTAACTCTGTTCAAAATGATTCAGCACTAGTAGTAGCAACATCCCAAAATCCTGCCTTTTTTTAAGGATTACCGCAACTTGAGAGAGCCATCTCGACAGTGAATCAGGCAGACTGGAACTGTTAAACTAATTGCTTAGATTTTGTAGCTTCTATACACCACCAAAACGTACGCAACCAAAAGGTTTCTACACTGTCAAAGAACAGGATTTAAGAGATCATAGCTTCACTGGATAAGGCTGCAGCTACCATTGCGGTTCAAGGTCCAGTAGGAGGGCGTCAAGGGCGAAAAAGATGGAGGAGCATCAGGCCACCACGACGAGGGCCGTCGGCGCTGCCGGCTGCCGGTGAAGTCGCTCGCTGTTGCAGAGGTCGCCGGCGAGTCATCCCGAAGGGAGAGGAGACGGAGTTGTAGGTCCTACAATCATTACAGATGAAAATAAGCATGTACGCTTACAGAAACATGTCATAACGGGAAATGTCATCTAATAAGCCACCTAAAAAACTAAACACAAACCTACATAGGCGACGAGTAAAATCAGTCCAGTATGCACCTAGAACAAAAGTTCTAGCGAGACAGTAAAGAAACGAGATACGATCTTGCTGTCCAGCAGCCATGGATAGCGTCGAATCCAAACCAGGTCCAGTGGGGACAGCTCAAAAAGAAGATCTCGAGGGGAGAACGAACCCTAGAACCAGTCACAGATCACAGCGATAGATCGGCTGCGCAAACCGGAAAAAACCTAAAAAAATCAACGAGGACGAAGATGAGAATCCGTTGCGGGGAAGACAGAGAAGGGGGAGGTAAAGCTCACCTACAGGATGAAGGAGAAGAAATCGCGTCCAGGTGCGCCTCCCGCGCGTGAGACGAGAAGGGGGGAGAAGAGCTCACCAACCCTCGGCGGCTGCGAGAGCAGGATGAGGACGAGCAGTCGAGGCACAGCGTGGCGCTTGGGGATGGAAAACGGAAACAGTAAAACGGGCTCGGCCCAATAAAGAACGAAACGCTAAGAATAGGAAGGAGAAGGATGCGCGTCAACTCATAACGGACGCAAAACGCGTCAAATAGGAATCGCGCCTACGGGCGCCGCACACGAGGCGGTGGTGTTGGGCTGGCCCAACAACGGTTTCTCTCTTTCTATTGCTTTTTTCATTTTTTTTCTGCTCTTTTATTGTTTGTTCTTTTCTGCTGCTTCTTTTCTGCTTTTTGTATTTTTTTTGAAATTTATAGAAACTAAAAAAAATCTCAAAATTGGAACAAATTTCAAAGTCAGAATTTTCTTCAAATGGGAACAAACTTCAAATCAGAACAAATTTTAAATTGGAATGAATTTAGAATTTAGAACAAATTTCAAAATCTTAGCGAATTTCAAAATTATAAAATTTGAAGTTTGAATTTTTTATAAATCTGCACATTTTAACATTTTTCAAATCTTATAAAGAAAAAGAAACAGAAAAGAATAAACAAACAAACAAACAAAAAACAAAGAAATAGAAATAAAAACAAAGCCTACCTCTTACGGGGGTGTGCGCCGACCTGGAAGGAGCATAGGATTCGACCTTCACGCCACGGAATCTTACCGTCGAGGAGGCGTGGGCCTTGTAAAACGGCAGGCACCCAACGCCTCCAAATATGCACATGTCCTCCGGCTGGAGACTGAGCGTCGGCGACATTAGCATTCCAATAAGGCCGGTGCCAGGCACCGAGTGGTGGCGACGACACCTCAACCTTGACCAGTGGGAGCCCTTCTTCCGCAAACACAAGAGCTCTCGCCAAGGAAAAAAATAGCGCGCTATTTCCCGCTATATAGCGCGCTATAGCGTATTTTGAGTGTCCACGCTAAATTTTTATAACTTTGTTCGCTATGGCGCTATTTGCAAAATAGCATGTTATATCGCGCTAAAACATCATAGTGTCAGCGTTGTTTTAAATATAGCACGCTATTTTTCTGTTGTACTGGTGTGGAGTAAGCAATCATATGATAAAAGTGTTAAGTAAGCGAACATATAATGCAAATCTTAATTATTAACCACAACTAATCATGCTAAAATATCTATCTGTTTTACTATATACTTTATTTTTATTGAAATCCTTTATTTTTTACTAAAATTTCAAAATGCTATTTTGAAATATAGCACGCTATTATCACGATATAGCATGTATAGCATCTAGAGAAGGTTCACGCTAAATGAAATAGCACGCTATTTTAAACCTTGGCTCTCGCCCGTCGCGAGGGTGGTGTTGCCACACCCCCGAAGAAGAACCACGTCGGCTGCAATCGCTGGTGGGGGACGCGAGGGCGCACCCTCAGGGCTGTCATGCATGGACCACAACAACGGGGCCCACTGTAGGCTTCCCGCCATCTCCTGCACGCTGGGCACTAGCTTCCTCGTCGCCGCGCTGGGTAGCAAGGAGGATAGCATTGGGCGCGTCCTCCTTCAGGTCGTCATCCTCATCGATCAGCGCCACACTCCTCTTTGTCTGCGCGGCTCTCCTTGTCACCTACACGATGCAACTTCCTCGTCATCAAGTGTGAGGTCAAGGAGGAGCCACATTCATCTCATAGACAACCGCCACGCAGCAACATCGTCATCCTCGAGCTGCGGTAGCCATCACTGCCTCGCGGCCACGTGTGGTTACGCCATGTGAAGACAAAGCCAACGGAGAAGAAGAAGAGCACCGCTGCCCTTGTACTCCATGCTAGAGGACTACACTCGGCTGGTGGTGGCGCTGTTCACCAAGGGTGACCCTGAGATTGGGCCAAGCTACTGCATGCAAGCCCTGACTTAACTCTATGGACGATGATGGAACTGCTCGCCGTTGGCATCGCCTGGTCGGCCAGGGATGCCAGCAGATTCGTCAACCTCTAAGACAACGGCAACGCGAACGAGATGGGTCGCATAAGGCACGAGCTCCAGCGGAGATGGCCCTAGTGGCGTCGTGAAGAAGGAGGAGTAGGACTTTGATGTGACAGCCATGGAGTGGCTCTACCTCGCGCATCGTAGCGACTGTCTCGTTGATTAGTTTAACATATTTTTTTGATTGAATTTCATTCAAATTTGTAATATATCACAAATATGAGAAGAATTTAAAATTTTGTTTCAATTCAAAAAATAGTCTATTGAGGATGCGGGTCGAAAAAGACGCCCCGTAAAAGCGGACACTCGTGCCGGCGCCTCCAAACACCCGATCCGACGCCTATGACAAACACCATAGGCGCGACTGGAGATGATTTCACAACTCCAATCATTTTAATACTTAGGCCACGCGATTGGTTGGATTAAATTTTTGCTCTGTGGCACCTAGCCCTCGGGTGCATAGCACGGAAGAAATAGCCGCTTGGTCCTACTACAGGAAAACTGGCGTACGTCGAGGGCCAGCTGCCCTCGGCATAGCCTCAAAAAGCCGTCGGCACAGGCTATGCAGAGGGCAGCCATCGGCGTAGCCCCCTTGGCACAGTCGTTTGACGGTATAGGGCCTTTTGACCGTGGGCGTAGGATTTGTCGTTGGCGTAGGCTATGTCGACGGCTTTTTCCTCGGCATAGCCCCGTCGGCATACCCTAACGGTCATTTGTATTTTTTTAAAAAAAATCAAAAAACTTATTAGGGTCTTGGGGTGATTTGGGCTTTAGGACCAACTAGCATGGTGGCCCTCGTAAATGTGGCCGCATGATCTTTATACTTTTATATATGGAGGTGAGCATCATATTTAGAGTTTCATTTTTCTATTTTGGACATTTTCAAGATTCGTGGAATTCACATAATGTGATAGGAGGAAAATAACTTTATAGGTTATTGAGTAGAGCTTGTAATGATATGTTGTATTTTTATGTTGGTGTGGAAATTTTAAGTTTGTATCGATGGATGAACCATCCATGAAGGGGCCTACTTGCCCCCTTTTACTTTGGAATTACATTCTCCTCGAACCTTCTATCTTTATTTTGTCCTTGAAATGAACTATTAGATTATTATGTTTTTTGTGACAATTTTTTGGTGTTCGAGAGGTGTCGTATGGCATGACGGCCAATAGGTTTCATCTAAATCTCTATGTTTTCAAGATACAGTTCTTCACACAATAATCCAAGCTTTCTGTGATTTCCATGGCTCATTTTTTCATTTATTTTTCTAGTCCATTCGGATAATTTGATGGTCTATTATTCTAGCATGCCCTTGGCACTCCGTGCCCGACTATCTTGCTAATTGTAGAAGTCAGAGTTTCACATGATTTACATGTTAATTATTTGGTTATTGTTTTTTATTCATTGATGTTTGCACACATTAAGAAATCATTTTATATTTAAGAGCCTCTTAAAGATTTTTCTTGCCACATTATGTCCAAGTATGCCACTCTTATGTCTTGTCACGCAATCATAATCATAATCATAATATAATGGAGAGTTACTTGTTAAACAAATCATCTTTGAGTTAACTTGCATTACAGATCAGCTTTTGAGTTAGTTTTAAATTATTGTGATGTATTCGGAATGTTTTGTGCGGAAAAAAACATGGATTTTCATATTATATCCAATACGCACTCTTTTTAGACGACTGAATTGTCTCGAGGAATCATTACCGAATTCATTCATTTTGAAGCTCCATGACCACTATAGTGTTTTGTACAAAATAAAAACTGTACATATATAAAATCACTTTGATATGAAAGTAGTGCCTTTTTTATTAGTATGTGTGTATAAAATAAAAACTATACATATATATGCACTTTCTAGAACCGATGCAAAAATAAGTAAGTGATGGGTTCGTAGCATAGAAAACAAAAAATTTCCTACGCAAGAACGCATAAACTGGCCAAGATACTCTACGAGATGGTAGCAACGGAAACTAACCCTCGACGACCGTAATCGGGGATTACGTTCCCGCACAAACGTTGACGATGGAGAGTTGGTGAAGACACACGTAGTCGATGTAGTTGTTCACTTGACGTAGTCGACGTAGAGGTTCACTCGACGATCACAAGATCGTGTACACGGCGCCACAAGTGGCAGCGCCCCCGTGATCGGTCACACGTATAGCTCGATGTCGACTCCTCCACGCCCTCGGTCCAGCGGGGCAGCGGAAGAAGGGATCCGCCGGACACTCCTCCACACACTTCTCCAAGTGTATGAACTACGAACTACAATTCCGGCAGAGCTTCGTTAAGCCAAGATGGAAAGTGGGCAGCAACTATGCAAGGGAGGGGAGGATCAAGAAGTGTGTGTCAAGGGAGAGACGGAGGGGTTTATATAGAGGAGGAGGGGCAGCCAAGGGGTGGCCGGCCAAGGGGTCTCCTCCTCTTCATTGTCCCCTCTTCATTCCCATTATGGTGATAACTCCCTCATCAACATGAGGTAACCCCCATTTTAATGCATGACATTCATGCTAATTAAAATTCACACTTATTGATTTAATAAAACATTTTTATTTCTTTAATATTTGTTAATTCATTCAATTAACAAACATTAACAAATACACCCTCGAGTTATTTCGATATCCGAAACAGTTTCGGTGCTTTTCTGAAATAACCCTCATGCTGTCCTGTAATTCAATCGGAGTATCGTATCCACTCAAAAACGACGGCGAACCTTAAGTGTGTCACCCTACGGTTCGTGAATAACGTGGACATGATCGAGACTCCTCTCCGATCAATAATCAACAGCGGGATCTGGAAATCCATGATGACTCCCACTTACTCAACGATGAACTAGTGATCGTGTGAACCAGTAACGAACATAGTTAATTCCTTTTGTCTCGCGATATTATTACTTGTCCGAGATCCGATCATTTGGTATCAACCATACCTAGTTTGATCTCGTTCCCGACAAGTCTCTTTACTCGTTCCGTGATAATGCATTCCTGTGACCTAGTCACATGCTTGCAAGCGATTCCAATGCAATATCACCGAGAAGGGCCCAGAGAATATCTTTCCGTCATCCGGATGGACAAATCCCACTCTTGATCCATGAGCCTCAACTAATACTTTCAGAATACCCAAATCAACCTTTATAATCACCCTGTGACGGTGTGACGTTTGATATCATCAAAGCACTCTTCCGGTATCAGTGATTAACATGATCTCATGGTCTGAGGATTAGAACTATTTCGTATGAGTTTGATATAGCAATGAACTTGATGACTTGATCGTTTTGCTATTCATACTATGGGTGTGAGTGTTCATCATATCAGTCTTCTAATGATATGACCCCGTTATTAACAACATCCAATGTTCATGATCAGGAAACCTTGATCATCAGTTAATCAACGAGCTAGTATAAAAGAGAGGCATTACTAGGAACCTTTTTAGTTTATTAATCACACAAGTATTAATGTTTCCGATTAATACAATTCTAGCATGAGAAATAAACATTTATCATAAACATGGAATATGATAATAACCACTTTATTATTGCCTCTCGGGCATATTCCCTTCAGTCTCCCACTTGCACTAGAGTCAATAATCTAGTTGATACTTGCGTATATAACACTTATGGCTTTCACGTGTTATCCGTAAGCGTTGCAGTGGTTAATCTGATCTCCAGATCTGACACTTTCAGTTCTGTGTGTATTTGCATGTCTTTGCGTCTCTACGCATCACTCATTCTCAAATGAGATAGTTGGGTATAAATTTGGTCCTTTGGTGAGACCTTAGTTCCTTTAGCTAAAATCATGTTGTCACTATTGTCGCACAATAGATCTTCACAGTAATAGCCATCTTGGAACTACACCTAGTTTGATAACAAACTTCTTGACACAAATGCCCTCTTTTGCTACTTCTAAAGTAGCCATATACTCAACCTTTGTTGTAGAATCCATCACAATGTCTTAACTTTGGAACTCATCCAAATCCATCATGGAACTTCCTTCCATTACATTGTGCCACCTAAACATACAGCTAAAATTGAGATAAACTTAATTTGTATCTTGTGACAAACTTAGTATCAATGTAACACTTTACAATGAATTATGTGTCACTTTGTCATACATAATATATATCCTTAGTCCTTCCAAAGCACATAAGGATATCTCTACTATTGTCCAGTGATCATCTTATGACTTTTATCACTCTGGTATATGCTCATAACATTTAGAGCATAGGACATATCTGGATATGTACATATCATGGTATACATGATCGATCAAATCATTCATGTGGCTTCACTCATCAAGTGTCAAAAAACACCTGAATCTTGTTTCAACCTCTTCCATGCGACAAGAACTTTTCTTGTCGTTTCCATATTGAACTTCATTCAATATTTCATCTATGTACTTTGGCACAACCATATTGGTACCTCGATCTATCTATATAGACATCGAGACCCAATATTTTGGTTTTGCCTAAGTCTTTCATTGAAATCTAATTTTAATGAAATTCTTTACCTATGCCAATAAAAGATACATCATTTCCAAATAACAATATATCTTCTACATAATGTACTGAAAATATGTCTCAGCGCTCCCACTTAATTTCTTGCAAATGCAAGCATATTCATCGTATCTGATGAAACTAAACCTTTTAATTATTTCATCATGGTGAATATTCCAACTCCGTTATGCTTACTTCAACCATTGAAGTTTGCATGCCTTTTAGCATCCTTTGAATTTACAAAACCCATTGGACCATGTCATGTACATGTCCTAGGTAACCATTCTATTAGAAGAATGTTGTCTTGTTTGTTCAACTAACATATACCAAACTTGGCATATGTAGTGGTTGCTACAGTAATCCTTCCAGACAAAATATCGCTATGAAAGATCAAATCTTGTCATAGTCAACTCATTGAACACAATCGTAAACTCTGTTAACGATGTGTCGACTATTTCAAAGATGTTAAACATCCATGTCTGTTTTTATAGATCCAAATACGTTCATTAGGCTTCATGCCTTTTGAGGGTCTTCCAAGTTCATAAACTTGGTTTCTCGTGTATGGAACTATCATAGATTTTATGGCTTCTAGCCATTTGACGGAGTCAGGGCCCATCATTGCTTCTTTGCATGCAGTCGGTTTATCATTGTCAAACAATAATGATTCATTCTCAAATCTAACTATTTGATTGTTACCCGACTCACGCGGTTCAATAGGAACTTAGATATCTGTGACCACAACCTTTGAGGTACCGTAGCCATGCACTTTGTGGCCGCCTCCGGGACACTTCCCGGCGCTGCGCTACTCTGCACATATAGCTTAGGTTCAATAACCCAATCAAAGTTCTATTGTCCTCCCACTTCACTTTTTGCGAAAAATTCCTTCTTAAGAAACTTGACGTTTTCAGCGACAAACACTTTTGTCTTAGGTGTTCTGGAGGAATACCCAAAAGTTACTTTGGGATAACCTACAAAGAAGCATTTATCCAACTTTGGTTGTAAACATTTTACATATGCCTAGCATACCAAAATTTTAGAAAAGACAACTTGGGTTTTATCCCATGCCATAACTCATATGGTGTCATTTCAACGGATCATGATGGCGCTCTTTTCAGTGTAAAAAGCGGTAGTCTCTAAAGCTCTATCCTTGAAATATAATGGCAGTTTTATAGACGACACCTTTGATCCAACGATGTCAAACAAAGTTTGATTTTATTTCTCGAACACTCCATACTCCTATGGTGTTTCGGGAAATACAAGTCTATGGAACGATTCCTCAACTTTTAGGTGTTTGCTAAACTCGTAACTCAAATATCTTCCTTTATGATCAAATCATAAATTCTTTATTCTCTTGTTACAATGATTTTCAACTTCAACTAGAAATACTTTGAACAATATTCAAATATTTTATGCTTCTTCCTTATCAAGTAAATATACACATATATCTACTCAAATCATCGGTTAAAGTAAATGAAGTTCAAGAATTCACCACACACGGCTACACATAATGGACTATATACATCAACATGTACAATATCCAATAAGTTAGTCGTCCGTTCTTCTTTGGCCTATGAACGGATTTTTAATCATATCTACGAAATTCTCACAAGTGTCAATTGATTCAAAATCAAAAGGCTCCAGAATTCCATCAATATGGAGTTCTTTCATGTTTTCTTTCCAATATGATTTAAACGGTGGTGTCACTCATAAGTGATCTTCTAATCATTTGTCTTAAGACAATTTTAGCATCAGTGTTATGGATGTGATTTCTCCAACAAGATAAGCGTTCATTCATCTTTTATGAATGCGGTAATAATTTGAACAACCATTGTTCTTATAATACCAGAACAAAATAACAATTATTCAAATAAATCTTGAAGGCTAGGTTTAATTCCAACGAAACACAATAACACTTTATTCATTTTCGATGAGAATCATCCGATATTCATTTGCTAGTTAATTAGGCCATTGTGGTTCTTGTATTGCGTTGTATGACAGTTCATACCAACCAATTTAGTATCAAATACCCAAGAACCACATTGTTATAACAAGCAACGAATACAACCATAACATGTATATCTTCTATATACCTGAGCTGGACATTTCCAGTCTTTTCTTTTCCGCCAGAATAAATTTTAGATTCTCTTTTAGCAATTCTTTTTCGTCTAGAAGAATCTATCAACATCAATAGTGGCGCCATACACATGGCACATAGTTCAAGGCATGATTAGTCAAACACTAATACCCTTGGACTCGCACTTTGAAGTAGATCACCATTATCAAATATTTGGCGTTCTTCCAAATTCCATTCTTTAGTAATCTTTTAGTGTAGTAAACATTTTACCTACATCTTCCATTCATCCTATCATGACAATTTTCATGATCAAGCTACTATAGCTCATGAGGACGAATTGCGAGTATAATATTAGTTCCTAAACCTTTTAGGAGATCTGGACGCCTGGCGTCTCTAATCTTCGCAAATTCTCATACAATACGAGAACATATGTGTTACTAAATTATACTCTATCACTTTGCAACCAAACATTGTTTCAGATATCACAATATCTTCCACAAATGATAGTTTATGAAACAATTCTTTCAACTCCTAGATAACCTTGATACTAAAAACAACTTTTGAATATCAAGGATCATGGAGGCAAGTGTGATACTTAGATACTAACACTGGAATTGTTACTCTTGATTCAATACTACTTATTAAATTTTATCGAGTAACAAGGGTTTGCTAAAAGTTTGCAATAGGACTTTAAACTTTAGATTGACATTCAAACAATACGATACCAGTTCGTAAAGTTAACATCCAGAATTCTATAGTTCTATTATCTCAATTATAGCTAAACGCAAGGTAGTAAACGGATGCCAATAACTACAACAAACTATGCAAATTCACTTTGATTTAGTTCATGATAAATTGAGTTCTATAATTCAAAATTACTAAATGAACTCCCACTTAAAAACAATATCCCTCTTAGTTTTCTTAAGTGATTACACGAACCAAATTCACTATACCGCAACCGATCATCACGTGCAACGTCATAGTTTCAAAGGCGAACATCACCATGTTCATCATATCAACCATATGACTCATGCTTAACCTTTCGGTTCGTGTTCCGAGGCCATGTCTGTACATGCTAGGCTCGCCAAGTAGAACCATAGCACTCGCGTGTGTAAAACTGTCTTACACCCGTCGTATGTGAACGTAGAGTCTATCACACCCGATCATCACGTGGTGTCTCAAAATGACGAACTTTCTTGATGGTGCATGCTATGGAAGAACACATTTTTATCTTGATATTTATGTGAGAGGGATCATCTTATAATGCTACCGCGCGATCAAATCTAAGCAGAATAAGATGCATAAAAGGATAAACATCACATGCATATATAATGTGATATGATATGGTCCTTCACGCATTCGATCTCCATCTTGTGCGTCATGGTATGATCTCCATCATTCCACCGGCGTAGCACCAAGGTCCATGGCGTGCCACCTTAGTTGTCTTCCTCCATTACAATATATCACTTGGATATATATATACGGCACGCAGGCCATTTAAATGTAAAGACAACCATATGGCTCCTGCCGGTTGTTTATAACTTACAAAAAGGATCATTGCATACAATTTGTAACATAAACAATTTAACCATATCACATCACATGCCCTGCAAAAACAAGTTAGACGTTTCTAATTTGTCTTGCATATTTTACGTGGTTTGGGGCTTTCTAGGAAGAACCGTTCTTACCTACGAACATGTAACCACAACGGTGATAAAATATTATTAACAATTCTTTGTAAAATAGATCATAACTATAGTGGGAGAAACGTGCACCCGCAAAGCCACATATGCCGAAGCATGTCAAGTGTGGGACAAGTCTCGTGAACGCGGTCACGTAATGTTAGTCTCGGGCAGCTTCAATCCCACTATGCCACTATGATCCAAAATATAAAAAATTGCAATAACATGATCATCAACGCCCACATCCACATGTGTTCTAACCGTGCATACCAACTACGCATAGAGATGGCTCTGATACCACTGATGGGTTCGTAGCATAGAAAACAAAAAATTTCCTACGCAAGAACGCATAAACTGGCCAAGATACTCTACGAGATGGTAGCAACGGAAACTAACCCTCGACGACCGTAAGCGGGGATTATGTTCCCGCACAAACGTTGACGATGGAGAGTTGGTGAAGACACACGTAGTCGACGTAGTTGTTCACTTGACGTAGTCGACGTAGAGGTTCACTCGACGATCACAAGATCGTGTACACGGCGCCACAAGTGGCAGCGCCCCCGTGCTCGGTCACACGTACAGCTCGACGTCGACTCCTCCACGCCCTCGGTCCAGCGGGGCAGCGGAAGAAGGGATCCGCCGGACACTCCTCCAGACACTTCTCCAAGTGTATGAACTACGAACTACAATTCCGGCAGAGCTTCGCTAAGCTAAGACGGAAAGTGGGCAGCAACTATGCAAGGGAGGGGAGGATCAAGAAGTGTGTGTCAAGGGAGAGAGGGAGGGGTTTATATAGAGGAGGAGGGGCAGCCAAGGGGTGGCCGGCCAAGGGGTCTCCTCCTCTTCATTGTCCCCTCTTCATTCCCATTATGGTGATAACTCCCTCATCAACATGAGGTAACCCCCATTTTAATGCATGACATTCATGCTAATTAAAATTCACACTTATTGATTTAATAAAACATTTTTATTTCTTTAATATTTGTTAATTCATTCAATTAACAAACATTAACAAATACACCCTCGAGTTATTTCGATATCCGAAACAGTTTCGGTGCTTTTCTGAAATAACCCTCATGCTGTCCTGTAATTCAATCGGAGTATCGTATCCACTCAAAAACGACGGCGAACCTTAAGTGTGTCACCCTACGGTTCGTGAATAACGTGGACATGATCGAGACTCCTCTCTGATCAATAATCAACAGCGGGATCTGGAAATCCATGATGACTCCCACTTACTCAACGATGAACTAGTGATCGTGTGAACCAGTAACGAACATAGTTAATTCCTTTTGTCTCGCGATATTATTACTTGTCCGAGATCCGATCATTTGGTATCAACCATACCTAGTTCGATCTCGTTCCCGACAAGTCTCTTTACTCGTTCCGTGATAATGCATTCCTGTGACCTAGTCACATGCTTGCAAGCGATTCCAATGCAATATCACCGAGAAGGGCCCAGAGAATATCTTTCCGTTATCCGGATGGACAAATCCCACTCTTGATCCATGAGCCTCAACTAATACTTTCAGAATACCCAAATCAACCTTTATAATCACCCTGTGACGGTGTGACATTTGATATCATCAAAGCACTCTTCCGGTATCAGTGATTAACATGATCTCATGGTCTGAGGATTAGAACTATTTCGTATGAGTTTGATATAGCAATGAACTTGATGACTTGATCGTTTTGCTATTCATACTATGGGTGTGAGTGTTCATCATATCAGTCTTCTAATGATATGACCCCGTTATTAACAACATCCAATGTTCATGATCAGGAAACCTTGATCATCAGTTAATCAACGAGCTAGTATAAAAGAGAGGCTTTACTAGGAACCTTTTTAGTTTATTAATCACACAAGTATTAATGTTTCCGATTAATACAATTCTAGCATGAGAAATAAACATTTATCATAAACATGGAATATGATAATAACCACTTTATTATTGCCTCTCGGGCATATTCCCTTCAGTAAGATATTATATGATTAATCTGTATATGGTTTTGATTTTCCAGGCAAAGAGGAAAAATTCAGACGAGCGGTAATTAAGCATCATTTTTTTCATTGAAGACGCACATGTAATTATACCATAGCAAATTGTCCACTATCGTACGGGCCCCTATCGTACATGTGCATGATAACTCTTTCCACTCTTTGTTTTTTTAGTTATTTTATTTTTGGCACCTATATGAAACTTTTTTTCTCCCCTTTCCATATCCTATACATATTTACGCGAGTCCTTTGAGGTGGGTCGTAGACCGTGTAAGCTTTTTTACATCCCATGGACCGGCGTCAGTTTATTTCCATGTTTTATCTGGTACGGAGCATATATCGTGTCAAATAGTCTCAGATTGGACTACGTACATAATTACGTAATAGTTAACCTTTTGATAAATCCTACCATAAAATTTAGATCTAATCATCAAAATAATTAGAATGATATGGTTTAACGTGGTGTCTCTATTTTAGAATCCCGTATTATGCTTTTAGTATATAGTAGATGGATCACTATCAGATCAGAGAGGAGGAATTAAGAGACGAAAAAATTTCCATGATGGGTAAAGAGAGTTTTGGAAAAAGTGTTAATAGGCAACACATGAATCAGACATGTAGTAGTTTGATAAATAAAGTTTTGGAAAACCTAAATTGAACCGGGGTTCATGATTAAAATTGAACCGGGGTTCATGGGTTCACTTGTCTACTCTCTCATAAAGTTGTGGTGGCATTAAACGCAAGATAGATAACCGAAACATCGACATGATTTTTATTATGTTACTTGATAATATTTGACGAAGGAATATCAAATGGGCCCTTGGCTTTGGCCTACCTGGTTTCGGTCCACGAGGGACAATCGTCGAAGGTTTACTGAAGCCCATGAAGATATCGGTTTGGCGCGGCCCAGAGACATAACTTGGCGTGCAAGATGAAGACTCGAAGAAGGAAACCTAGTCGAATTAGGACTCGTCTAGGGTTTATTCCAACCAACTCTATCTGTAATCAACTTGGAGAACAATCCTGGGACCCAACCTTCGCATATAAAAGGTTGGGAGGGAGATCTTAGCCCCTCTCTAGATACTTTTTCACCACCTCACGCCGGAGCGCTCGAAACATTAAGAGTTCTCCACTTTCGGCTAGATCCAATCTACGCCACCATTGTAACACCTCCACTGTAGCCACCCCATCAATAAAGTCAGACAAGCAGGATGTAGGTCTTTACCCTACCAAGGGGGCCGAACCTGGGTAAAACTTGTGTCCCTCTGCTTTTGTCTGATCGCCGTTGAGTTCGCCAGATCCCACTAGCGCTCCATGTCTCGAAAGCCCACAAACATGGGCATTGCCGGGGTTGAACCTCGTCAATTGGCGCCGACCGTGGGGACGATGGGATCTGGATCTACGGATTCGCCGGCTCCTTCACCAACCATCGCCAACCTCACCAGATCGACAAGGTTCGACGGCTCGTCATCAGCCATGGCCGTCGATTCCGCATCGCCGTTCGACATCAACATTGATCCGCTCACCATCGACTTCGACACCAACGACAAGATCGACATCGACACCGCATCAATCATCAACGTCGGCATCGCTGTGCCGGCCGTCATCGACACTATCCCATCGGAGGCTAAGGTCGACATTGCTAGATCGACCGTCATCGACACCGCATCGCCAAGCATCGTCGATCTCACTCCGGCCGCGACCATCATCAACCCGCCTTGAGCCCGGCAGGAGCAGTCTCGGCGGTGACCGAAGGCTTCGACATGGCTTTCGGACTGTTCAACTTCCATGTGGACAGCGATGGAGTCGCTGAGCTGATCTCTATCAGTGATTTGACGTCGATGCCGCCTGCAGCAGATCCAGGAACGTCACCAGCTATCGAGGGCAACCCCTCGATGACCATGCCGCTGGTGCCATCGGAGGAGGAACCAAGGTTGGAAATGTCAACCCCGTCAGTTGGGTCGAATGACTTTCAAGATCCACCTCCATCCCCAACCACCGCCTATTGCATCGAGTGCGACGCTTACCACTTCGTGGGCGCCGGAGATTTCTCGTCCCACGAGATCGTCGACTGTGAAGATCCTCGGGGAGGTACTGCTGCTATCTACCCGACGATATCCAAGTGTGAACGGGCTCTCAATGCCCTCACGCTCCGTCCTACGCCCTACGACCCTGATTATGTCGAAGGGCTATACTCGGACTATACATGCTCAGACGACGATGATGACATCTGCCCCGAGGCTAAGGGGAAGATTGGCAATTCGGCTAGCTCATATTCGAGCGAATCTGCCACATCAAGTGACGGATACGTGGTCGATTATGACTCTGACATCATGATCGAAGTCGGATCGTACATCGAAGATGACAACATCTACCCTCCCGCACTGGGCAAAATCAGTGATGACTCGATTCCACCGTTCGGAGGACACTGCATGATGGCGTCGCACGGAGACGGGAACAAGCACAGAACCAATGATGGTCGAAGTCGGTCAAACACCGGTCGTCAGTTCATAATGCAAGACCAGATCCGGCACGCAAGGAGAGTGTACTCAGGCGAAGCAAATATGGCCCCTAATCCGATCCCACAGGAGCTAGCTGCGCTCCGATTCGTCGTCCAAGAGCATAAGGACCAGATTAGTGCCGATAGGCGCATCCTGGAGCGACGCAGAGACGAGGCCGACGCGTCCAGCAGAAGACAGGCCGAGCGATCGTCTCATTATTCATCGAGTGTCCAGCATAGGACGCAGTCACACATCCAACCCGGGGCCAATGTACACAACATCACCCGGAATTTAGAAGCGGAATTTAACAAAGCTGAGCTGCTGCCCAAGACCAAGGAAGCTACAATTATGGCAGCAACAGCATATATTGCCGCGAACGCTCCCAACGACAATGAGCATATGCGGCATCTGCAGAACCTGGCGCTCGAAGGAGTTAGGGTGCTTCAAGGCACAACTAACCAAGGGCACGAAGCGATGCCAAGAAGAACTATCCCGCCAGTGGATCAGTCCAGACACCCAGCACCGGCGCCAGCAGTCGCGCCCAGGACTCAAGTGGTGGAACCTATCAACGGGGAACTTCGACATGGCCTGGCTCAGAACAGAGTCGACTCAGCACGTGCACGACGCGATGCGCGTCACTTCAAAGAGGAATGTGAGCTGGAAACATTTGGCGGTAATCGCGACGGACTGTGCGGAGCGGAATGCTTCAGCATCCTGATTCGTTCCACGCCACTGCCGAATGGGATCAAGCTTAGCGACAGCGTAGTCAAGTTCAATGGGCAGCAGGACCCCCGAATTTGGCTCGATGACTTCATTACCGCCGTCACCATTGGCGGTGGATCTAGAGATAACGCTCTCCAATTACTGTCACTACACTTGAAAGACAACGCAAGGGCGTGGCTGAACAACCTTGCTCCTGACAGCATTCGCTCTTGGGAGGAGTTTTGGCAAGCATTTATCGCAAACTTTCGAGGCACCTCATGACAACCCATGTCGTTCGAAGAGTTGCGCCTGTGCGTACAAAGGACCAGAGAAAATCTAAGGTCATACATCTCACGATGGATCAGCCTCCGCAACACGGCGGAAAATATTTCACCCGAGAGAGCCATCGATGCTTTTCAGGACGGCCTTATCCGACGCGACTTCAAGGAATAGCTAGGACGTTGCAAGCCTAAAACCATCGACCATCTTATGAGCTTGGCAAATGAGTGGGCTGATGGAGAAGACTCCATTGCGGCCCCTAGGAGCCGCCGACGATCAGCGGAACGTGACGTCGACCCAAAAGATCAGTTTCACCCCAACTCTCGAAAGAAGGGTCGCCAAAGCCGCTACGATGATGCGGATATGACAGATATGGTAGCAGCAGGCTACGCGAATAACGACCACGACGACAATCACGATGGACCAAGATGAGGGAACAGCTACTACGAAAGCAGTAGAAGAAGCGCTGACCGCAATTCGAGGCCAAAAATGGAGTGGCGCCGACGTCATGATCAGCCACCGCCGTCGGTGGAGGAAATGCTCAATGGGGGTTGCACAAGGCACACCTACATCAACAAAGATGGAGTGCGAAGACCTGCTCATCACCTCATCGAGTGCAGGGAATTCCTTCCCTTAGTCAAGCACTTCAGGAGAGGATGCAAACAGAGCAGCCGGTGGCAGGTGTGATAGCTTACAACGCTCCACCACCACCACCTAACCCGCTGGCAAACGTGGTGCAACAGGGCCACCAGGCCGCCATGATCCAACAAGTCGAGCCACGACAGCCAATCGTCGAAGAAGAGGCATTCCCGCAACCACAAGGCTTCGTGCCCATGATCCAGAGAGGACGCCCGACGAATAAGGTCCAGCGGAAGCGCACAAGAGAGGTCTTACACGCCGAGCATGCACCGCCAGCTATGCCCGAATATCTGAACTGGTCAGAGCATCCTATCGGCTTCGACCGGTCAGACCACCTACCGAAGATCCCACACCCCGGACACCACGCCTTGGTCCTCGAAGCGCAGATAGGAGGTTTCACTTCCAAAAAAGTGTTCATGGATGGAGGGAGCAGCTTAAACCTCATCTATGCGGACACGCTGCGGAAGATCAAGATCCTAATGGACAACCTCCTGCCGACAGAGACATCCTTTCATGGAATCGTCCCAGGAAAGCCGACATACCCACTTGGGGCAATACACCTAGATGCCATCTTTGGCACTCCGGCAAACTTTAGGAAGGAGAAGATCGAGTTTGAGGTCGTCGACTAGCCCTCGCAGTACCACGCTATCCTCGGGCGACCAGCGTTTTCCCGATTCATGGCGGTGTCGCACTATGCTTATCTCAAGCTGCGGATGCCCGCAAACAGAGGACCACTGACGATCAGCGGAAGTTTTGCCCGCTCGAAAAACTATGCAAGGACTTCAACAACATGTCCCAGACATTTGGAGTGCACGAAGAGCTCAACCACATCAGGGAGAGCACCAACATGGACGTCGACCCACCGGCGCAGCAGAACGCCCCAGAACTATCATTTGACGCCAGCAAAGACACCCGAGAGCACCATATCCACCCGACGGATCCAACCAAGACCGCATGGGTGTCGAATTCTCTCTCCCCGCATAGAAAAGCGTGCTCATCGAGTTCCTCCGTGAGCACTGGAGGATGTTCGCCTGGTGTCCAGCAGATATGACAGGCATCCCCAGGGAACTCGCCGAGCATGAGCTAAAGATCTTTCCTAATGCAAATCCGGTCAAGCAGTCAATGCGCCGCTACAACCCAGAAAACGCTCGATCAATGGGCAAAGAAATAAATTGTCTCCTCGAGGCGAAATTCATCAGAGAGATAAAGGAAGCCACATGGCTTTCACCACTGGTCATGGTGGAAAACAAGGACACCAAGATCTACAGGATGTGCATCAACTTCACGGCGCTCAATAAGCATTGCCCGAAAGATTACTTTCCTCTACCTCGAATCAACCAGATCATCGATTCTACCGCTCGCTGCGAGCGCCTGTCATTTCTCGACGCGTACTCCGGGTACAACTAGATAAGGCTAAAGGTCAAAGACGAGGACAAGACGGCGTTCATCACCCCGTGATACGTCTCCAACGTATCTATAATTTTTGATGCTCCATGCTTGTTTTTACACCATTTGCCTATTGTTTCGTTACACTTCGTGGCACTTTTATGCATTTTCTGGAACTAACCTATTAACGAGTTGCCACAGTGCCAGTTCCCTGTTTTCTGCTATTTTTGTGTTTCAGAAGTGATACACAGGAAATATTCTCGGAATTGGACGAAACAAGTTCCCGAAGTCTTATTTTACCCGGAAGCTTCTAGAGATCCAAAGGAGAGTAGGAGGGGGGGCCACCAGGGCCTCACACGCCAGGGCGGCGCGGCCAGGGCCCTGGCCGCGCGAGCCTGGCGTGAGGGCGCCTAGCTCCTCCTCTGACATTGCCCCTTCGCCTATAAAGACCCCCCGACGGAAAAAACCTAAGTACCCGATCACTTTTCCAGAACACATCGCGATCCGCCGCCGCCGTCGACCCGAAGATCGGGAGGGTCCAGAAGCTCTTCCCGGCACCCTGCCAGAGAGGGGAATCGCCACCGGAGGTCTTCTTCATCGCCATGCTTGCCTCCGGAGCGATGAGTGAGTAGTCTACTTTGGACTATGGGTCCATAGCAGTAGCTAGATGGTTGTCTTCTCCACCATGTGCTTCATGTTTAGATCTCATGAGCTGCCCTACATGATTCAGATCACCGTTATGTAATTCTACATGTTTGGTTTGTTGGGATCCGATGAATATTGGTGTTTATGATTGAGTTGTTGTACTGAATATTATCTTATGTTATCTTTATGTTGTTTATGATCTTGCATGCTCTCCGTTGTTAGTAGCTATCTTGGCCGAGTAGTTGCTAGTGACTCCAAGAGGGGGTATTTATGCTTGATAGTGGGTTCATGCCTCTATTTAACCTGGGGGAGTGACAGAATCCTCTAAGGTTGTAGATGTGTTGTTGCTACTAGGGAGAAAACAACATTCATATGCTCAAGGGCATATGCTTTGTTTACATTACACTCTTTGCTTAATGCAATTATCTGTTCTTCGCAACTTAATACTCTTGGGGTGTTCGGATTGATATCCCCGGGAGTGGATTATTAGTCATAGATGCAGTTGGATGGCGGTCTATGTATTTTGTTGTAATGCCCAGAGTAAATCTCATAGTGATCTTCTTGACATATCACGTTTATCTTTATTCTATCAATTGCCCAACTGTAATTTGTTTACCCAGCATGTGTTATTTATCTTATGGAGAGACACCACTAGTGAACTGTGGACCCCGGTCCTATTTCCATCATATTGCTATCACCCGTTTACTTTACTCGCACTGTTTATTTACTCGCATACTTTACTGTTTTCCACTCGATACACTCATAACCTTTGTTTAAAGCAAACCGGTGAGATTGACAACCTCATCGTAAGTTGGGAGCAAAGTACTTGGTTGTGTGTGTGCAGGTTCCGCGTTGCTACTGGTCGAAGATGAGTCAACAAATGCGCCCTTGTTGGAGTGCTATTAAGCCAGTTTGCATCACCTTCAGTCGTTTGTCTCTCCTCTTCAAGAACGATATTAAACCTTGGTTTCTTACTGAGGGAAAACTAGCTGCTATACTCATCACACCTTCCTCTTGGGGTTCCCAACGGGATGGTTATTCACCACGCACAAGGAAACTTCTGGGCGCCATCAAATGCGCCAGCACCCCGCACGGGGTATATTGCTACATGACGATGCCCTTCGGGCTCAAAAACGCTGGAGCCACCTATCAATGGTGCTTGCAGGCATGCCTGAAGGAGCAGATCGGCCGCAACATCGAGGTCTACGTCGATGACATCGTCATCAAATCCACAAAAGCAGATAGCCTGCTCGACGACCTACGAGAAACCTTCGCCAACCTTGACAGCTACAGCATCAAGCTCAACCCGAAGAAGTGTTCCTTCGGGGTACCTACAGGCCAGCTGCTCGGCTACCTCATCTCTGAGAGAGGAATCAAGGGCAACCCAGAGAAGATTCAAGCCATCATCAACATGCAGCCGCCAAAGACGCTTCGACATGTCCAGCAGCTGACAGGTCGACTGGCAGCACTTAGCCGCTTTATAAGCAAGCTCGGCGAAAAGGCTCTCCCCTTCTATCGGCTCCTCCGGAAAATGGACAACTTCACTTGGACAGAAGAGGCATAGGCCGCGTTCGACGACCTTAAGCGTCGCCTTTCGACGTCCCCGGTCCTAGTCACTCCTCGAGAGAAAGAGCCGATGTTGTTGTACATAGCCGCTACGAATCAAGTTGTCAGTTTTGCCTTGGTGGTCGAGCGTGCAGAGGACGGCAAGGAGCACGGAGTGCAAAGACCGGTATACTATCTCAGCGAGATCCTGTCTCCAACCAAGCAAAGGTACCCCCATTACCAGAAGCTGGCATACGCCATCTACATGACAGGGAAGAAGCTGCCGGCCTGCCGCACTACTTCGAGTACCACTCCACCATAGTAGTGGCTTCGAATCCAGTATCCAGCATCCTCAACAACCCCGACGCCACGGGGCCTGTGTCGCTATGGGGAATCACCCTGGGCCCCTGGGAGATCACATACCAGCGGCAGTCAGTGATCAAGTCGCAAGTCCTGCCAGATTTTATAGCCAAATGGACAGAAGTGCAGATGCCCGAACTCCCGGACTTGTCGAATTGTTGGATTATATATGTCGACTGGTCTAAACGAGTTTCGGGAGCAGGAGTGGTCCTCGTGTCACCATAGGGGGACAGGATGCGCTACGTCCTACGTATGCGCTTTTCGAACCCCTCGAATAATGAAGCGGCGTATGAAGCTGTTCTGCACGGTATGCGTATGGCGAAAGCCTGTGGCGCTACTCGCATCAAGATCCATGGAGACTCGAACCTCATCGCCTAGCAAGTCATGAAGGAGTGTGATGCGACCTGCACAAACATGATCGCATATCGCGCAATGTACGACAGGCTCGAAGGCGACTTCGAAGGGTGTGAGGTGACGCATATTGGCAGGGAAAGCAACGAAGAGGTAGACAACTTGGCCAACATTGGTTCCAAGTGCTTGCCGATACCGCCAGGAGTCTTCTTCGAGGAGATATTCAAGCGCTCCGTCAAGATCAAGCCAGTCATTGACCCGGCGTTAGCAACACGCTCAGGGGCTAAACAGTCAGGTCCCACCCTAGCAGCGGGAACAGAAGACCTATCCAAGGAAACGACCAAAGTCATGCTCGTCGAAGTGGTCTGGACGAAGCCGTACCTGGCCTAACTGATACAAGGCGAACTTCCAGAAGACACTATCCATCATCGACAGATCATGCGGCGCTCCAAGGCCTTCACGATAATCAACGGCGAACTCTACAAGCACAACACCACAGGGGTTCTCCAACGGTGCATAGCAGCTGAGGACGGAATCGCCCTCCTCCGAGATATTCATGAAGGAACCTATGGGCATCATGCCAGCAGCTGAACCCTCGTCGCTAAGGCTTTTTGATCGGGGTTCTACTGGCTTTCGGCCCTCCACGATGCCAGAAACATCGTTCAGCATTGTGAAGCATGCCAGCGATTCGCCACAAAACCTCACGCGCCCGCATCAGAACTGCACACCATACCCGTCGCTTGGCCCTTCGTGCAATGGGGGCTCGATCAAGTAGGGCCTCTGCCCAAATCATCTCGAGGAAGCCACACTTACCTGTTGGTCACCGTCGACAAGTTCTCCAAATGGATCGAAGTCGTCCCCGTCACCAATCAAGAGACAACCACAACGGTCAAGTTCTACCAGTCCATCGTCTACCGGTATGGTGTACCGAACATCATCATCACCGACAACGGCACCAACTTCACCTCGGGCAAATTTCAAGAATTTGCCAAAGAGCTCGGCATCAATATCAAGTATGCCTCGGTGGCGCATCCCAAGTCCAACGGCCAAGTCGAAAAGGCCAACGGGCTCGTCTGCGCAGGCCTAAAGAAGCGACTCCTTCGACCCCTCAAACGCGCGGCAGGCGCTTGGGTCGAAGAACTGCCATCAGTCCTATGGAGCCTGCGAACAACACCCAACTCTTTGACCGGCTATACGCCGGTCTTCCTGCTTTTTGGAGCAGAGGCAGTGCTTCCTATGGATGTGCGCTACTGTGCGCCCCGCGTGATCGCCTATGTCGAAGAAGATGCACAAAAAGCACTAGCAGACGCCCAAGACCTGCTGGATGAAGCTCGAGACGTCGCTCTCGCCTGCTCAGATGTCTATTAACAAAGCCTCCGCAATTACCACAGCAAACGGGTACGCGGACGGTCCTTCGAGCCTGGCAACCTCGTGCTTCGCCTCAAGCAAACAAGCACGTCGAAGCTGGAGCCACCATGGGAAGGCCCATACCTCGTTCACGAGGTCATCCCGGGAGGAGCATATCGACTACACAACCCGAAGACAGGGGTGGACGTCAAGAACCCGTGGAACGCCGCGCAGCTGCGCCGATTCTATCCTTAGAACGGATAGATTTCCCTTTCCCTCTCTCTCTCTGTAATTAAGCGGTGGCAGCAGACAACGCTCAACCATTGCGCCTTCGGCGCCAAGCAATAAAGTATGGTTCCTCATATCATTGTTCGACCCATGCTCGGGGGCTTCGCCTTAAAAATTATTTGACCCACACTCGGGGGCTTCGCCTTAAAAATTATTCGACCCATGCTCGGGGGCTTTGCCTTAAAAATTGTTCGACCCACGCTCGGGGGCTTTGCCTTAAAAATTATTCGACCCACACTCGGGGGCTTCGCCTTAAAAATTATTCGACCCACGCTCGGGGGCTTCGCCTTAAAAATTATTCAACCCATGCTCGGGGGCTTCGCCTTAAAAATCTCTCGACCTACGCTCAGGGGCTCTGCCCTTCGACCTACGCTCGGGGGCTCCACCCCTCGACCTACGTTCGGGGGTTCTGCCGTTCGACCTACGCTCGGGGGCTCCACCCCTCGGCCTACGCTCGGGGGCTCCACCCCTCGGCCTACGCTCGGGGGCTCCGCCCTTCGACCTACGTTCGGGGGCTCCGCCTTTCGACCGCGCAATTTAACAAAGACACACAAGACTACACACCGTCTGCAGAGGATAATACATCGATGAATTTCACAGAAGCGCACACAAGAAACACACAATATTTACACATGCGACCAAGTCATTGCACTACAGCATCTCGATTCGCCCTCTGACGATCACTCTCGGTGATGATCTGTCTTGCGATACAATCGGCAGTTTCCCTACAAGCAGCATAGAGTGCGTCCATGTCAACATGACCACTGGGAGTCGGAGGTAGCATCTTCACCAGTTCCAGGTCGACCTCGGGATAATGAGCGTGCACGAAGGAGAGGGCGACCAGAGCCCCGCAGCGCAAATGCTCACGGACGAAACGATAAATGGCATCACCATTTTTGAAGCGACCAAGCAACGCAGGGAGGCTATCGGGCTGATCGTTCAAGGGAAACATTGCCTCATGCACAAGTGCGAGCGCGGAGTGGCTCGTTTCAGATAAGACTCTGGCTTGGGCGATTCGATCCTGGAGTATAGTCAGCTTCATTGCCTTCGACCGATCAGCCCAGTGAATTCGCATGAGTTTGAGCTGCGCAAAGATGCGCATTCACGCGCCGCGCCTCAGCCTCGCTGTCGAGACATACATCTATAGAAAAAGAGGAAAATCACACACCACCAACTGATGACCCACAAGTATAGGGGGTGTATCATAGTACTTTTGATAAATAAGAGTGTCAAACCCAACGAGGAGCAGAAGGTGTTGACAAGTGGTTTTGATCAAGGATTCACTGTAAATACTAGCGAACGGGTTTTCAGGGGTATTTGGTAATGCAAATAAATAAAGTGCGAGTAAATAAAAGACAGTAGTAATAATTGCAGCAAGTGGCCCAATCCTTTCTGAAGCAAAGGACAAGCCGGTTGTGTAACTTATGATGACCAAACATTCTTAAGGACACACGGGAGTTTCTGTCAAGAGCTTTCGCTTCATGCTGCTAAATAATCTTTATTGGTTTGATAAGTGTTATGGGGGTGAACCTGTGCTAGCGCACTACCCTTACTAGGATAAATACACACTTGTGATTATACCCCTTGCAAGCATCCACAAATACAAGAAATTAATTAAGATAAATCTAACCATAGCCTTAAACTCTAAGATCCTACACTCCCTGGTGTAATGTTTTCCTAACGGAGGTTTAGGTTTCTGTCACTCCAGCAACCCCATAATTAGTAGCCAAATACACAATGCATCTCACTGGGCCCATAAGTGGTGAAGTATCATGTAGTCGACGTTCACATGACACCACTAGTGAAATAACACCACAACAAATAAATATCAAACCACTAAATATTACTTAACATAATTCCACTACTAACATCTTGACTTCTCCCATGTCCTCAAGAACTAAACGAACTACTCACAAGACATCATATGGATCATGATCAGAGGTGAAATAATGGTAAATAACAATCTGAACATAAACCTTAATTCAACGGTTCCACTCAATAGCATCAACCACAAGAGTAATCAACACTGGGAAAGTTTCCCCTAAGAATTTAACAAGATTCAACTCAAGATGTCACAGCGGGATGGCGTGGTGATGGTGGAGATGAAGGTGCTGTTGATGAGGATGATGGTGATGATGATCCCAATGAAGTCCCGTGCGATGGTGATGACAATGGCGACGATCTCCACTCTCTGGGAAGGAATTTCCCCGGCAGATTCCTGCCTGCCGGAGAGCTTCTCTCTCTCTCTCTGGTGTTTTCCGCCCCGCAGAGGCGGCGGTGTCTATCTCGCAGCCCCCCCCTTGACTTAGGTTTTCGGGGATGATGAAATACGTGAAGGGCGATGGCAGAAGTGGGCCATGGTGGCCTCACCACAGGCCAGCGCGGCCAGGGGTGGGCCCACGCCCCCTAGTGGTGAGCCTGCCTTGTTGCTCCTCTGGCCTTCTCCTTCCGGCTTCTTCAGTCTTCTGGTAAAATATAATTTTCTGGTATTTTTCTGGAATTTCCTGATCTTCTGAAATATGGTATCTTGACGGTCTTTTTTCTAGTAGAATCCTGACTCTGGTAGCAAATCCTCCAATGATCATCAAACATGTAAAAACAGAGGAAACAACATAAGTATCATCTCTAAATGTGAAATATATCAATGAATAACAGTAAATTATGATACAAAATAGTGATGCAAAATGGACGTATCAACCCCCCCCAAGCTTAGACCTCGCTTGTCCCCAAGCAAAAACTGAACTCGGTAAACATGACCACAGGTTTATGGAGTGAAGTGTCGATAATCAAAATACGAACAAGAAGCATCACATTTACCAAGGCACAAGGTATAATAGACAGCAAATTCCCTTTATATGATGAAGAGTTGCAATAAGTAAAAGGGAATCACAAATAAGGATGCACAAGGTAAACTATAATTGGTGATGGCAAACCTTAGTTCTTGGTCAGAGAACAATGAACAAACTATTCTTATTTTTGAACGGAGCCTTTTTAAAACAGAGCTAATATAGCAAAAACTATATGCTCAACAAGACAAACTCTTTGTAATCATGGAAAGCTTTCAAAGATATATTCCTTCAGGTAAAAGCATTATACTAAACAAAGGAAGGTAATAAACATGATGGAACGGATCACCATATGGATGAATGAAACATAACAACTCGAATGCTTGCTTGAGATAGAGGAGAATATGTTGACTCAACATAAAAGTAAAAGACAGGCCCTTCGCAGAGGGAAGCAGGGATTAAACATGTGCTAGAGCTTTTCATTTGAAAAATAGAGCTAAAAGTTGTTTTGAGAGGTGGTTGCTTTTGTCAACGACTAGCAACGGAGTTCTTGATATCTTCCATACTAAACAAGTGAGAGCGGTTCCGAGATGTTTGATTAGTTGGCATAATTGTGCTCTTTTATAGCTTAGCACTCCTCCCCACCTTTTACTTTCTCAAACCATGGCTAACCGATTCCATCGGGTGCCCACCAACTTTCACATACCATGGAGGAGTGCTCTTTTTCTTTCCTTATTTAGATTACAATGGTCTGACCAGCTCCCTTGCAAGATTAATGACGAGCAGATGAAGCTGCCTAGTCGAGGGGTACTCAATTTAGTATGGAAGATAACAAACCCAACCACTACGTCCTCATGAGCTAAAAACAATGGCACAAAATGAGAAGTATTTGAAAGTTTCTGAAAGGTAGGACATGAAAATTTACTTGGAATGGCTTGAAATACCATGCATAGGGATTTATAGTGGACTCTTTGAAAGTAACTTGGTTTTTGGGAATTGGATGCACGAGAAGTATTCCCTCTCAGTACAGGTTTTTGGCTAGCAAAGCTGGGTAGCAAGCATAAGAGTTGCATGAAACAGACAAACATATATATAATAGGAACAATCATGCAAACTTCCTTGAAAGTACAATGATTTTAACTTGAGAATACTATTGCTTATGAGCTAAACATGATGGAAAGCTGAGATGATGTATCTATTAGCGCTTCTTTCTTCTTTCTTTCTACTCAAAACTCAAGGTAATGTTGCTACTGACCAAGCTAAGTTTGCCAAAACCAACTAAATTTACTCATGCTCCCAAAGTGATACCAATACTAATCAACAAGACTAAGGAGGATACATAGATAACCAACTAAGGAGGATACTTCCAACAAAACTTCTCATTAATATTTCATTACCGCAACTCACACCAAGGGATACATAGATAACCAACTAAGGAGGATACTTCCACACTATAAACTATTCTATAAGATAACTTCTTTATTCATGATATGACTCTACTTGAAAAGTAAATGAGCAAAAGATAATGATGTGATACCGCGGCACTCCCCCAAGCTTGGAACAAGCCAAGGGGATACCTATACCATGATGAATTACTCCTTTGGCAGTGGTGGTGAGTCTTTATCATCATCACACTTCCAAGGCAGAGTTCCCCTGTCAAGGAAGGATGTCTTGGTCTCCAATATCCTGAAACTTGCAGCAGCACTCATTTGTTTAAACCTAGCTTCATACTCACAGTTTTGGTTCTGCAAGTCGTAGAGTTGTGCTTGTAATTGGTTAGTAGTCTCATGGAGCGAAAAGATGTCGCTCCAGAGCTCTGTAGTCTCTTTCTTGTACTTGGTGACAAGCTCTTGATTAATCCTATGGATGATATCCACCTCACGTTCCACCATCTTCCTATATTTAAACACTTCTTGTTCCAGCGCTTCCATCCTGGCTTCGAGACTCCCTTCTCCCTTAGGGCCCTAGACATCTTTAATCTGCAACTCCCCATCCTTGAGTAACAACTCCTTCGGATGCATCTTCAGTTCCCTCATGTATGGATTAATGATATCCGCAAGAGAGTTCTCCTCAGATGGACCGGACGAAGACATTGTAACTCCAAAGCTGAGAACAATCTCCTGTCAGAAACAGCTCAAAATGAAAACACTACGAAAACACGATATATAGACCTCGAGTATTCCGGGGGGTTATATAGGCGAAAATTAAACATCGAGACGAAATCACAGGAGGAAACCAGGACGGAAACGAGCTCCGGGGTGGTCTCACCACAGGGCGGTGCGACCTGGAGTGAGCCCGCGCCCCCTGGTGGTGAGGAACCACCAGACTCCGTCTCCTGCCCGTTTTCGTCTCGTGATTTTTCATATTTAGCAAAAAAATAAAAATATTAATTGGAAAGTTTTCCGCGAACCTTTTCTGACTAGAACTGTTACCTATTCGAAAACAAACTCTGGAGGTTCCTGCATATTGTCCTGGATGAATTCTTCCGGAGAAACTGTTTGAATAACATCAATATCTTAATTATAAGAATATCCAGCAATATAATGTTTGAGTCTTTGACCATTCACCACTTGTGTAGTGTCATCCTTTAATGAGGCAATCTTTATTGCACCTGAGCGGTATACTTCCACAATAACATATGGTCCTTCCCATTTTGAGAGTAATTTTCCTGCAAAAAATCTGAGACGAGACCTATACAATAGAACTTTCTCACAAACATGAAACTCTCTCTTAAGAATTCTCTTATCATGCCATTGTTTGACTTTCTCTTTGAAAAGTCTGGCATTCTCGTAAGCCTCATTTCTCCACTCATCTAGGGTACTCAAATCAAGCAATCTTTTCCTACCGGCGAGTTTAAAATCTCTATTAAGCTCTTTCACTGCCCAAAAAGCTTTGTATTCTAATTCTAAGGGCAAGTGACACGCTTTTCCTTAAACCATTTTGTAAGGAGACATGTCCATAGGGTTCTTATAAGCAGTTCTATAAGCCCATAAAGCATCGTTTAACTTGCTAGCCTAGTTTTTCCTAGATCTATTGATAGTCTTCTGCAAGATAGACTTGATCTCTCTATTTGAAAGCTCTATCTGCCCACTAGTTTGGGGATGATAAGCAGAAGCAATTCTATGATTAACGTCATATTTAGCAAGAGTTTAACTAAAACCGCCATGAATGAAATGAGAACCTCCGTCAGTCATAAGATATCTAGGCGCACCAAACCTAGGAAAAATAACGTCCTTAAGCATTTTTAACGAGGTCTCACCATCGGCACTCTTTGTAGGTATAGGTTCTACCCACTTGGTAACATAATCAACAGCAACAAGTATGTGAGTATAGCCTTTTGAAGGAGGAAAATGACCCATAAAGTCAAATCCCCAACAATCAAATGGTTCAATAACAAGAGTGTAACTCATAGGCATTTCATTACGTCTAGAAATATTACCAACTCTTTGACATTCATCACAAGATAAAACATACCTTCTAGCATCTTTAAAGAGGGTTGGCCAATAAGAACCTGATTGTAGAACCTTTTGTGCAGTTCTATCTCCAGCATGATGTCCTCCATAAGCACTGCCATGGCACTTTCTTAATATTTCTTGTTGCTCATATTCCGGAACACATCTTCGCATAATACCATCAACTCCTTCTTTATATAGGTGTGGGTCATCCCAAAAATAATGCCTCAAATCATAAAAGAATGTTCTTCTTTGCTAAGCTATAAAGGTTGGAGGCAAATACTTGGAAACAATAAAGTTAGCATAATCAGCATACCAAGGAAGGTCTCGCGAAGTTACATTTATTGAAGCCAACTGTTCATTTGGAAAACTATCATTAACAGGAATAGGATCAAAAGAAATGTTTTCCAATCTAGACAAATTGTCAGCAACAGGATTTTCAGCACCTTTCCTATCTACAATATGCAGATCAAACTCTTGTAAAAGCAACACCCATCTAATAAGCCTAGGCTTAGCATCCTTCTTCGACATAAGATATCTAATAGTAGTGTGATCAGTATGAATAGTAACTTTAGAATCAACAATGTAAGGTCTAAACTTATCACATGCAAAAACAACAGCAAGAAACTCTTTCTCAGTGGTAGCATAATTCTTCTGAGCAGCATCAAGAGTCTTACTAGCATAATGAATAACATTAAAATTATTGTCTACACGCTATCCAAGAACAGCACCAACAGCAAAATCACTAGCATCGCACATAATTTCAAAAGGTAAATTCCAATCAGGTGGTTGAACAATAGGAGCAGTAGTTAAAGCCTTCCTAAGAGTTTCAAAAGCTTCCTTACAATCATCATCAAAAACAAATGGTACATCTTTTTGAAGAAAATTAGTAAGAGGCTTTGAAATCTTAGAGAAATCTTTAATAAACCTCCTATAGAAACCCGCATGACCAAGAATACTACGAATACCTTTAACATCTCTGGGATAAGGCATTTTCTCAATTGCTTCAACTTTCGCTCTGTCAACTTCAATACCTCTTTCAGAAATTTTATGTCCAAGAACAATTCCTTCATTCACGATAAAGTGGCATTTCTTCCAATTAAGAACAAGGTTAGTTTCTTCACACCTTTGCAAAACTTTATCAAGATTGTGCAAACAATTATCAAAAGAAGTTCTATAGACGGAGAAATTGTCCATGAAAACCTCCACAATTTCTTCACAAAACCCATGAAAAATAGCAGACATGCATCTTTGAAAAGTAACAGGAGCGTTGCACAAACCAAACGGCATACGTCTATAAGCATAAGTTCCATAAGGACAAGTAAAAGTGGTTTTCTCTCGATCTTGTGCTTTAACAGCAATCTGAGAGAAACCAGAATAACCATCAAGGAAACATAAATGAGTTTTCTTAGATAACCTCTCTAACATCTGATCTATAAATGGCAAAGGATAATGATCTTTCTTAGTAACTTTGTTAACCCTTCTATAGTCAATGCACATCCTATAACCAACTACTACCCTTTGAGGAATAAGCTCGTTATTCTCGTTAGGCACGACAGTGATACCTCCTTTCTTAGGAACACAATGAACATGACTAACCCATCTACTATCAGCAATAGGATAAATAATACCAGCATCAAGGAGCTTCAATACCTCATTTCTTACCACATCCTTCATCTTGGGAATTAAGCGGTGCTGATGTTCAACAACTGGCTTTGCATCTTCCTCCATGTTAATAGCATGCTGACATATAGTAGGAGAAATCCCTTTTAAATCATCAAGAGTATATCCCATAGCTCCTTGGTGTTTCCTCAATATTTCCAATAACCTTTCTTCTTCCTTTCCTGAAAGCTTAGAACTGATAATAACAGGATATTTTTTTTATCATCTATATAAGCATACTTAAGATCATCAGGTAAAGGTTTTAATTCAAAAACAGGATCTTCCTTAGGTGGCAAAGTGGTACCAAGATCCTCCATAGGTAAATTGTGCTTAATCAATGGTGGTTGACGAAGGAAATATTGTCAATCTCTTCTCTTTCCTTCCTGAAAACATCACTTTCATGATCCTCCATAAATTGCTGCAAAGCATTGTTAGGGGCGAGAGCAATAGAAGCAAGCTGTTCAACTCGGAAACTTTCATCAGGCATTTCACTTTCAAAAGGAGTTATAGCAAACTTAGAAAAATTAAACTCATAAGATTCTCCATTAAACTTAGTAAAAAAATTCTCCTTCTTACAGTCTATCACAGTGCCACAGGTGTTCAAAAAGGGTCTACCAAAAATAATAGGACAAGTTTTACTAGTTTCCTTACCCAGTACAAGAAAATCAGTAGGATATTTAGTCTTACCGCATAGAACTTCCACATCTCGAACAATACCAAGAGGCCAGATAGTCTCTCTGTTGGCAAGCTGAATAACCACATCAATATGTTCTAATTCACAAGGGCCAATCTCATGCATGATTTCTCTGTAAAGATCTAAAGGAATGGCACTTGAACTTGCACCAATGTCACATAAACCATAATAGCAATGATCTCCAATCCTGACAGAAATAACAGGAACACTTGTTTTCCTATGCCTATTAGGATGTGAAACAATGTTAGTAGCATCTTCACAAAAGACAATATGTTCATCTCCCACATCTTTAGTAACAAGGTCCTTCACTATAGCTACAGGAGATTTAATAATAATTTTCTCATCAGGTTCTGCAGCTTTCTTAGTACTTTTATTAGACACACTTACCAAAGTAGAATGCTCTTTTACCTTAGCAGGGAAAGGCGACTTCTCGAAATAAGGTTCAGGCAAAATGCTATCAACAGTACAAACTTTAGTAGCTGTAGCAGGAATATGACTAATAGAATCTTTATAAGGCGCATGATATTTGTTCCAATATTTCTTTGGAACATCAAGATAAGAGGCAAAAGCCTTAAAATAGTTAGCAAGTATTTGAGAATCAAGACCATAAGCAGTGCTAACATTATGAAAGTCATCAGTTCCCATAAAAGCTTTAATGCATTCATAATCATAATTTATACCTGACTTCCTACCTTTGTCATTTTCCCATCCTTCAGCATTTTCTTGGATACGGTCAAGAAGTTTCCACTTAGCATCTTCTTTCATATGGGTAAATGATCCAAAACATGAAGCATCCAAAAATTCCTTTTCATGAAGAGTAAGCCGCGCATAAAGGTTATCAATAACAATATTACTAGGGAGCTCATGAATGGGACATTTGAGCATTAGTAACTTCAATCTCCCCCACGCTTGGGCAATACTTTCTTCATCATGAGGCCAAAAGTTTTATATTCGATTACGATCTTTATGAATTTCACTTGGAGGATAAAACTTGGAATAAAAGAGGGGTACAATTTCCTCCCAAGCAGTAGATGGACCATCTTTCAGCAGCCGATACCACTCCTCAGCTCTGCCTTTCAGGGATAAAGAGAATAGCTTCCTCTTGACCTGGCTCGGTGAAATACCTGCGCACTTAAACAACTCGCATAATTCATGTATAAAAAGTAAGTGATCACCCTGATGGACAGTTCCATCTCCTGAATAGCAGTTATCCATAACACGTTCAACAATTTTTGTAGGTATTTTAAAAGGATCTAATTGGGCAGGAGGTGGTTGTGGTTCATCCACATCCGCAACAGTGGTAGTAGTTTTCCCGAATAGGAACCCAAATGGAGAATTCTCCATAGCAAAATAAAATAAAAATAAAAGACAGAAATAAAAACAATACTCACAGCGACGGTTACCTTTACCAATTCCACTCTTCAATAGCGCTTCACTCCCCGGCAACGATGCCAAAAAATAGTCTTGATGACCCACAAGTATAAGGGGTGTATCGTAGTACTTTCGATAAATAAGAGTGTCAAACCCAACGAGGAGCAGAAGGTGTTGACAAGTGGTTTTGATCAAGGATTCATTGTAAATACTAGCAAACAGGTTTTCGGGGGTATTTGGTAATGCAAATAAATAAAGTGCGAGTAAATAAAAGACAGTAGTAATAATTGCAGCAAGTGGCCCAATCCTTTCTGAAGCAAAGGACAAGCCGGTTGTGTAACTTATGATGACCAAACGTTCTCGAGGACACACGGGAGTTTCTGTCAAGGGCTTTCGCTTCATGCCGCTAAATAATCTTTATTGGTTTGATAAGTGTTATGGGGGTGAACCTGTGCTAGTGCACTACCCTTACTAGGATAAATACACACTTGTGATTATACCCCTTGCAAGCATCCGCAAATACAAGAAAGTAATTAAGATAAATCTAACCACAGCCTTAAACTCTAAGATCCTACGCTCCCTGGTGTAATGGTTTCCTAACTGAGGTTTAGATTTCTGTCACTCCAGCAACCCCACAATTAGTAGCCAAATACACAATGCATCTCACTAGGCCCATAAATGGTGAAGTATCATGTAGTCGACGTTCACATGACACCACTAGTGAAATAACACCACAACAAATAAATATCAAACCACTAAATATTACTTAACATAATTCCACTACTAACATCTTGACTTCTCCCATGTCCTCAAGAACTAAATGAACTACTCACAAGACATCATATGGATCATGATCAGAGGTGAAATAATGGTAAATAACAATCTGAACATAAACCTTAATTCAATGGTTCCACTCAATAGCATCAACCACAAGAGTAATCAACACCGGGAAAGTTTCCCCTACGAATTTAACAAGACTCAACTAAAGATGTTACAGCGGGATGGTGTGGTGATGGTGGAGTTGAAGGTGCTAGTGATGAGGATGATGGTGATGATGATCCCGATGAAGTCCCATGCGATGGTGATGATGATGGCGATGATCTCCCCTCTCCGGGAAGGAATTTCCCCGGCAGATTCCTGCCTGCCGGAGAGCTTCTCTCTCTCTCTGGTGTTTTCCGCCCCACAGAGGCGGCGGTGTCTATCTCTCACCCCCCCTCCTTGACTTAGGTTTTCGAGGACGATGAAATATGCGATGGGGCGATGGCAGAAGTGGGCCAGGGTGGCCTCACCATAGGCCGACGCGGCCAGGGGTGGGCCCACGCCCCCTAGTGGTGAGCCTGCCCCATGGCTCCTCTTGCCTTCTCCTTCCGGCTTCTTCAGTCTTCTGGTAAAATATAATTTTCTGGTATTTTTTTGAAATTTCCTGATCTTCCGAAATATGGTGTCTTGACGGTCTTTTTTCCAGCAGAATCCTGACTCCGGCAACAAATCCTCCAATGATCATCAAACATGTAAAAACAGAGGAAACAACATATGTATCATCTCTAAATGTGAAATATATCAATGAATAACAGTAAATTATGATACAAAATAGTGATGCAAAATGGACGTATCAACCCCCCCAAGCTTAGACCTCGCTTGTCCCCAAGCGAAAACTGAACTCGGTAAACATGACCACAGGTTTATGGAGTGAAGTGTCGATAATCAAAATACGAACAAGAAGCATCACATTTACCAAGGCACAAGGTAAATTATGATACAAAATAGTGATGCAAAATGGATGTATCACCAACCAGGAACTAAACATATCAAGAGCTCGAAAGACTTACATTTCATAGCCTTCCCAAGGTTTTCGATCTCTTCAAGAAGGAACTTTTCAGCATCCGTGGCCCGCGAAGCTTTGGAGAGAGCAACATCGACCTTTGCAGTGATTGTCTTCAACTCCTGCTAGGTACCCTTCAGCTGGTCGCGCAGGGAGCAGATCAAAGAAAGTTCGCTCATGGAAGGTGCTCGCCTCTCAACGGCACGGGAAGAACTACCAACTGTGTCATACGAAATAGGCTAGGCATCGGAGCCCGTGGACGAGCCCTGCACACGAGGCTCCCAGTCACAAACAGTCATCGGTAAACAAGACGCAAACAAGCATAAAATACATCGAGAGAAGGTAGCAATTAATAGAGTTAGCTTCACAACAGGCAATATTCAAAGGTTGGCCACAAACACCAAAGTGGCAACGCATCATCCATTACAAAAGCAACCAGTTCATCGGTCAGACTACGTCGAACTACCGACGGCCTTGCTGGACGGTGCACCTGATGCACTACGCTTTCGAGCCTTGGCAGCTGCCCTCTTGGCATTCTTGTCTGCTAGGAAGCTTGTCATCCGGGCAGACAAAGTGCGGGCACGCGCAATGAAGGCCTTGGGAGCAACGTCGCGCCCGTCTTTGTCCTTAGGGTAGGTGCTCATGACCTTGTCGGCGTCGAATTCAACCCCGTGCATCATCAGCATAGAGGAGATGGACTCAGAGCCGATAGTTACCTGTCGGCGAACCACAACAACTAAAGGATCCTCGCCGCCCTCCTTCACCGCCAAGGCTTTGAGGATGCCGGCCATGGTGTTGCTGGTTGACTCAGGAGCGGAGATATCGCGAACACAGTCAAGTGTCGACCGCACCTTTGCCAGGAGATCGCGCACTTCCCGGTAGAGGCGTTCGGCGTTACCAACGCTGGACTCGAGTCCAGTGGGCTCCTTCATCGCCGCAACGCCCAATTCGGCAGCAACTTCATGAGAAAACAAGATCTCCAGTCAGGATTAGAAGTAATCGACACGAATCATATACTACAAGGAGAACAAAGTTTATTGTGCAAGGAATCGAGGGCGGTCTGCAAGCACTGGTGCAGGTCTGTCTCCTTCGACTCAGCCTCCATTCGATGCTTATTGGCAAGCTCTTGAACCTTTGCCGAATCAGTTTTAAGCTGGGCAACCTCGTCGGCCAGCCCATCAGCTTTCGCCTTCAGTGCAGAATTGTCATCCGCATGATCGTCTATTTGTGCTTTCAGTGACGTCTTGTCAGCGGTAGCTTGAGTAGCAATTCCTGATCATTCGAGGAACTACGGAGTAAGAAAAGAAACGGCGTCGAAACAAGATTTTAGGACAGATAGAAGAGGAAATCACTTACGGCGCACATCTTCTAGCTGGACGGATAACCGCTGGTTCTCCTCCCCTAGTGCAAGATAGTTCTTGCATATTTTTGTTAAGTCCCTGACGATAGGCTAAACCAGCAGAAACAAGGATGAGTCTCGAAGGGTTCTGTTTTAGAGGGCAAGCCCAAGTGTCAACACTTAGACTCACCCTCGGGGGCTACTGATGGGCAAATATTAGAGTCATAAATCTAGGATTTTTGGACTCACATGGCGTTTGGGGCCGGAATGCTCGCCGGAGGAAGAAACCAGAACAAGATCGGGCTCGACCGTACTCTTCTTCGGAGGGGGTGATGATTTCGGGAGGTCCCCTAGTGCGGCGTCTCCAGCCTCCTTCTCTTGCGCGTCCACGGTCTGCTCGAGGGTGGAGTCGTGCGGTCAAATTTGGAATCAATCACGATCACCCAAGCTCGCCAAAGTTTCCTTGGTTGAAGATCTGAAGTATGCATCAAAATCAAAACGAATCAAAGTCATCCAGGAAAGAAGTTAGACAGAAAATCTTACGACGTATCAAGGCCGAAGTTCGGAAGAGCCTTTCTCCCCGCTCGAGGAGGAGGACGACTGTCCAGAGGTTTGACAAGAACGGCCGCGTCATCGTCATTGCCTAAGGAAGGAGAGTGAGCGCCCAGCTCTTCTGAGTCCTCGACTCGATCAATGTCCTCGGCGTCCGTGTGCTTCACCGAAGTGTGCGACGTAGTAGGCGCGGCGGATGCGGACTCCTCGGGAGTTTTGTCGAATTCATGCCTAGGATATTTGCCATCTTCGGGCTGGGGCGGATGGCATCGGGCTATGGGAATAATCTAGGTAAAGCGCATCCCGTCAGTTGTCAAAATTTGACAAGAAAGTTATCGAAGGCAGAAAATTCAAGCAAGCATGAAAGTTAGCGTACCTCGGTGCGGGGATTTAGTTTGCTGAATGCTGCGATGCCAAAAACTTTTGGCACGATTGACTTCTTCTTCAATTTGGTGACGGCACGAACACCGTCATCAATCTTGGATTCCTTCAGTTCGTCAGGGGAGATTCGCGTCGAATCCTGGCAATCGGTGTAGTCCCACATACAGTGGGTTCGCGCAGACAATGGCTGGATTCGACGCTCAATGAAGGTCCGGATAAGTTGGATGTCTGACAGCTCCTTCTTGGGTGTGGCCCGAAGTTGCTTAATCTTCTCCATCAAAGGTTGGGTAGTCTTCATCTCTTCTTCGGACAGTTCATGCCTCCACGACACCCGGGAACGAATAGTGGTGGTAGGTCGAAACTTCTCTAGACCGAAGTTTTGGCAGGCGAGGAATTTGTCCTTGGCATAGAGCCATTTCGTCCTCCAGCCAGGATTGTTCTCCGGTGTCTGGAGATTGAAATATTCAACATCTTGATGCAGCTGGCAGCTAAAGCCGCCAGTTTGGTAGTGCGAAGAACGCCGGATGGTGAAAATTCGACGCCAGAGCGCCCAGTGGGGTTCGATCCTGAGGAAGCACTCACAGAGCATGATGAAACACGCAATGTGGAGAATAGTGTTGGGATTCAGATCGTGGAGCTGAATCTCGTAAGCAAAGAGAAGACCTCGGAGGAAAGGATGAGGGGGGAGCTAAAGCCCTCGAAGGAGAAAAGCGAGAAAGATTACCCGGAAGCCCGTAGGTGGCTGGGGTATGATTTCTGAACCGGCGGTGAGAACCTCCGTCGGATCGTTCTTCAAGAGGCCGATCTTCTCGGCGCTCACCAGCTCCTTGTCGCTGATCTTGGTTTGGACCCAGTGCCCAACAACGGACTGGTCCGCATCGATGGTCTTGGCTTTTTTCGTGGCGGCACCGCCGGCGGCACCGGCCGTGGTCGAGTTTCTCTTGCCCATGGCAGCGGCGCTCAACAAGAACTTCGCAGGAATGGAAGGTGGGAGAGATGTGTCGTAGGAGTAGAACGCAAGCAAGAAGATGACGGCGGCGGAGTGGGGTAAACATTTACCCCTCCGCTGCCATTTTTATCTCGTCCCTGGAAATCGCTGGTCCATCCTAGCCGCACATTGCGAAGGGGAATTGGTTGGGTGGATCTGGCCGTCCATGTGTCAGCCCCACGCCCGCTGCGGCCTCCACTACGCATGATAATTAAGGAGGCATGGCTGTCTTTTTTACCCCACGTGTGGGACGTGCGGTCAAACACAGTCAACAGCCGAGGCGCGCGGCCGCTGGGCCCACTGGGCGTCTAGTCTTGTCAATATCAGGCTATCCTTGCAGAGGATGGTGTGACAGCTCGAAGGAACCAAGCATCATCAATGACATCATTTTCTGTGAAGCTGTTTCCTTTCGGCCCAAAGGATAAGCTCGACGATGAGTTCTCGCAGTTTCAAGGTATGTGATTTGAAATTTGAACTTCTTTGGCATTCGGCGTTTCATGAAGTCTCTTGCCCTCTTTATGCTATTCGGATGCAAATTTCGCCTTTTTGAGCGGTCCTGCTCTTTGCTCAAAGTTTTAGTTTGAGTTGCTCGAGAGCTTTTCGAGTGGGGTTTTCTGCATGCCTACCCGAAAGGATCCTCCTGCTTTGATTGACACCGTTTTGGCATTCGAGTTGTGGATTCTCATCCTTGAATTATTTATTACGGGCCAACAGTGCCTCTATGCTCCACGAATCAAAGGTATCGACTCTCCCCGCCTACCGCATTCGAGCGGGTCATGCTGCTTTGGTCTTCGAGTTGTGGATTTTAATCCCTCGAATTGTCCTCTGGCTGGCAACGCCCTCTTCTCATTCAAGTCATGACTATCGATCCCTTGACCTTTTCCTTATTTCGGCCTGCAGTGTTGCATTTTTAGTCGAATAATGGCTTCTTCCGTCCAGGTAATCAGACCGTTATTGCATCTAACCATGGGCTTTAGTCCCTAGGTTATTTTTAATTCAGGGCCAGCAGTGCCTCAATGTCGATTCGGGAGCAGATTTTAGCCCCCTGGAATCCAACTCTATGCTTATGATTACACTTAATGCCCGAATTTATGTGGCAATATACCAATTCGAATGCCGTATGTCAAATATAAAGGTAAGTCCACAGTTGGCAACACTAGATGGCCCGGTATTCGTATCAAGCGTGCTATGCCGAGAAATTTTCCATACCTACGGTATGAAGTTTTGCATCGATGGACGCATCGAGTGCCTCACACAGTACTGGGCTTCGACCTGGTAAGTCCACACGCGGCTCGGGTTGGACTCGAATCTGAGTAAGCTAACCGATGTTTTTGTGGCTATGCAATTAACCGGGACCCGGCGTGAGTCTTAGACCGGTTATGCCAATCCCTCTAGCAACCAAACTATGCATTTTCGAGGCTCGAAATGAGTGCTATTGGAATTGACTACTTTATTAAACGAATCATTCGTATACCTGCTGTGTCTTTGTGTTTTTCCAGATACGGCATAAGGGATATGTGCAGTCAAGGAGAATCTCGAATTAGAGTCCCTGCCATAGTCTTCGACTATCCCAGGCACTCAGGGGCTACTGACGAAGGAATACCAAATGGGCCCTTGGCTTTGGCCTACCTGGTTTCGGTCCAGGAGGGACAATCGTCGACGGTTTACTGAAGCCCATGAAGATATTGGCTTGGCGCGGCCCAGAGACATAACTTGGCGTGCAAGATGAAGACTCGAAGAAGGAGACCTAGTCGAATTAGGACTCGTCTAGGGTTTATTCCAACCAACTCTATCTGTAATCAACTTGGAGAACAATCCCGGGACCCAACCTTCGCATATAAAAGGTTGGGAGGGAGATCTTAGCCCCTCTCTAGATACTTTTTCACCACCTCACGCCGGAGCGCTCAAAACATTAAGAGTTCTCCACTTTCGGCTAGATCCAATCTACGCCACCATTGTAACACCTCCACTATAGCCACCCCATCAATAAAGTCAGACAAGCAGGACATAGGTCTTTACCCTACCAAGAGGGCCGAACCTGGGTAAAACTTGTGTCCCTCTGCTTTCGTCTGATCGCCGTCGAGTTCGCCGGATCCCACTAGCGCTCCATGTCTCGAAAGCCCAAAAACATGGGCATTGCCGGGGTTGAACCTTGTCAATATTCATATGGGCATCATGTCCTAACATAAAGATGATACTACACATCTTACTTATACTCCACTAGAAAGGAATAAACTTCAAGCAATGTAGTATTAAGAATTAACAGAGTATAGCCTTAGGTATTGACATGATGGTGAACAACAATTATGCTACTGCTTGGACATATTACAATATAACAATGTGTCTATGAATGTCACTTGGAATTCTCAGCTGTCACAAAGAAATTATAACACATGTCTTCTTTTTATCTCTAGTGAGGTAACCATGGAATATGTGAAAACCATAGCAGATCATGAATTATGTTCACAATTCCCTACTACAGTACTACTACCTAGTTAATCCATCTAATAGACACCATCCCCCTCTCGCGCTCTCGCATACATGTTGGATTAGAATAAGTAATAAAGAACAAGATAATAATATGCATCAACTCATACATCAAGAACAAAATAACATATCACATCTCATAGATCATCCAATAAAATAAAGATCCACCACATAGGAATCACATAATATGCATCATAATCATGTTGGGCAGCTCATATGGCATCTAAATTTCATAGCATGAGAGAGATAGAACAAGCTACTGCCACAAGACCAGAGATGGACTACTCCCTCTTCATCATGGTGGTGGTGTTGGTGATGTTGGAGAGGTTTGAGAAGCGACCGAGGGCAACTCTAGCAGCTTTTCCTCCTCCAATCTTCACTGCAACAACCACTATTTCTCTGTTTCATGTTTCTTTGCTGTCTCCTTGCGAGAACGCCTCGGTGTCTTTATATAGGTGTTTTTAGGTCAAGCTGATCAATCTGAGATGAATACGGACGACATCGGATGTCCGAGGGCCAAACGAGGCCAGGTGGCGCGGCCTAGGGCCCGCGCCACCAGTACCCGTTTGGTCCTCGTGGCCTTCCTTGTTGACTTCTTGTGCTATAGAAGGTTCTCATGATAAAATATCAACGTTGTAAAAATCCTAGGTCAAATTGATTTTGGGAAGATTCCTGAAACGCCAAAATACACAAAACAGGGTTTTCCTGTCCGGCAGAGTTATAACTAAAATAAGGGGGAATGATAAAAAATCCCCATAAATTAATGCAAAACATAATTATAACATCTAATAACATCTTAATATGTTGAAATATGTATCAATAAACTACAAAGTTTATGCATGAATTTTGCATGCATCAAATGTACATAACTCATGCGTGCGAAAGATTATTTTTATGTTATTTAATCAGTTAAGGGTTCTTAGTAAGATCTAGAATCATAATACACATATAACCGTGAGCTAAATAGATTTTTTATAGATTAATGCAATTATCAAATCATATTTTTTTATCTAAGTATCTTTTTGCCCCCTAACGTTGTCACGTATACGTGTTTCATTGTCACTATAAAATTAAAGATAAAAACACCTCAACATGATATTTCTCATATTCTGAAGAACTATTGGGTAAGAAATAAATAAAAATATCGCTATTTTACTTCCAGGTTGTAGAATAGCCTCTACCTTTGCAACCATATATGATTTTTACGTCACGTAAATTTTATCTAACTTTAGAAGTCGAGAAGAACATAAGAAAAAATACGCTTGACATACTTATTTTTGTTTATGTGACGTAGTAAAATATCACACAAAATACGTATGTTTGTGTTATTTGACACTGTAACACTACAAGAAAAATAGCCCATAGAGACATTATTTTTGGTAGCTAGAGACATTATCATTGTCTCTATAATGGAGTAGAGGCACTTCGTCAGGTGTCACATAAGTGCCACTACATGCAGTGTCCCTAGGACTAAAAGACACTTCCATAATGTCTTTAGATATTATAAGACATTTCATAGAGGCACTTTGTATTGTCTTTGCATTCTATAAGACATTAGTAAAGACATTCATTCTGTCACTATTTATATGAAAAAATATTTTATAAAAAAGTTGGTAGCAATCCTTAAACTCAAGATCTTCATGTAAAGGTCATACTAACCCAACCACTAAGCCTCAAACAACATCTTGTTAATACACATTAGAAAACTCTTATGGGACTATGTTACATGCCAAAAAATGCCTCTACAGAATGTAAATAGTGTCTCAAACCGTGTCTTTAACTATGATGTAAGGCCACTTTATGAAGTGTCTTTTAAAATGCATCTACATGATTTCTTGCGACACTTATTTAGTGTCTCATACAATACCTTTTAACACTCATTTGATACTTACGAGATAAATATCTCAACTAGTGTCTCTAGATTTAAGACACTTAACCTTGTGTCTATAATAAGTGTCCCTACTTCAAGGAAAGTGTCTCTACATGATTATTTAACAATTTTATAAAGGCAAATCATAAGTGCCTCTAGAGAAGTGCCGCTATAGGCAGTTTTTTTTGTAGTGTAATGACTTATACACTACGTTTTTATGTCGACTCATGATTTATCTGACTGGAAAAGGACATCGTGGCTAGCCTAGGAAATATAATTTACTTTAAAAAAATATTTTTATAAGTTTCTCTACTAGTACTTTTCCCTTCATATTTTGTAATGATAACAATCATGTCTGGTAGCCTCACATGGCTCCTTCTGTCGTCGTGGTGAAACAACATATGCCATAGGATGGCTTAAATGGGGGCCGACTGTACGCTGGTGGATCCGGGAGAGGGATGACTCGGTAGAGACCGAGCACAGAACTCACTGCTAACACATCGAGCTACCCAGGTTCGGGGCCCTCGTGAGGAGGTAACACCCCTACTCCTGCATGTCTGATCTATATGAGCTTCACATGAGAGCTACAATGGTGCTCCTTGAGCTGTGTATCTTGCCTATCTGAGGCTGCACTGGGCAGGAGCTAAACAGCTAGTGCTAGAGCTCCCATGGAGCGAGAGAGAATGAGCCTCCTCTGGAGGCTTGGGGTGATCGATCCCCCTGGTGCCCCTTATATAGGGAGCCTAGGGGACAAGGGATGCCCCACAATACACTATACATGCACTGTAGCTGAGATGACTACTGGGTTCTTGTCACACTATAGCCTGCATCAGCACAGTACCGCCCTTAGTACTGTGCGATGCGTCACGGTCATGGGCTAGTCCCATCGATGTCTGTACTAGGAGTACTTGGCTTCGTCTTCTAGCGTCTGTCTTCAGGATCACCATGTCATCAGTCTTATCCTCCTCCTGAGGATAAGACTGACTAGGAGAGGAGGGATATGCTAGTCTGAGCCAAGGGGCGTCCCAAGACCAGCATACGATGGTGGAGGATGTGCCAGTCCGAGCCTGGAGGCGTCCCAGGACTGGCACGATGCGCTGGAGTTGATGCTAGACGAGGAATATGTCCCGGAGGTAGTAAATCCCGGCCTGGAGAGGAATAATACGGCCTGGGAGTGAATATCCCGGCCTACCAAGGGGATAATCCGGCCTGGGCCAGGGATCCCAGCCTGGCCCGGCCGGAACACTATAATCCGGCCCAGCCGCGCTTTATCCCGGCCTGGACCGCTATATCTCGGCCCAGCTGGGTTTATTCCGGCCTAGACAGGGATGACTCGGCCCAGGCTTGTATATGCCGGCCTGGGAGAGTTATAATCCGGTCAGGGCACTTATAATCCGGCCCAGCTACTGTTTACTCGCCTTTTAATATCCTGCACACATAATACAACATATACAATATATATATCAGTTATTAGAGACAAGGGTACTTTGGTATACCCGGGGTTATATCCCCGACATTAGCCCCCGAGGCTGTGGAGGACTCGCAGAGTCGTGCACAGGCTTCAACAAGAAATATACCAAAGTCCCAAACTCATACTCACGAAGCTGATACGTTGGCCTGCACTGGCCAAATTCTACCTCATGCCATCACAGACAATGTCCTGTTTGATATATACTCATATACGTGATATGCTAGCCTTCGCGGGCTATCTCAAAATACTATTATGCCTTCTTTGGCTATATCGACACTTTGCCTCTTGTGCTACGTCTCATCGACATCGTCTGCTTCGACAATGCCGGAATACTGCTTTGCCTTCTTTGGCCATATCGATACTTTACCTCTTGAGCTATGTGCCTCTTGGGCTACTCTGCCTCTTGGGCTACTTTTGCCTCTCGGGCTACTTTGCCTCTTAGGCTACTTTTGCCTCTCGGGCTTTATATAGACCCTTTGCCTCTCAGGCTATGTCTCATCGACATTGTCCGCTTTGACAATGCCGGTATACTGATATGCCTCTTGGGCTGCTTTGCCTCTTGGGCTACTTTGCCTCTTGGGCTTTATATCGACACTTTGCCTCTCGGGCTATGTCTCATCGACATTGTCTGCTTTGACAATGCCGGTATACTGATATGCCTCTTGGGCTGCTTTGCCTCTTGGGCTACTTTGCCTCTTGGGCTTTATATCGACACTTTGCCTCTCGGGCTATGTCTCATCGACATTGTCTTCTTTGACAATGCCGGTATACTGATATGCCTCTTGGGCTGCTTTGCCTCTTGGGCTACTTTGCCTCTTGGGCTTTATATCGACACTTTGCCTCTCGGGCTATGTCTCATCGACATTGTCTGCTTTGACAATGCCGGTATACTGATATGCCTCTTGGGCTGCTTTGCCTCTTGGGCTACTTTGCCTCTTGGGCTTTATATCGACACTTTGCCTCTCGGGCTATGTCTCATCGACATTGTCTTCTTTGACAATGCCGGTATACTGATATGCCTCTTGGGCCGTGCCATCGCTGGGCACTTGTTAGTACGCAAAATGATAAGACATGTTAATATGCTAAACCGGGATACTCTGTGAAACCGGATATGATAAGAGATATGATGCTTGTTAGCTTTGAGATCGATGTCTCGATATATTACTGAGCCAGAACTGGCGATAACTGAAAGGATTATAGAATGCCGTGATATGCTGGCATGCCGAAATAAACGGCGATACGAGTTATTGATAGATGCCTTGATATGCTGGCGAACCAAAATAAACGGTGATTGGGGATTTTGATCGATGCCATGATATGCTGGCGAACCGAAATAAACGGCGATTGGGGATTTTGGTCGATGCCATGATATGCTGGCATACTGAAATCTTACTCTTGCTATGATATGCCGGCATACCGAAATCTTACTTTCGCATTGATATGCCGGCATACTGAAACCTTGCTCTTTGCCATGATATGCCGGCATACTGTAACTTTACTCTTGCCATGATATGCCGGCATACTGTAACTTTACTCTTGCCATGATATGCCGGCATACTGTAACTTACTCTTGCCATGATATGCCGGCATACTGAAACACATATGACTCAAGATATCACTTAATAACATGATGTGCTAACAAACTGACATACCTGAGAACTGAGACTTTGAGATATGCTGGCCAAGATGTAAAGATATGCTGGCTGGGACATAAAATATGCCGGCCAGGATACAAAATATAACATATGCCGGTATACTGAAATTTTGCTGTTTGCCATGATATGCTGGCATACTCTGAAATACCTGAGACTTTGAGATATAAACTGAAACCCTGGTGATATAATAGTAATTTCTCCTCTGTAACGGCAATATGGAGAGTCATAGCCGGGTAATAGACATATATATAATGAGACATCCAACCTATTCTGTAGTCATTCTAAAAGACATAGCAATGGTCATAGCATTTGGCATATTTGCAATCTAGCATATGGAGTTTGGCATATAGCCCATATCATTCGGTACACAACTCTTGAAACAAAGCACTTGGCATACAGACTGAGATATAGCAATTTGACATATATGCTAACTTGGCAATTCACAAGGAAGAACTAGGCACTCATGTGCCGGCATATAAATGTAGACATACTGCAACTGGCATATAAGCAAACTTGGCATCTCACAACAGATATTTGGCACTCATGTGCCGGCATATAAATGCAAGTATACTGTAACTGGCATGTGAGATTTGTGATAGAGCATGCATAAACTGGTACTGAGATAGGCATATAACTGATCTGACTGTAAACATGTAACAACTAGCACATGGCATTCAACATATAAAAAACTGGCATACGAGCCTTGGCATACGACAGCCGGCATATAACACATAGCATATGGGATAAAGCATTTGGCATATAAGTAGATACTGAACTTGATATGTTAACTGGCATACTGACTATAGCACTGCAGCAGATATACCAATTGGCATATGCAAAGACATATAACTTGACATAACAACTTGCTGTTGGCATATAAAACCGGCATATAACATGCCCAGATAAAACTTTGCATAAGATTACAGACATACAAACTGATACTAAGGATACTATTTGCAGCAGGCATATGTAGCAATTTGGCATATAAACAGACATACAGGAGGAAACTGAGAAGCTGATATGCTGGCATGCAAACTAATATATACTGAAACAGTACTTAAGAAGCAACTTGCTGGGCTTTAACCTAGCCCCCGAGCTATTTTTTCTATTAAGCTGACCAGGATATGGAGTGAACCAGCATAAATACTTACTTGCACCGTTGAAGAAGTTTGAAATACCAGCAGACGCTCGAGGCGAAGGCGGAACTGTCCCTGGTATGACAAACATAGAATATACCGGCCGGGACATAAGATATGCTGGCCAGAACACAGGATATGCTGGCCGGAACACAAGATATGCTGGCCGGGACTCAGGATATGCTGGCCGGGACACAGGATATGCTGGCCGGGACACAGGATATGCTGGCCGGGACTCAGGATATGCTGGCCGGGACTCAGGATATGCTGGCCGGAGGAAGCCGAGTGCCGGCCCGGAGATGCCGATGTAGATCCGGGACAGCCGTATGCTGGCCCGGGCGAGTTGAGGTCAGCCCGGGAGTTGAAGAAGACCTGCTGTGCTCGGAGGCGTTGCTGATGTCGAGCCCCCGAGCAGATGAAGAAGATCCCATCCGGATGTACTCCTACCAGCGCCTTGATCAGCCCCACGGTGGGCGCCAAATGTCGTCGTGGTGAAACAACATATGCCATAGGATGGCTTAAATGGGGGCCGACTGTACGCTGGTGGATCCGGGAGAGGGATGACTCGGTAGAGACCGAGCACAGAACTCACTGCTAACACATCGAGCTACCCAGGTTCGGGGCCCTCGTGAGGAGGTAACACCCCTACTCCTGCATGTCTGATCTATATGAGCTTCACATGAGAGCTACAATGGTGCTCCTTGAGCTGTGTATCTTGCCTATCTGAGGCTGCACTGGGCAGGAGCTAAACAGCTAGTGCTAGAGCTCCCATGGAGCGAGAGAGAATGAGCCTCCTCTGGAGGCTTGGGGTGATCGATCCCCCTGGTGCCCCTTATATAGGGAGCCCAGGGGACAAGGGATGCCCCACAATACACTATACATGCACTGTAGCTGAGATGACTACTGGGTTCTTATCACACTATAGCCTGCATCAGCACAGTACCGCCCTTAGTACTGTGCGATGCGTCACGGTCATGGGCTAGTCCCATCGATGTCTGTACTGGGAGTACTTGGCTTCGTCTTCTAGCGTCTGTCTTCAGGATCACCATGTCATCAGTCTTATCCTCCTCCTGAGGATAAGACTGACTAGGAGAGGAGGGATATGCTAGTCTGAGCCAAGGGGCGTCCCAAGACCAGCATACGATGGTGGAGGATGTGCCAGTCCGAGCCTGGAGGCGTCCCAGGACTGGCACGATGCGCTGGAGTTGATGCTAGACGAGGAATATGTCCCGGAGGTAGTAAATCCCGGCCTGGAGAGGAATAATACGGCCTGGGAGTGAATATCCCGGCCTACCAAGGGGATAATCCGGCCTGGGCCAGGGATCCCAGCCTGGCCCGGCCGGAACACTATAATCCGGCCCAGCCGCGCTTTATCCCGGCCTGGACCGCTATATCTCGGCCCAGCTGGGTTTATTCCGGCCTAGACAGGGATGACTCGGCCCAGGCTTGTATATGCCGGCCTGGGAGAGTTATAATCCGGTCAGGGCACTTATAATCCGGCCCAGCTACTGTTTACTCGCCTTTTAATATCCTGCACACATAATACAACATATACAATATATATATCAGTTATTAGAGACAAGGGTACTTTGGTATACCCGGGGTTATATCCCCGACACCTTCTATGAGACTACTCGTATTTATGCACCTACCCGTGACCGCGCAGAGTACTTGATAATAGGATATTATTGGCACGATTAATATGATAAAACTTTGATATAGAAGATATTATGAATACATTCAACACACGTATTGAAAATTTCTGAAAATTACTTCGGAATAATTTTGTCTTAATTTCATTTTTTTTAAAGGATCTTATTTGAGTTTATCTGAATGTAGTTGGAGATATTTTAGACATATATGCCGGAACCCACTGAAATCCCCCAAATTTCAGAAACTTCCGAGAAATTTTGCTGAAATTTTAATTCCAACACAAAATGACCTGAAATCAAAACCTAGCAGTGAATTACCAAATTAAAAACAGTTGAAAATATCATGGAGAACAATACACAAATCTACCCCATAGTCGAGCCTGTTATGCCGGTAGCTCTCTAGGATCTCTGGACTGGCCCCATCTCCCCCTGGAGACGATGTCGTGTGGGGAGGCGGCGGCCGTCAGGGAGCGAGGCGGCGGCCGTCCGGGAGAGAGCAGAGTGGTGGTGTGGTGGTAGGAGAGATAAAAGAAAAAGAATCACCGAAAATACCCGTGATGCACCATATATTCGGTGTCAGAAGTAACTTTTTACTGCTGCAGCACTACGAAAATAGGTGCGCCAGCAGTATTTTGCCTTCCATCATTAAATACCAATCCCAATTTTTTTTTAAAGACCCCATAAATCATCTAAAATAGATAAATAACTTAAGATCAACTCAAATATCAATAGTTGAAATTTTAACTCCAACCCAAGAATCCCAATGTAGAATCTAACTCTAGAACCATGTACTATCACTAATCACTCTAACAAAATAAAGTACAGATCGAGCTATATATCAGTTCAGGACACAAGAATTCGCATGCATGTAATGTTGCGGTCTGAACTTCTGAAGGATTAAACCATCTGATCTGCGGAAGGGTGGACGATATTGGCGCCGCCTTCCTCGCCGTCGGCCTCGCCGGACATCTCCTCGAGCGACTTCCCTTTCGACTCCGGAACGAGGAACGTGACCAGGAACCCCAAGAGGTTGCATGCAGCGAGCACGTAGAGCGCCTTCTGCACGCCGATCCCTGGCCTGTACCCAGCGTCCACGTGCGCTGGGTCCGTCGACTGCGCTGCGTAGAGGAACCCAAATGCCCCAATGATTGCGCCGGCCTTGCCCGCCGCCGCGGAGATGCCGTGGCACGTGGCCCGGAGCCGGGCCGGGAAGATCTCGGCCGGCACGATGAAGGTGGTCGCGTTGGGTCCGAAGTTGGCGAAGAAGAAGGTGAGACCGTACATGACGACGAAGCCGACGTGGTTGCCGGGGGTGGTCCAGTGGTGGTAGGGGACGGCGAGGGCGAGCATGAAGGCCGTCATCCCGGCGAAGCCGAGGAGCTGGATGGTGAAGCGGCCGATCCTGTCGATGAGGAAGACGGTGAACCAGTAGCCCGGGACGGTGCCGCAGAGCGCGATGAGCGTCTGCGCGCGCGAGATGCGGAAGACCTCCTCGAGCGCGTCCATGGCGCGCGCCTTGGGGATCCAGCCGATGCTGCTGAAAATGTCCTTCTGGAACAGGTTCTGGCTGTAGTACGCGACGTCGACCAGGAACCACGCCGCCGCCGTGCCGGCGAGGTGGAGGCCGTGACGCTTGGCGAACCGCAACGAGAAGAGGCCGTAGCCCTGGCCCCTGCTGGTGATGATCTCCTCGAGCTTTTCAGGTTCCGCCTTGATCTCCGACTGAAGCACCTTGGACATATCGAGCGAGGCCTGCTTCGCGTTCCCGGCCACGAGCGCCGTGTACCGCGCTGTCTCGGGCATCTTGGTCCGCCAGTAGTAGGTGAGTATCGCGGGTGCTGCGCCGAGCATGAGGATGATGCGCCACACGTAGTCGGCCTGGGGTACGGTGGACGCGGCAGCGTGGACCTCGTACGCCGGCGCTGGGAACGCCTTACGGAACACCGTGGAGAGGACGAGCGTGACAATGCCGCCGGCGAGGATGCCGAAGCCCTGCATGGCGAAAACGGCGGCGATGAAGGCGCCGCGCGTCTTCTTGTTGGCGTACTCGGACATGATGGTCGCGGACAAGGGGTAGTCGCCGCCGATGCCGAAGCCGAGCCAGAAGCGGAAGAAGCAGAGCGTGGCCATGACGCTGGTCGGCGTGTGCCCGAACGAGAGCCCGGATGCGAGCGAGCAGACGACCATGAGGATGAGCGTCATGCCGTAGACGCTCTTCCGGCCGAGCCTGTCGCCGAGCCACCCGAAGAAGAGCTGGCCGGCGAGCGTGCCGCAGAGCGCGACGCCGTTGACGGCCGCGGCCACGTTGGGCGGCAGCGATCCCGGATCGGAGCTGGATGGGTCCGTGTAGTAGATGCGGCCAAGCAGCTTGGTGACGAGGGAGATGCAGAAGAGGTCGTAGGCGTCGGTGAAGAAGCCCATCCCGGCGACGACGATCGCCCTGAAGTGGTACCACTGCGTCTCGGCGCCGTCTAGCGCGCTCAGAACCTGCAGCTGCTGCGGCTGTTGCCGGCTCGCCATCGCGTTCATGGAAAACCCAGACGTGATGCTTCGATCTGATGTTGCTACGCCCCGGAGCGACATGTTTATACTCAGATTGAACGGGAGAGGAAACCGACTCGGCATGGAGTTTGGTAACAGAGTCACGGGCAGAATACAGTTGCCGGCGCGGAGTCTGATTCTTGAATTCCTGATACGGTGGATGGGAAGAATATTGGGCTCAATGAAGATTTGTAACGGCCCATCAAAGATATTCCTGCCCAGGTTAGAAGGGGTAATTCGGGCTGGAGGGAGAGTGTTTCTTTAATTTTATATACTTTCCTGTTTAATTTATGGCAAATGCTAGCCATCAGCAATTGTAGAGTACGTATCCATCGTGCAGATCCATACTTTTATTTTACCCAATTGCTAAAAAGCGCTTGGGTGCTGGTTGACCTGTTCACGCACTCGATTTCTGGCGGTCGGATCGATGGAACACGGTCCAGATCAGTCACGCGCGCGCAACATGGAGAGGAAGCTCTCCCGACAGTTTCCCTCTGAGGGCCCCACATGACGTGTGTGGCCGGTCAACCTCTCTCTCCCTCACCCCGTCCTCGTTTGGTCATTCGACTCGTTCCCCATTTCACTTCTCCCCCCAATTTAGGGTTCACTCCCGGCGATTCTTCTGTTCAGGCCACGGTCGGCGAGAGGGCGGCGACCTTGGCGGCGGAGGCGATCTCATCGGTAGAGGGCGAGCCGCGCAAGAGGGCGGCGGGCTCGTCGATGGAGGGCCCGTCGGGCGAGAGGGCGGTGTGCTCGCCGGCGGAGGGCAAGCGTGCGAGAGGGCGGCGGGCTCGTCGGCGGAGGGCGAGCACGCGAGAGTCCGGCGGGCTCGTAGGCTCAGGCCGAGCTCGCTAGAGGCTGGCCGGCTGGTCGGCGGAGGGCGGTCCAAGGTCATCTCTGCTAGCTCCCCACCGCCGTCAAGCCACCAACGCTCACACGCGGCAAACCCTAGCCGTACGGCTGGTTGCCGGCCGGCTCATCGGCGGAGGGCGGTCCAAGGTCATCTCTGCTAGCTCCCCACCGCCGTCAAGCCTCCAACGCTCACACGCGGCAAACCCTAGCCGTACGGCTGGCTGCCGGCGCTGCTTCTACTGCGCCACCCCGACGCCCTCTCCTTCGACCTCGAGCCCCAGTTCGACTCAGCTGCCTTGGCTATACGGTGGCGTGGTGATGCTGCTGCCTGGGCTGGTTGTGCCCTCCAGCACCGGTGGTAGGCTCAGCTGGTTCCTCCTCTGCTTCGACTACTTCGGCGGCTCTCCCCTTCTCTCTCGCCCACACTGTGATGAAGTGATATTAGTCATATGTGCATTTATGTGCTTGTGGTGGATCGGTATTTGCGTGGTTGATCTGCTGGTATATGTTTCCTAGTTCAATGTTTTGTCGATTACTTGTTCAGCTCCTGGTTGATCTGTGGGTATGTGTCCTAGTTCATTCCTCCTCGATTACTTGTTCAGCTCCTGATCTGGTCGAGTAGGACTTGTTGTTTGGGTCCTGGTTAGCTCTAGCTACTATTATGCAGTGGATTATATGCTTCGATTGATGTCGATGAATATATTTATTACAATAAGGACACACACACATACTGTTTTTCATCAAGTGCATGTGAGGTGTTGAAGTGGTTACATAGGAGAAATATATGTTAGTATAGATAACTTGCAGGAACAATTGCCTTATATATATTCCTGCAGTTACATGCAATTATTCATGTGGGAACCATGCAATAGAAATAGTATGCTGACCAAACATATAATCCTGCAATTCCCGCAAATACATGCAGTTCAACCGGCTGCTGGCGAGCAGCTTAGGGTCTGTTTGTTTGGGTTGCTGCTGTTGAAAAGCAGCTGTAGCTGGTGAACTGTTAAAAAGCAGCTGTGGGAAGTAGCTGCTGGAAGCTGAGATTTGGTGTTTGGATGGAGTGCTGTTGTTGGCTGCTGCTGCTGGTTTGAAGTATTAAATGTCTGAAATGTCCCTAAATGCTGAAGAGGTTGTATAAATGTTGATTAAAACTAAATTAGCTAATTTTAATCCTTTTTAAACATATTTGCCATGATTAAGGTGTGAAAAAAATTCAATTTCTATTTTTCCTCAAATAATTATAACACTCTTTTTATTAGAATAATTTGAAGTTATTTGTTAGACATTTGTATTTTAGCTTTTGGCTTTTAGCTTCTGGCTTCTGGCTTGTAAGTCAAAATTTGTGTGCCAGCTATTTTCTAATGTCTTATTACATCATTACCATGCGTAAGAGCTGATTATTATCTCAATTGTGTTTTTATATGAAGTTTAAACTGTCACATATAATCAATGATAATATGATATTGTCACAATATTTATGCCAAAACATTTATGTTGCAGTTGAATGAAATGAGTCAATACTCAAGTAAAGGTATACTAGTAAACTGAAGAATTCTGGTAAAACAGCAACATCAGAATTGACAAAAAAAAGCGTGTTGTTGTATCAATTTTCAGATAGCATGTTGTTGTATCAATTTTCAGAAGCAAACTTCTAGAACCATACGGGTGAAGTGTTATTTCCTGATACAAGAAGTAAATCTAACTTTCTGCGAACCAAATCGACAATTAGGTCCTTGTTCAACATCACGAAAGTCAATTTGGAGCTCGGAATGTCCCTAAACAGCAGCCGTCGGCCAACGAAATCTCCTGGTGCACTGTGCACAGCAAGCTCGACGACGCTGGGAACCGAGATGGGAGGAGGCTTTGCACGTCAGCGGCAGAGGTTGGTGGCTATGCCGGCTGGAAAAGATGGCGGCAGTCTGGACGACGGGAGCGAGCTCCACCCGCGGCGGGCGGGACGACGGGACGACGGGAGCGAGCTGCTCCTTCCGGTGGCGGTGGACATGGCGCAGGGGAACGGCGGTGGAGCCGCCTCCAACCGGCCCTCTCGCTAGCGGTGGGGAACGACAGCGGCGCAAGTCAAACCCTAGCCGCCATGGCTGAGGAGGAACGAGGAGGCTGGGGGAAAATGCGACTCGGGGCAGGGCATTACCTGTGAATCGTTGCTTTTTATATCGAGTGGCATTTTCTCGTAAGTAACTGTAACAGTCAAGGATAGCATCGTCTTTTCCCATTCAAGAAGCTCGGGAAGCAGGCAAAAGCACCTCTCGGCCTGCTTCCGAGCTCGTACGCTCGGACAGTTCATTTTACTCCTCCGCTTTTGGACAGCGCTTTTCAATGTTGAGGTGTTTGTTTCAGCTGCTGCTTTTCGACCCTAAAAGCAGAAGTAGAAGTCCAAACAAACAGAGCCTTAGTGTTAGGAACAGAAGCAGATTCGGACCGTGCAGAGGAGACGAGGGCGGAGGGAGCTGCAACGGCTCTCCATGATGGCGACGACGGCCACGATGGTGGGGATCTCCACGACCACGACGGTCACGGCGATGAGAGAGCGACCATCTCTGGAGCACCATAGGTCAAACCATTACCCCAAGTATTGAACCTAAAATTTTACTCAACACTACCCTAGTCAACACAAGGTTATGTTTGGTATTTTTAGTTGCACGTGTGCAATGTCTGTTGAGGGGGAGGTGTTTTCTGCTTCCATCATCTTTCTATATTAATTAAGTTGCTTTCTATAACATGCCTAAGTTAATTTTATCATCTCACCAAGTTAGTTCCACCATCTAAACTAATCTGATTACAGTCAATGGTCCTAGTTACATGTACTTTAAGATGCTTTATTGCAAGCACAATTCCGTTTCACAGCATGCCTCAGGTTCCCTATTGATGTACCTAAGTCGCATTTTTTCAACATCATTTAAGTTCTTGAGTTGCACCAAAATTGCCCCTTCAGTAGTATTATCAATTTAATTAAGTTGCTTCTTTTTCATCTGGCTAAGTTGCCTTGCTGGACAGGTTAAGTTGTTTTCTATCACCTAACTAAGTTGCTTTCCACCCTGCATTTAATTTTTAGTTAAACAACCAATGGTCTTCTTGAGCTTAATGCCTTTAGATTTCAAACTTGCTTTTCTAGCGGACAAGCTTGAAACCTGGTACCACGAAAATGATAAAAGAGACGAACAAGCTTTCTCGCCTGCGTTTACCAGAAGCTACCCACTACAAATAGTTCTGATTGTAATATACAAATTGGACAGATTACAGGAACTTATTGGAGGGCAGTTTTAGTTTGTCTCCTTCCTTTCTGAGATATATGGATAAATTGTCTAGCAATTTAATTAAGTCATTTTATCACTATGCTTCAGTTGCGTACTGAAATAAATTAAGTCGATTCCTCCAGCATCTAAGTTGTATTCTCCAACATGGTTAAGTTGATTACCAAATCCATCTAACACTAGTAGAGATTTGCTTATAGCCAGCATGACTATCGCCGGCGCATAGGAAATATATTCGCCGGTGATAATATTACCCCTGGCGCATCCACCTTTATTCGCCGGTGATACGAGATTACCGCTGGCGCATAAGTCCCATATTCACTGGCGATAATAGCTGGCGGTCCCACCCCGGATGGGCCGGCCTCTATCCATTGTTATCCCCGGCGAATACACTAGATATGTGCCGGGGATAAGGGGGCTTACCACCGGCGAATTAAGAGCAATGCGCCGGGGATAATAATCCAGAAATTACCACCGGCGAACATGCCCTTATGCGCCGGGGATAAGGGGGCTTACCCCCGGCGCACATGGTTAATGCGTCGGGGATAAGGCCCAGAGACAGCACCCCCACCACCACCCCCCTCCCCCCGTGGATCGCCATTCTAGTTTTGCAAAAATTAAAAGAAAATGATAAAAAATTCAAAAAAATAAAAAACTTTGAGATTTCCATATATTATGTGTTATAGTTATTATGAAAAATTAAAAACTCAAATTTCAATATATCTTGCAAAAAAAGTTATGCAACAGTAAAACCGCAATAACTTTTGCATACGATGTCAGATTAAAAAGTTTTTTATATGAAAAAGTATCAGAATGAAAAGTTACACCCAAATTTAATGACCTAGGGTCATGTCGATAATTTTTAGATTTCTCAAATTCTAAAGGGAAAATGGACTTTTTTGCACTTTTAGATTCATGAAAATTTCAGATTTTACAGATTTTTAAAAGATTTTAAGATTTTTTGGATTATTTATCATTTACGTGGGTTTTTTGAGATTTCTTAATGTTTTGAGATTTTTTGAATTTTTTGAGATTTTTTGAATTTTTTTGAATTTTTTGAGATTTTTTGGATTTTTTCACACACACATACTCACATGCGCACACACACACATACTCACACACACACACATACTCACACTCACATACACACACTCCTACACTCACACACTCACATACACACACTTCTACACTCACACACATAAGGCTTATAAGGATTGAAAGGGTAATAGTATCAATAAGCTATAACAAGTTGTTATCGCCACATTTTGGCCAAATGAGGAGATGGGCCGTAATCAAGATGGGCTTGGAGGCTGGATCGGCCTTGCGCGTGGATTTGGGCTAATTGCCCGTGTATCTGTATATTATGATAGATTACGTTTCAGTTTAAACAAGAGATAGAGTTGTTAGGTTTATTCCAAAGATAGAAAGTCTCCGGACTATAAATGTGTACCTAGGGTTATTGAGAAAGGAGGACGATCACGTTCACAACAAACACAATCTCGGCGCATCGCCACCCCTTGTTTCGAGGGTTTCTTTCAGGTAAGCGTCGTGCTGCCTAGATCGCATCTCGCGATCTAGGCAGCATCTGCTTATGTGTTATTTGGTGTTGCTCGTACTGAAGCCTTGTTGATGGCGAGTAATACTGTTATCATAGATCTGTTTGGGCTAGCATCGGTGCTTTTGGTTATGTTTGCTTAGGCATACTGCCCCTAGAGATCTCGCTGCCTTTGCACCTATTTTGGGTGTAAGGGCAGCATCTTGCTTGATCTTTATTCAGTCGATTCAATCTGTCATAGTTGTTCCTTGTTCTCCAAGGATTAGTTTGATATCCGCATGGTTAGGCCTCACAAACGGGTTGACCGATCCAGTAGTACGTAAGGATATGGTTTGCCAATTCGAGAGGAGTTGTTCCGGGAATTGACTCTACGTTGGTTTTTTGGCCTCCTCTAGGGTTAGTTTTCTGTTATCTTTCGTATCTACCAGGCTCAATTACGTGTGGGATGTTCCAATTATGTGGTGAAAGCGTTAAACTGTCGTAGATCGATTTGACTTGTATTGATAAAGCAAAACCCCATGTTATCGTAGATCTAATGCAGATCCATGGGACAATCGGCTACATGAGCCGATTCACAGGGAAACCTGAGAGCCGATCGAGGCTCGTATTTAATGTTTACGTGTCTGCCATGCAGGAAACTAATCGAAGCAATCCATCACCTTCCTGATCAGGTATAGGTCAGGTGGCACGCCCTTGCATCAGCCAGGACGTGTGCCGGAGTTTTGCGGGCCGTTGCCCGAGGGACCAGGACCCACCAGCAGTTCTGGGAGCCTCCCGGCTCTTCGTGTTGCTCGTCGCTGCTCGCCGGTGGGTTTTGACAGGCAACACATTCTGGCACGCCCGGTGGGACACTCAACAACATCTGCATCAACATCTGACGCTGCGATGGGGGACAGACCAATCACGTACGACGATCTGCCTGATGAGCACAAGAAGAGGTATGATGATATCAAAGCTCTCTTCGAAGCCGATCTCATCGGCTCTTTTGAGAGGACCCGTAAGCATGGCATCAGGTGGAAAGGGTTCTCACCCGAAGGCGCTCTCGATGAGGTGGATCTGTCTGTTCCTTCAGAGGATCGCACCAGAGCTCTGCGACAGGAAGTCAATTACATGGTGGCTCATTCTCTTCACCGCCATTCTGAGAGCCTGGTGAACGCTTTCGAGCGCGTCGCGGTTCGCGTGGTTCAGGAGATCATGAAACATCAGTACTCTCCGTCGGGGCCTACCCTAGGGACTCACCAGGGAGAAAGACCGCTCCAGACCAGGCCACAGCTACCATTCACGCTTGCAGCTCCGGAGCCACCGGGGTCACCGGCGTACGTCGTCTACAAGATTGGAGGTGATCCTGGCGATTACCAATTCCTGTTTGAACCACCTAAAGAAATCCCACATGGATATGTGTGCACATACGTGCCGGACTGCAACAGCCTGACGCGCACGAACCAGATTGCAACCGCAGGGATTTCTGGGGCAGGTGTTTCTGGAGTAGGGATTTCGGGAGCAGGGATGTCCGGGATGGACGCTGATAAACAGGCGTGGCTAGCTAAGTATGCCACCGGAACGAGTCATGAGAATTTAGCCCCTGCAGCTCAAACGGTGGAGCAAATCAGTACCATCTTGAGAGACCAGTTCGGCTTCGTGCCGAAGAGGAGAACAATCGGCTATTCCAAGCCGTACCCCAACGAGTATGATCTGATTCCGCTTCCACCCAAGTATCGGCTCCCTGAGTTCTCAAAATTTAATGGTTCAGAAGGGTCTAGCTCGATCGAGCACGTGAGCCGATATTTGGCACAGTTAGGCATGATTTCAGCATCGGATCAGTTACGCGTAAGGTTCTTTGCGCAATCTCTGACAGGACCAGCTTTTGGGTGGTACACCTCGTTGCCACCAGATTCGATCCGGACCTGGAAGCAGCTGGAAGAACAGTTCCATATTCAGTATCATTCAGAAGCTACCGAGGCTGGCATTGCCGATCTGGCGCAGGTGCGGCAGAAGCGGGGAGAAACGGTAGCCGAGTATATTCAGCGTTTCAGGACTGTCAAGAACCGATGTTATTCGGCTCGTTTAACTGAGAAAGAAGCAGTCGAGCTGGCCGTGTTGGGTCTCTCAGCACCGATCAAGGATCTGGCTTTCCAAGTAGAATACAATTCACTGGCGCACATGGTCCAGAAACTGACAATGTATGAGCAGCGCCACCCTGAGTTGTACCAAGACAAGTTCAAACGTCCGATAGGCCTGGTCGATACAGAAGAAGAGGATCTTGTAGAAGACCAGGAGATAGCCGTGGCTGAATGGGCTCGGGGAGCAGATCCTGTGTCCTGCAAATGGGTGAAACAGCAAGGGCCTGCAAAAGGGTTCGACTTCGATGTAAGCAAAGCTGAGCAGATATTCGATTTACTGCTGAAGGAAAAGCAGCTGAAGTTACCCGAAGGCCATAAAATCCCTACGGCGCAAGAGATGAACGGGAGATCATACTGCAAGTGGCATCACTCGTTCACCCACACCACCAATGATTGCAAAGAGCTACGTCGGCAGATCCAAACGGCGATAGAACAGGGCCGTCTGATCCTTGGGCAGTTCGCCATGAAAGTGGACACAAACCCGTTTCCTGGCATCAACATGGTAGAGCACAGCCACTCCACGAGGCGTCAGCTAGATTTCTCGTTCGATATTAACATGGCAGGGCCTGTGTACCACCATGGCAAGTATAAGGAGGAAAGCGGCCACTCCCGGGGCAAAGAAAAGGAAGAGGCCGGTCCACGCGACCGGCCCCGTTATGATGATAGGCGGTATATAACCGAGGAACAAGTGAGAAGCGTGCGATATCAGAAGCCACATTCCACGCATCTCCTTAACAAGTATGAGCGTCAGTATGACCGACGTCGGCAGTACGACATAGATGATGAAAGAGATCGTCGGACCGACGCATACGATGGGAGATACCGTCGGCATGATAGAGATGATGAAGGATATGAGCACCGCGCTAGGGGAAGGTCAAAGGAAAAGGAAGGCGTGGATAAACATTGGGATTGTCCTTTCTTCAAGTACTGTTGGGATGCGGGAATGAGCCGATTGCCTACAGTCGACAACTGCCCGGAATGTGGACAGCAGAAGGATGACACAGGTCCAGTTTTAGTGTTCAAGCGTCTAGGGCCTCTCCGGCCTCAGAACAGACAAGAGGAGTCATCTCGAGCAAAAGATCTCGAGGAGTCAGAGGATGAAGAAGAAGATAGATATCACCGGCCAAGGTGGTGTCCCGATGGACTCAGACACACCCAAAAGCGTAGAGTTCAGCGGCTACGTAGCTTGGAGGAAGCCGAAGCGCAGTACCTCCACACTTTAAGGAAAGCCCGGCCTGATCTGGCCGTGAAAATTCAGCAAACCTTGGAGACGGAGGCCCGTCCAAAAAAGAAAGAGTGGCGCCCCAAACCAGTAAAAGCCGATGCGAAGACATCGGCTGGCACAAACATGGTGTTCATACTTCCGTCAGAGTTTTGCGCTCCAAGAACCGAAGAACTACCAGTGGCACAGTTTGACTGCGGCCCACGGCCGGTTATCTTTGAAAAGCCACGGGAGAAGGGCTACAAACATCTGAAAGCCCTGTACCTGAGAGGTTATATCAATGGGCAGCCTGTCCGCAAGATGTTGGTTGACACCGGAGCGGCAGTCAATATAATGCCATACTCCATGCTGCGGCGTTTGGGACGCTCCACTGCAGATCTGATCAAAACCAACGTCACGCTAAGCGACTTCAACGGCCAAGCTTCAGAAACGCAAGGCGTTCTGAACGTGGATCTGACCGTGGGTAGAAAAACCATCCCTACGTCATTCTTCATTGTTGACAGCAAAAGCACCTACGCTGTCTTGCTGGGAAGGGATTGGATTCACGCTAACTGCTGCATTCCATCCACGATGCACCAATGCCTGATACAGTGGGATGGAGATGAAGTGGAGGTCATTCATGCAGATGATTCGATCGAGATCTCAATAGCTGGCATGAACATTTGGGACGCAGAAGACCAAGAGCCGATCTCTGGAGTCAGTCTAGACGGCTGTGAGCGCATTGAAGCTACAAAAAATGGGGTGAGGCTGGTCTTATCCACTGGCCTGACAGAGTAGCAAAGCCCACGATTGTGCGTGGTAAGGCCGATCCCTGCGATCGGCCACAAAAAATAAAAAGCAGTGATCTTACGACAAGCATGTCATGTAGTCGTAGTAGGGAGATTCCCTACCATTGTAGAGCACAAATAAGTTGTAAACCTTCCTTGAGTAATGCAATCAAAAAGGGGGCTGATTCCGGCAATCGGCCCAAATTATCTTTGTTATCCTCACCAAACTTTTGGCCTGTGTTCAGCATCGATTTAGCAGGTGACGGAAAGCTGGGGTATGGGTTTACATCCGCTGATGAGCTAGAGGAGATTGACATCGGTCCTGGGGATAAGCCACGACCGACATTTATCAGCAAAAAGTTAGATCCGAATCTGCGGGGTCCGATGATAGCTTTGTTGAAAGAATATCCAGATTGCTTTGCCTGGGACTATACGGAGATGCCCGGGTTAGACAGGAGCATCATTGAGCATCGGCTCCCGCTTAAAAAAGGGTTTCGGCCATTCCAGCAGCGAGCACGACAGATGAAGGCCGAAATTTTAGAGGAAGACAAGAAAGAGATCGAGAAAATGTTGAAAGCTGGGTTCATCAGGCCATGCAGGTATGCTGAGTGGATTTCTAGTATCGTACCTGTAGAGAAAAAGGATGGCCGATGGCGTGTTGCCATAGATTTTCGGGATCTCAATAGAGCCACTCCAAAGGATGAGTATCCGATGCCGGTAGCAGAGACATTGATCAACGCAGCTGCTGGTCATAAGGTCTTGAGCTTTATGGATGGCAATGCCGGTTACAATCAAATTTTTATGGCTCCAGAAGATATACACAAGACTGCATTCAGAGTCCCAGGTTCGGTGGGGTTGTTTGAATATGTAGTCATGACATTTGGACTGAAGAATGCCGGCGCCACATACCAAAGAGCCATGAATTACATTTTCCATGATCTGATCGGCAAGCTGGTGGAGATTTATATCGATGACGTGGTAGTCAAGTCTGCTTCAGTACAAGGACACTTGGACGATCTGCGACGCGTCCTGGACCGAACCAGAAAATTCGGGCTACGGATGAATCCAAAGAAGTGTGCCTTCGGTGTGACGGCCGGTCAGTTCTTGGGTTTCTTGGTCCATGAACGCGGAATTGAGATCGGCCTGAAAAGTCAGGAGGCAGTGCGAACAATGAAGCCACCTACCACAAAGAAAGAACTGCAGTGTCTCATCGGCAAAATCAACTTCGTCAGAAGGTTCATCTCCAATCTGTCAGGAAGAATAGAGCCGTTCATGGGACTGGTGAAAATTAAATCTGATGAGGAGTTCCGCTGGGGGACAGAACAACAACGAGCCTTCGACGAGATCAAAGAATATCTAACGAAGCCGCCAGTGTTGGTTCCACCGCAGCAGGATAGGCCGTTCTACATTTACTTGTCGGTGGCTGACACGTCCATCGCCTCGGTGGTGGTGCAAGTTTATGATGGTCTGGAGCGAGTTGTGTTTTACATCAGCAGAAGGATGCTGGATGCAGAGACAAGGTATCCTGAGATCGAGAAGTTATGCCTCTGCCTATTTTTCACCTGCACCAAGCTGCGACACATCTTGCTGTCAGCAGAGATTATCATCATATGCAAATCAGATGTCATAAAACATATGCTGTCGGCTCCTGTGTTGAAAGGCCGACTCGGCAAATGGATGTTTGCATTATCGGAATTTGATATCCGGTATCAACCCGCCAAAGCGGTTAAGGGACAGGCGTTGGCCGATCTTATTGCTGAACGAATCAACACTGATATAGCAGCACTGTCTGTACGTGCATGGGCTATGTTTTTCGATGGATCGGCTTGTGATGATGGTTGCGGCATCGGCATTCTACTCGTGTCGCCCCGGGGGGCAACATATTCCTTCTCCATCAGGCTATCTACCCCTTGCACCAACAATGTCGCTGAGTATGAGGCAATACGCAAGGGAATGGAGTTGCTCATTGAATCCGGAGCAGAAGCAGTGGAACTTTTTGGAGACTCCAAATTGGTGATTTCCCAACTCACGGACGAATACAAGTGTGAGAGCGAGTCACTCTTCCCATTATGGTTGCAATGCCGTAAGCTGATGGCACAGTTCAGGTATCTAAACTTTAACTGGATCCCGCAGTCGCAGAATACCGAGGCGAATGATCTTGCACAGATGGCTTCAGGCTACAAGGACATAGCAGATGGAACTGATGTTCAGGTACAGTTCCTGGAGGCGGACGACTGGAGAGCCGATATCTTCAATTACTTGAAAGATTCGGCTCGGGGGGCACCTAAACGGATAAGGTACAAGGCCATGAAGTATGTGCTTATTGGGGATGACATGTTCTACAGGACTTTGGAAGGGTTACTGCTCAAATGTCTGGGGCCAACCGAGGCAAATCGGCTTCTACACGAGGTACACGAAGGCGCCTGTGGAACTCACCAATCGGCTCACAAGATGAAATGGTTGATCAGGCGATCAGGGTTTTATTGGCCCACCATGCTTGAGGACTGTTTTAAGTACTATAAAGGGTGTCAAGCATGTCAGAAATTCGGGAAGATTCAGATGGTACCTGCATCAGCGATGAACCCCATCATCAAGCCTTGGCCATTCCGAGGTTGGGGCATGGATATCATTGGCAAGATCAATCCTCCATCAAGCAAAGGCCACATGGACGAGCACCCTAGGCGTTGGCACGAGGTTTTGTCAGAAGCTTTGTGGGCTTATCGCATGTCATGTCATGGAGCGATAAAAACCTCGCCATACCATCTAGTCTATGGACAAGAAGCCGTATTGCCATGGGAGATTACGGCTGGATCGAGACGTGTCACTTTTCAGAACGATCTAACAACTGAAGAATATGCAGCCCTGATGAGTGACAGTGTTGAGGATTTAACTGAACTTAGGCTGTGGTCGCTTGAGAAAATTAAAGAGAACAAAGCCAAGGTAGCTCGTGCATATAATAAGAAGGTGAGACCAAAGGAGTTCCACGTTGGTGATCTGGTATGGGAAGCTGTATTGCCATTGGGAACTAAGGATGCAGCATACGGTAAATGGTCTCCAAGTTGGCACGGGCCATACAGGGTCGACCAAGTTTTAAGGGGCAACGCGTACATGCTTGAGGAGCTGGACGGTGTGAAATTCCCAGTGGCTGTTAACGGTCAGCATCTCAAGAAATATTTCCCAAGCATGTGGGATGATGGACAGTGAAATATGGGGGCCGATACATGAAATCGGCCAGTAAAAAAAAATATACCCAGATTAATATTTCCCAAGCATGTGGGATGATGAACAGTGAAATATGAGGGCCGATACATGAAATCGGCCAAATAAATAAAAAAACAATGCACAGCCATCGACTCTCGAGGTTCAGACTGTTACGAGCAGGTGTCAGGTTACATGAATAAGCTACTGAAGGAATGCCTCGAAGGCACGGAGGGCGTCAGCACGGACACGATCCACCTCGGCGATCTCGGCTTCGTCATCATCGTCCTTGCCCGTCACTAGCTGCTTGCTCAGGGCACGTATTTCTGCCAGATCAGTCTTCAGTTGAGCTTTGAGGCCTTCTGCTTCGTCTTGGGAGCGGGCGATGAATGCTTCCTTGTCATGAATGAGCTTTTTAGTCGCCCGGACCTTCTCTTCGAGATCTTCCAATTCCTTTTTTAAGGATGCAAGCTCGGCGGTGCTAACAGAGGTGTCAGTTTTGGCATCCAGAGACGCCTTTTTCTCATTGAGCCGCTGACATTTGGCTGCAATATCGGCCTTCAGTGGGAGTTGGGCGTGGCGTAGATTGATCCTCTCACGAGCCAACTTCACCCTTGACCCGTAGAAAGACAGGGTCACAACTGGCCAAAGCTTCACCTGCAATGCTACCGGGAGTTGGTCCTTGATTTCGTCAAGAACACTCTTCACCTCTTCAGAACCCTCGACCAACTTCTCGATTGGGGAGGACAGCAAGGCTTTGAGACGCTGGAATTGAGGTAGAACAGCGCTTGCTCGTGGTTCATCGTTGGCGGCAGAGGGAGCTGGTTCGATGGATTCAGGGTCGAACGTCAGCAAGCCTGAGATATCACAACCCTGGCAGGCAGAAGTGGCGTCAGTATGCGTCAAACAGGGAAGGATGAGTCGAAAGAAGCGAACATACCTCTCCTGAGATCAGGGGGATAGCCGACGGCGAGACAATCGGCTCGTGTGTTGTTGCTGAGGGCTTGGCCAGATTGGCAACCGTTTCATCTACACCTTCAGGGATTACTAGATCCAGGCTTGCGGAAGGCATCGGCACTTCCCCGACTTTCCCACTAGAAGTGTCATTCGTCTGCATGAAAGGTGCTTAGCCGATGTGAATAGCAATGAATCGGCATAAAAAAGGAGTGGTAAGAGTATGGAGGATAATTACTTTCGAAGCCTCCTGGCTCGAAGAAGAAGTTTGCAGTCCCTTGCGAGCCCTCTTGGGGCTCACAGCTTGCCCCGCCTCGACTGCTGCTCGGGGGGCAACAGGTTCAGGAACAGGCCTTTTCCTGGAAGCCGAAGGTGGCACATCTGGCTGGCTCGGTGTGGTGGTTCTCTCAGAGTCTGCTGAGCTTGAATCTCCTCGATTGGATTGTGTTTCCTCGCTGGAGGTGTCTTCGATGGAGACCTGTAAGAAAGGGAGAGTTGGTAAGCACAAGCATGTTTACAAAGATAAATGAGATCAACCAAGGCATGAATCAGCGTACGTGCGAGCTCTCTGGAGAAGGGCTCCGGCGCCTCAAAGTTTTTTTGGCCACTACCTTCCTCACCGCCGTTCTTGTTTTAGTTGGAACTCGGGAGGCAGCTGACCCGGAAGTTGCTTGGCTCTTGGAAGCCGATTTTGGTGATATCGGCTGGTTTTGCATCACGACCTGTTTCAAAGGTGGCGAGTTTTTGCAGAAAAGGACCACAGGAGCTGGTGGGAGGAATTCGAAGGGGGAGCCATCCTCGTTAGTAGGTTCTGGACCATCTTGTTGCTGCAAGGAGACATAGCAGGATATTAAAAGAATCGTCGTGAGCTGCATCAAGAAAATTTACAAGTAGCAGTACCTGTTCTACGGGGATGTCATATTCAGCATCGAGCTGTTCCAGCAATGGTCCCAGAGCTCTCCTGAAGGCATGAGTCTTCCACATCGACCACCAGTTCTCAAAACCATCGGTTGATGAAGCGAAAGTGAGGTTGTTAGGAATTGGGATGGTCAGAGCATCGAAGAAAGAATAACACCTCTGACTGGTGAGAGGATCGGGCAGGTCAGCTCTGCTCTCTGTGAGGTGGTGGAGAAAGAAATGAGGAGGTACTTGCCCAAGGCCAAATTGCCGAGCTGCTACGACCGGCTGGTAGAACTCGTATCCAGGCTTGATTATTCTGTTGGATGTGCTCATGCCAACTGGGAGGAAGCAGGGACGGATCACGGTGGAGAATAGCTGCCGAGTGCTAGTGTCATCGGCAAAGTTGTCCAGCCTGAAGGAGATTGGATTTTCAAAATTTTCCGATTCCTCCGTGTAAGGAAAGAAGATAGGATTGTCTAGGCCTTGGAAGAAAATGCTGAACCACTTGGATGCTTCATGAGGGATCAGTTTACTACCTGGCAGGCTATACAGAGCTTGGCCGTAGCTGGTGCATCGGATCTGCTTCCCTTTGGCATCTGGAAAGGTGCAACTTGCCAAAAGGGGGAAGTTTGGGATATGGTTTTGAAAGTACAGCTGAGCCCATAGTTGAATAAACCACCAAGGACCTCCTGTTTTGACTGCTATGTGGGAGGATAGTTTGACAGACATCAACTGGAGATATCGATAGACTTCTCCAAGGAACAGTTTGCCGATGCCAAGTTGAGTGCCTCTGGCAAGTTCATAGGCCAAGGAGAGATAATTCTTGGTTGGGGCAAGGGAAGGGCCACAGAATATGAAATGTTCCAGCCAGAAATTGAGGAAGGCCGTGTGTTCTTTCTCTGTGACAGGGCCCTTAGTTTTCATGTGGCTTCGAAGATAAGCACCCCAGTTCGTGCAATCTGTTTTGGAAGAAAGCTTGAAGGGGACTTTTGGCAGCATAAAAGCAGAGGGGCTGGGTGATGTGACGTCTAGACCAGTAATCATCATCACGTCTAACAGAGTTGGTGTCATGGGGCCATGGCCGAACATGAAGCAGTTCAGAGCATCAGACCAGAAATAGCCGATGGTTTTTAGAAGATTTTCATGTTTCTCAAGGGGAGACAATGACAAAGTCAAGGCATCGGCTATTCCCGTGGTTTCCCATTGGGATTGGTAAGTTTTGGCTACCCTACTGTACCAAGAAACCCAATATTCGAGAGGATTAGGCCAGGCTCGTAAGCAGTCGGCCCAAGAATCCAAATCTAAGTTTTGGCTTACGAAGGGGATTCTGTTTGCCTCGCAAGAGATCAGATGGGCAGGACTAGATTCTGTACGGGGGCCAAGGCAGAGAGAATTTGGGAGAGAAGGATGCGGTAGCGGAATGTCTGAAACCTAAAATTTTAATGATGGGATAAAGCATTAATTCAGGTGTTTGCTATTAATTCTAGCACCGAGCTCGGATTGCGAGGAACAGTTAAGGATTACCTTCAGACCGGAGACCGCTGTGTTGGCGCTGGACGATTCCGCCATCTAATTTGCCGGCGGAGATGGATCTATGCGGTGGGGAATCTAGGGTTCGTGTCGCCGTGAGCCCGATTTGTTCAATGAGGCAATTGGAGATCTGAGTTAGCCTTTTTGAAGATGGTTGCAGGTTACCGTTGAAATTGGAAAGTGACCGCTCAGACTTGTCTAAATAAGCGACCGAGTTTGACCTTGCCAACGTTTGTGGGAAAAGCCGATGTGTTGCCATCGGCTCTTTGGGCTTTGACTTGGTTGATCATATCAAGCGTGGTATGGTGAAAGCCGATTCGTTACTATCGGCTTTTGGAACGTTGACCTATTTGACTATCGGCAAAATCAAATTGGGAAAAGCAAGCTTTGTTGATTCCAAAGACGGTTGTTTACAATGAAGCCGATTGCTTACAAAATGGAGATCTACTACTAGTTCCTAATCTAGAAGGCGGCGTCGTCGTCGTCGCCGTTGCCATTGCCGCCGCCGTCTTCGCTGTCATCGGCGCTGCTGCTGGCGTAGTCCTCACCGCTGCTGCTGAAGTTGTCAGCGGGGGCCTCCTCGTCCTCGTCGTCGTCGTCGGTGTCCTCGCTGGACCCGGCGTGGAAGCGCTTCACCGGCGGGTATTCGTCGGAGGAGGTGTCCTCCTCTGCTTCTTCCTCCTCATCGGAAGAGCCGATGTCCTCGCCCCAGGACACGGCGTCGTCGGCGCTCTCCGCCTCCAGTTCCCCGTCGACGAGGAGTTGGAGGTCCTCCTCGCCGTCGGTCAGGGACTCGTCGTCCTCTGACTGGGCGGCGAAGTCCCAGTCTCTCTCGTCCCACCATTGTGGGGCGAGAGCTTCGTACGCCGCCATTGGCGGGTGCTCCGGCGTCGGCTCCCGGTTGATGGAGTCGGAGGATTGGAAGGAAAGGCCGGATGTGTTGGAGGAAGAAGAGGAGGCCATGGCGGAGGAAGAGGGTTTTTTGGCTATTGGAGAAGAATGAGGATGCAAATGGTTCGGATAGATTTAAATAAGGGGAATAGTGGAAGATGGTTCAATGCCATAGCGGTTTTCGAGAATGTGGTGCTAGAGTTGTCAAATCGTGTACTGCGGAGAAGTTGAGAAGGCGAGGCATCATGATGAGGAGGCGATATGACGGTTCTGCTCTGCAACGCGTGACCCGATGAAGAAAAAAACAGAGTGGTTTTGGAATTATTATTGCCAAAACCAGGGGGGCATGTGTTATCGCCACATTTTGGCCAAATGAGGAGATGGGCCGTAATCAAGATGGGCTTGGAGGCTGGATCGGCCTTGCGCGTGGATTTGGGCTAATTGCCCGTGTATCTGTATATTATGATAGATTACGTTTCGGTTTAAACAAGAGATAGAGTTGTTAGGTTTATTCCAAAGATAGAAAGTCTCCGGACTATAAATGTGTACCTAGGGTTATTGAGAAAGGAGGACGATCACGTTCACAACAAACACAATCTCGGCGCATCGCCACCCCTTGTTTCGAGGGTTTCTTTCAGGTAAGCGTCGTGCTGCCTAGATCGCATCTCGCGATCTAGGCAGCATCTGCTTATGTGTTATTTGGTGTTGCTCGTACTGAAGCCTTGTTGATGGCGAGTAATACTGTTATCATAGATCTGTTTGGGCTAGCATCGGTGCTTTTGGTTATGTTTGCTTAGTCATGCTGCCCCTAGAGATCTCGCTGCCTTTGCACCTATTTTGGGTGTAAGGGCAGCATCTTGCTTGATCTTTATTCAGTCGATTCAATCTGTCATAGTTGTTCCTTGTTCTCCAAGGATTAGTTTGATATCCGCATGGTTAGGCCTCACAAACGGGTTGAACGATCCAGTAGTACGTAAGGATATGGTTTGCCAATTCGAGAGGAGTTGTTCCGGGAATTGACTCTACGTTGGTTTTTTGGCCTCCTCTAGGGTTAGTTTTCTGTTATCTTTCGTATCTACCAGGCTCAATTACGTGTGGGATGTTCCAATTATGTGGTGAAAGCGTTAAACTTTCGTAGATCGATTTGACTTGTATTGATAAAGCAAAACCCCATGTTATCGTAGATCTAATGCAGATCCATGGGACAATCGGCTACATGAGCCGATTCACAGGGAAACCTGAGAGCCGATCGAGGCTCGTATTTAATGTTTACGTGTCTGCCATGCAGGAAACTAATCGAAGCAATCCATCACCTTCCTGATCAGGTATAGGTCAGGTGGCACGCCCTTGCATCAGCCAGGACGTGTGCCGGAGTTTTGCGGGCCGTTGCCCGAGGGACCAGGACCCACCAGCAGTTCTGGGAGCCTCCCGGCTCTTCGTGTTGCTCGTCGCTGCTCGCCGGTGGGTTTTGACAGGCAACACAAGTGTAGGGATAACTCATGCAAATGGAACTCGAAAGTTAAGCGTGCTAGGCCCGGAGCACTTTGAGGATGGGTGACCAAGCGGGAAGTCACCGTTTTGGTGTGAATTAAGAAGGTTCTAGGTCTGATAAAATGGTCAAAAAAATCATATATGCATAGTTTTTCATATTATTTAGGTTTTTATAATTTTAAAATATTTTGGAAAAAAAATCGAATTTTTTTAGATTTTCTGAAATTTTCTCCCCGGCGCACCAATTACAAATTCATCAGGGATAACATGTTATCCCCGGCGCAAATGCCAAATGCGCCAGCGGTAAAAAAATTTATCCTCGACGAACTGCAAAATTCGCCAGCGGTAAGCATTACCACCGGCATATAAGTCGCTGGCGAACCAAAATTCGCTAGGGATAAGCCATTTTGGTGCGCCAGGGATAGCCTTGTCTCTACTAGTGTAAGTTGTATTCTTCCAAAGTGTTTGCACTTTAGTTGTTTCTAAAAGTGTTATTTAAATACATTTTTTCTATCAAACTTACCTTTAAGGTTGTACATTGATTTACATTAAGTTAGTTGTCTATCAGTGTTAAGTTGATTACTGATCTAGAGATAATTACTTACTGTACCTATGTTTTGTTAGCAACATCATTATGTTTTTGCACCCCTGTTTCTAATTTAAGTTGTTTTTCAAACATGGCTAAGTTGGTTACCAAATTCTTAATAGTTATATTCTTCCAGTGGTACCATGCTTTTATTAATATGCTAATTAAAAAGTTGCCTTCATCTGCATAATGAAATATGATAGAGATGGTTATATGCTAATGTTTTAAGTTGTGATTGTTTATATACAACCGTCTTTGTTGTTGTTTCGTTTTTAATCAGAAATGGCAAAAGAGACGACCAATTGCTCTAGTTTACGTCTTCCAGAAGTCGTCATACCTGCAGGCAGCTGTCCACCGCCTTGTCCACAAAATGGTTAGCAGGTACGTGCATAAGGGATTAGTTTACATTTCGTTATATGGGTCCTATCCGAACACTTCTTTTCCATGTATTTTTTGCAAGATAATAGCCCATAGTTCAGCATGCTTAACTTCTTCTGTTGAAACCACAAAGTTGAAAGTTTAGTTACTGACATCAATTACATTGTCCCTTTCTGTTTTAGTAAGTGTAGTTTTTTCCTTCAATCTGTGCTCTGTCCCATGCAAAACTAGTTTCCCACATAGAATACAACAAAGCCTCTACCTGATTCAACTTAGTAAGTTTGGCTAAGCAACTTAATGTACTTGACTAAGCAACTTAGCTTCGTAGCCCCCAAAGAACACGTAGCTAGGCTCTGCTTCCAATTAAGTTGTTATTTTCCCCTAATAAAATCCATGATTTGCCTACAATTTTCTACTACGTAGCTCCTATTCATTACACAAGTTGGAAGCTGATTTTTTTACTTAATGTATCTTTTTCCATGCTAAAACTAGTTTCCCACATGAAATACAACAAGGTCTCTTTCTGATCCAACTTAGTAATGCTGGGTAAGCTACTTAATGTATTTGACTAAGCAACTTAACTTACTAGCCCCCAAATAACACGTAGTTATCTGCTGAAGTACTGGTTACATCTAAGTCGGTCTTTTCCCCTTAATAAAATGCATGAGTTTACTAAAATTGTCAACTAGGTAGGTTCTGTTTTTCATTACCTAAGTTGGGAGCTTATTGTTCTTTTTTACTTAGTGTATCTTTTTTATGCAAAATTAGTTTTTCACGTGAAAATACAATAAGGACTCTAGCTAATTCAACTTAGGCCGACTTCTTTTCGGCTTCCAGGCCAGCTTCGAGGTGGTGGACCGCTCAAGCCCAAAAGAAGTATTCAGCTTCGAGCCAGCTTATTTCCACCGAGAAGCCCATATCCTGTCTATACCGAGAAACTGGTTGAGAGCAGATTCTAGTAGTTTCCCGAGCTTCTCTGACTAAAACCCGAACCGGTATGTAGAACCACCACTCCTTTTCAATTTAATTTACAGCGATTGCCACCCCGCAGGCGAGGAACGATCCCGAAACGTTATCGCGTCGCTCCCGCATCGCTATCTGGACATGGGGCGCTAGGGTTCCTCCTTGCTGCGCCGCCACCGATCCCTCGCCGCCGGCGCTGCTTGTCCGCCGCTCCCCCGCAGCTCTGATGCTTCTCCACCGCTCCCCCTTAGGCGCCTCCGCTCTTTCGCTGCTTCCTCGCCTAGAGGTCACGGCCAGCCTCTCCGCCCGCAGCACTGGCCCTCACCAACGACGAGCTCGGCCTCCGATGTGTGCCTCCGAACGGTGCGGTAGGGAAGCGTGCGTTCCTGCCAGTGCGTGTTCTGGTGCCCGTCCAACGCTTGCGCATTTTTTTCTGATCCTCCCCTGGAATCACTTTGTTCCAGAGAACAAAGGTGCCGATCGTGTAAGCAAGTGCATGTGTGTACTTGGTGAAGTGATTTGGTCCATAAGCTGATAAAGAAGGATCTGTATTTCTAGTCTCATTTGCACTTCATTACTTCAAGGATTATCTAAATTTATTTCTTGCTCATTATAATGACACCACGGTTCTATTATCATTGAACTTTTCATAATTATCTTGATTTATTTCTTGCTCATTTTACACTAAAAACTATTGTATATGTGGTACCATCACTTATTTAAGACACATATCTAATTTAAGGACATTATAGACATTTCACAACTCAACACATCAAATAAGCTAAACATTTAGAAGCCCAAAAGAAGTCTTCAGAGGAGTTTCTAGGAGCTTTTCTCCACCACAGTTTCTCCCCACAGTTCTGTAGAAGCTGGCTTATGCATATGCATAAGCCCAAAAGAAGTCAGCCTTAATGAGTTTGGCTAAGCAACTTTAATGTATTTGACTAAGCAACTTAGCTTAGTAGCCACCAAAGAACACATAGTTAGGCACTACCTAAAATATTCTACTACGTAACTCCTATTCATTACACAAGTTGGAAGTTGATTATTCTTTTTACTAAGTGTATCTTTTTCCATGCTAAAACTAGTTTCCCACATGAAATACAACAAAGCCTCTATCTGATCCAACTTAGTAATAATGGGTAAGCAACTTAACTTACTAGCCCCAAACTAACACATAGTTAGCTACTGATTTCATCTAAGTTGGTCTTTTCCCCCTAATAAAATGCATCCGTTTACTACAATTGTTGACTAGGTAGGTTCTATTTTTCATTACCTAAGTTGGAAGCTTATTATTTCTGTGTATCTTTTTCAATGCAAAACTAGTTTCTCACATGAAAATACAACAGACTCTAGCAGATTCAACTTAGTGAGTTTGGTGGAGCAACTTAATGTATTTGACTAACCAACTTAGCTTAGTAGCCTCACATGCTTAATGATTATAAAAAAGTAATAAATGAAAAAAGCAATGCATATTTAATGATGTGAAAAAAACCAAACATTTTTGTAGGTACATGTTAAGTTGTTTCAACAAGATCCAGAGCTTTATTAAGTTGATTACATAAACAGTGCAAAGTTGATTTCCCATCCACATGGATACTTCCATGTTAGCAGTACCGTAAATTGTTATTTTTCAACAATACAAGTTTGAGCTTTCTAAACTTGGTTTATTGTGCACTGAATATAAGCAAGTTGTGTACTGAGTTTGTAATTAATCAAGTTGGTTTTACTAGCATGCACTGAATTTACCAAAGGTTGTTTTTTTGTGCTGTCATTTTCCAACCTTTCTTTTTCTCATGTAGTTGCAATTTTTTCTAGATTGATTCATCAAGAACGAAGCGTGGGATGATCTTCAGTGTTGTCAAACATAGCAATTATCTACAATTTGCAGGAAACAGGGCATTTTTTCTGTTCGAGATATCGCCGCAGTTTGCAAGTGCAAATTTCAGTACCATGCCGTGCTACTAGTTTTCTTTTGCATTTTCTTGCTGGGCTGAAAGTTTTCTGGTTAATGGATGGAGTATGGTTCAAGTTAAGTAATTAATGTCTAGCGAGGGCTGTTAGTTTTTTTTTAGGGAAGGGAGAGATTATATCCCATTGGAGGTACACGGGTACAGATCCTGTGTAACAAGGGGAATGATGAATTCTGGCCATTCAGATCTCCAAGACATTTGGCCTGCGCTGGAGCCATGTCTTGCCTGAGCGTCGGCAACTCGGTTACTCTCTCTTCTTGTATGGCCAACCTGGTAGTTGTCAAAGAGCTTTAGCTGCTCTTTAATCTTGTCCGTTGTGGCCCATGAAGTGGACCTATCAGGTTGGTTCGATCTCAGCTTGTTTGCCACGGCGACGCAGTCAGTTTCCAGGAAGCAGTTGGTCCGCTGCCGGTCTTCGACGAGGGAAATTCCAAACAGGGCAGCTTTGGTTTCGGCATCTTCCGGTGAGTTACAGCCTTTCAGAGATGTGCACGCAGCGAACAGCAGTCTGCCCTGGTCGTCCCTGGCCACTACTCCCGCACCCGCCGCTCCATTGTGGTGGTGGTAGGAGGCGTCAGTGTTTAGTTTTATCCAGCCAACAGGGGGTTTCGACCAGCAGGGCACGGGATTTGCCCGGGATAGATTGTCGGAGCAGCTCGCAGGGCTTTCAACATGCAACTTGCACGGCCATTGGGAGTCTGCTGATTGATGTTTTCTAGTTGTGTTGTAGAAGGATTCCAGGAATTTGATCATTCTTTGGATGGACTCTCTTCCCTCTCCATGTATGATGTCGTTTCGTAGGTGCCAGGACCTCCACAGGACGAGCAGGGTTCGGTCTCTATCCTTTTCACTGATCTGGCTTAGAAGGATCTGAAGCCAGTCGTTCCCAGTATATCGGAATAGGCGTTCGCTTGGCAGGTTCCAGGACTCTCGGATTTCATGTCGAAGAGCAGTAGCCTTCATGCACGAGACAGTGGCATGGTACGCATCCTCCGTTTGATTCCCACAGATGTTGCATTGCCCATTCAGCTCCAGAGTCCTTTTGAATTTGTTCTGCTTTGTTGCTAGCGTGTCAGTTGCCACGCGCCACGCAAACACCCGAACCTTCAGAGGGACGACGGCATTCCAGATTAGGTTCCAGATCGATCGGTTTCCATCCGGATGGGAGCTTCTGCTAGTGTTATCCCGATTCCGATGTTTCAGGTTCACAGCCAGACGGTAGGCGCTTTTGACAGTGAAGGCGCCATTCTTCTCTGGATGCCAAGCCAGTCTATCTTTTTCTAAGTTTCCTTCTGGGATTTCAATTTTCAGAATAGCCTGCACATCGTGCTCATAGAAAAGATCTCTCAGGGTGGAGATGTTCCAGGCCGAGGAGTCCGGTTCCATGAGCTGGTTAACCCATCTCTTCCTAGAATTCTTCTTCATTTTCACTATTTTTTGGCTACTGTCTCTGGGTATCCAACTGTCTCTTGCAAACTGAGTGGATTTTCCATTGCCGATCCTCGATATCAGACCCTTTTTGAGCAAGTCCAGTCCGAACTCGATGCCCTTCCAGGCCGGAGAGGGGTCAGAGGCAAACACTGTATCTGTGATTTTGCCGTGGGGGTAGTACTTGGATTTTAAAACTCTAGCGCAGAGGCTGTCGGGGTTTTGGATAAGACGCCACGCCTGACGTGCAAGAAGTGCTTGGTTAAAGAGGTGCATATCTCTGAAGCCAAGCCCTCCCTTTCCTTTTGGTTTGGTAAGGTTTTCCCATGCAGTCCAGTGTACCTTTCTCCCGTTTTCATCGTCTCCCCACCAGAAATCTCTAATTAGTTTCTCATATTGTTCACAGAAGCCTAGGGACATTTTGAACACGCTCATCGCATATCCCGGTAGAGCTTGGATTACAGACTTAATCAGCGTGTCTTTGGCCCCATGAGACATGTACTTTTCAGACCAATTTGTGAGCCGCTTTGTGAATCTGTTCATAATTGGCTGGAACACACCTTTCTTCATTCTCCCAGTTTGAGTTGGCAGCCCAAGGTATTTATCCTCAAAAGTGGAGGCAGCCACACCCAGAATTGATTTTATCTCAGCCTGGGTAGAAGTTGGGCAGGCAGCGCTGAAGAGAATCGAACATTTGCCAGGGCTCAACAGTTGACCCGTGCATCTCTGAAAAAATTTCAGAGCGCTGTCAACGGCCTTGGCCTCCTCTGGTAGTGATTTGAAGAAGAGGAGGCTGTCATCGGCGAACAGCAGGTTCGAGATCCTCGGGGCGCCTCTGGCCACTTTGATAGGGGTTATCCGACCATCCGTAGTGAAGAGTTTTAGAATGTTGGCGAGGGCTTCTCCCACGAATAAGAATAGGTAAGGGCTGAGTGGATCGCCTTGTCTCAGTCCTCTCGTGGGGTTGAAAGGATCGAGGGTATGTCCATTAATTCTAATGGAGTATCTAACGGACCGGACGCAGGCCATGATCCATGAAGTCCATTTCCTGCAGAATCCCAACTTCAGTAGCATCCTTTCTAGGAAGCTCCAGTCCACTCGATCGTAAGCCTTGGAGAGATCCAACTTGTAGGCGCAGTGGTTGTTGAAAGGTTCCTTCGATCTTTGGATTTTGTGGAAGCATTCGAAAGCAATCACTGTGTTGTCTGTGATTAGTCTTCCGGGGATGAAAGCACTTTGGGTTTCAGAGATGAGGTTATCCAGTAAGGGCCTGAGGCGGTTGACGAGGCATTTGGATATAATTTTGTATATCACGTTGCACAGGCTGATCGGCCTGAAGTCAGCCATGCTTTCTGCTTCAGCGTTTTTGGGGATCAGAACGATAACTGTGTCATTTATACCCTGTGGCATGATTCCATTAGCAAAGAAGCCTTTGATAGCCGCCACGACCTCCCCTTTTAGAACGGCCCAGTTCCTTTGAAAGAAGCGGCCCGGCATTCCGTCGGGACCCGGCGCCTTGATGGAACCAATTTGGAATAGAGCGTCTCCAATTTCCTCGTCAGAGAAAGGCCGACATAGTTCTATGTTTGTTTCTTCAGTAATTGGAGTGTGGATCAAACTTAGAAGTTCATCCGGGTACACTTCAGCCTCTTCAGTGTACAACTTTTGGAAGAAGCTTGAGGCAGCATCTTCAATTTGTACTGGGTCATCGGTCCAATTTCCGTTCAGGCCTCTGATCCTTTTAATCCTATTTTTGGACTGTCTCCAGTTAGCCTTTTTGTGGAAATAACCTGTGTTTCTGTCCCCATCTCTCAGTCAGTTAACTCTCGAGCGTTGGCGCCACATCATCTCTTCTCTATGCAGAAGTTCGTCAAGCTCCGTATAAACTTTTCTTAAAATTTCCTCTCTGTCCGCTATTCTGGGCTTTTCCCAGATTTCTGCAATCAGAGCTTTTTTTGACTGAATCTGCTTTGTGACGTTGCCAAAGTGCTCCTGGCTCCAATTGGATAGGTGCCTTCAGGTGTTGCTTAGCTTCATCTGTATGTCGCTTAGGGAGGCGCAGGGCGGCAAGCTTGTCCACGCATCCTCAATTACAGCCGGCAGGTTAGCATCTCTTTCCCACATATATTCGTACTTTGGTAGCTCCTTTGATTTTGGGTAGTTTGGTTGCTTCTCAAATTCGATCAGAATTGGAAGGTGATCCGATCTAGAGGAAATGACATGAGTAACCTTTGTCTCTGGATACAAGTCGGACCAGCAGTGGGAAGCGACCGCCCTGTCTAATCTGGCTCTTACATTCCTCTTATCTTTCTGTCTATTATCAAAAGTCCAGGGGGGCCTGTGAATCCCAGCGAGGGCTTTTAGTTTTGGTCTGTAATTTGCAACATACTTCATGCCCGTGAATTGTTCCTGGGATATTGTATCATGATCTATTTGATGTTTTTAATAGATCTAGGTCAGAATACTTTTTCTTGTGTTCATAGTTTGAGGATTCAAAACTTGGTTACTCGGAGGAGAAGAGAGCTTCTTTGCTGTCTGGTGCAGATAGTTGCATTGCTTTTTGTGTGAAATCCTGGAAGCAATGGAGATCTGGAGAAACAAGACCTCTAGCTTGTTCTTCCTGCTCAACAAGACTGGGGGAGAGGGGAGGGTGAGAAAGAAATCTGTTTTTTTATTCTATGTTTACGTCTGGGTTGCTTTTATCATAGCCAGAGCGCACCCTGCGTGTGGGTTGTCCGTTGTTTTGTTGCTTTTTGGGTACGTTTTTGGCCTGTCTCTGCACTTTGCCCTGGTCGAGTGCTAGGTCAAACCAAACAGCACCCAGGTGCTAGGTTGGACAAACCAGCATCCGGATGCTGGGATTGACTAACCAGCACTGGATGCTGGCTAGCCGCATCCTTTATTTTAATGCATAATTATTTCTCGATAAACTCATCTTATCTATCTTTGTCTATAGTTCAACAAATTTTTTGATAGTTTTCCAATAAGAACATAATATACATGACTCATGCATGCAAAAGATCATTTTTATCTTATTTAGCCAGTTAAGGGTTAGTAAGATCTAACTATCCAGACCAAAGTTAGCCGCATATGCACGCCACGAACCGGTACGGGACGGGCTCAGGGACAGGCGATCTGTGGCGGCTATGAAACCCATCTAGGGTTCCGTTCTCCTCATCGGCGACACCATTGGTCCGTTCCATCTCCAGTGGCCTTAGGGCCTTGGAGGTGTGGCGGACCACGGCCTCTCACTGGTGGAAGGGTTTCCGTTCTTTGTTTAGTCTTTTTTTCGGTGTCTTCTTCATCAAGATGGTGAAGCGACGGCTACATCTTGAAGTCAGAATAAGGTCCTTCCCGTCCTATCCTCGCTCCGGTGGTGCATCTCGCACCGGCGAAGGACGTGTGGAGTCGTGTGCCCGACGGATTTCACGGGATCCGGTCGGTTTTTGCATTCGTTGGTGTGGTTTCAGGTCAGTCTCTTCCGATCTACGGTTGTCATCATTGGCGATGGTTGCTGCTCTAGTGCGCTAGTCCTTTGGGGCCTTAGCACGACGACTTCCCGTCTGTCTACTACAACAAGCTTTGCCCGGCCACGGTGATAGAGGGGTGAGGACGGCGGCGCGCCTTCGGCTCGCGCTAGTGTCTGTAGTCGTCGCTAGGTGGTCCAGTGACTTAATTGTAATTTTTATTACTTTTGAGATTCTTTGTACTGCTGTTGATGATTATTAATATATCGGTGGAATTTCTCAAAAAAAGGGTTAGTAAGATCTAGAATCATAATACACATATAATAGTGCTAAAGAGCATTTTTATTGATTAATGCAATTATCAAATCTTATTTTTCTATCCAAGTCTCTTGTTGTCCCATAACCTTATCTCACATATGTGTTTCATTGTTGGTATGAAATAAAAAATAAAAATACCTCAACGTGATATTTCTTGTATTTTGAAGAACTATTGAGTAAGAAATAAATACAAATATCACTATTTGACTCCCAGGGTGTAGGATAGCCTCTATCTTTGCAATCTTACATTATTTTTACATCACGTAAATTTTATCTAACTTTGGAAGTCGAGAAGAATATAAGAAAAATAGATATGACATAATTTTTTTGTTCTTGTGATGTACAAAAATATGACATAAAATATGTATATTTGTATTATTTTGCACTATAATGGCTTACTAGAACCTGAAGCACGCTTTGCCGCGTGGATTTGTATTTCTCTTTTAATCTGTAGAAAAATAAAATGGAATTTGTGCGTCCCCTAACGATTTAATTCCTAATATATAAAAAGACACATTTTCGTGCAGTATGCTCATCCTCTTTTCTAACCTGAAAACGTCCATAGTGCTCGTAGCCAGCCAAAGTAACAGGAAAAATCAAATATTTAAAAAAAGACTTTAGGTGATCACTGGAAACCGCTGCTGCAGCCCACACATACACGACAAAAAGAAGAGAAGCTGATTTCTAAGAGCATCTTCATCGGCGCCCCTAAATTTATAGCCGGTAGGGGCGCCGCCTGGGATGTTTTGGGAGCGCCGATAGACCCTCTTTAGAAATTGGGGTTGGGCTCTCACACCGGCGCCCTCAAAACGCCGGCTCCAAAAAATGAGATGCCAATTATTTTTTCATAAATAGCAATATATATATGTTATCAAATAGAAATTTAAACAATATTAAATAGTTTGCACAAACAAATAGTTTCTTACAATCCTTATTCAAATAGTAATTCAAACATAAAATTTAAATTAAACTTGTGGCAAATCACGCTTTCCTTTAAGCAACCAAACATGCTCCACCAGATTTGCCCAAAGTCGATGGTGCTCCTCGGAGTTGCAGATTTCCATAGGCATGGCGAGAAAAGTAGAAAACTAAGTGGACACCTAGTGACGAGGGGTTAACTCGACAAATGTCCTAAATGAAGGACTTAGGATCGGGGAGATAGGGCGTCGGATGAACTCGAAGGTAAACTTATTCGAAATAGGTGTGTCGAAAGTAAACTTGGGTGTTCAACCTTGCTTGCTTTCAATCTGTCCTACACCGTCCCCTCCTGGCCCCTTTATATAGATGGCCAGGTCTCGAGGATCGGGTAGGGTCCGATACAGATTACAATATCGACATACGGTAAGAACTCGTATTCGACTGTCATTAATAATATCACTATCAACATCCTTATATTTCTGCATCTCACATAGCTCAACAAAACCGTTGAGATGAGCTGCAGCATCTTCAGTACTAGCACCAGAAAATTGCTCTTTCATAACAAGGTTCAATAAAGCAGGCTTAATCTCATAAAAGTTTGCAGCAGGAATAGGTGGTGCAATAGGAGTGCAGATAAAATCACTATTGTTCATGCTAGTAAAGTCACACAACTTGGTGTTTTCAGGATTGGCCATTTCAGCAAAACGAAAGTAAACAAGTAAAAATAACTACCAAGGATTCTAATTTTTTTGGGGTTTTGATATAAAACGAAGCAGGTAAAATAAATAAAGTAAAGCAAAACAATAAAACAAAGTAAAGGATGTGTGTGTGAAAAACTCCCCTCGCAGAAGTCTTCTCTTCCTCCCCGGCAACGGCGCCAGAAAAGAAGCTGCTACCGGTTGATGGCGCCAGAAAATAAGCTATTGGCGTGTGGTTGACTTGGGAGCAGAATGTCCTTGTGCGTGGTGAATAACCAGCCCGTTGGGAACCCCAAGAGGAAGGTATGATGAGTATAGCAGCTAGTTTTCCCTCAGTTAAGAAACCAAGGTTTAATGTCGGTCAGGAGAGGAGAGACAATGACGACTGAAGGTGATGCGGACTGGCTTAGTAACACTCCAACAAGGGCGCCGTTAACGATACTTGTTGACTCGTCTTCGGCCAGCAGCAACGCGGAACCTGCACACAACACAAACAAATACTTTGTTCCCAACTTGCGATGAGGTTGTCAATCTCACCGGTTTGCTTGAAACAAAGGTTATGAGCGTATCGAGTGGAAAACAATATAGTATGCGAGTAAAGTAAACAATGCGAGTAAAGTAAACAGGTGATAGCAATATGATGGAAATAGGACCGGGGTCCACAGTTCACTAGTGGTATCTCTCCATAAGATAAATAACACATGCTGGGTAAACAAATTACAGTTGGGCAATTGATAGAATAGAGATAACGTGATATGTCAAGAAGATCACTATGAGATTTACTTTGGGCATTACAACAAAATACATAGACCACCATCCAACTGCATCTATGACTAATAATCCACTCCCGGGGATATCAATCCGAACACCCTAGAAGTATTAAGTTGCGAACAACAGATAATTGCATTAAGCAAAGTGTGTAATGTAAACAAAGCATATGCCCTTGAGCATATGAATGTTGTTTTCTCCCTAGTAGCAACAGCACATCTACCACCTTAGAGGTTTCTGTCACTCCCCCAGGTGAAATAGAGGCATGAACCCACTATCGAGCATAAATACCCCCTCTTGGAGTCACTAGCAACTACTCGGCCAAGATAGCTACTAACAACGGAGAGCATGCAAGATCATAAACAACATAGAGATAACAAAAGATATAATTCAGTACAACAACTTAATCATAAACACCAATATTCATCGGATCCCAACAAACCAAACATGTAGAATTACATAACGGTGATCTCAATCATGTAGGGTGATGACCCACAAGAATAGGGGATCGAAACAGTCTTCGAGGGAAGTATTACCCAAATTTATTGACTCGACACAAGGGGAGCCAAAGAATATATGCAAGCCTTAACAGATGAGTTGTCAATTCAGCTGCACCTGGAAACAGTCTTGCTCGCAGTGGTTTATCAGTAGCAACAGTTTTATAGTGGTGACAATAGTGAAATAGTAACAGCAGTAGTAAAATAGCAGCGGTAATAGTAACAGTTGTAAACAGTAGGAACAAATACTGTAGGCATAGGGATGGATTACGGGCGTTGCATGGATAAGATAATTCATGAAATCAATGAGACATGGGCATTGCAGATAAATAAAGATAAAGCATCCTAGTACAAACAATCATAGGCATGTGTTCCGTATATAGTCGTACGTGCTCACAAGGAGAAACTTGCACGACATCTTTTGTCCTACCAGCCTGTTGTAGCAGAGCCTCAAGGGAAACTACTGGTAATTAAGGTACTCATTTTAATAGAGTACCGGAGCAAAGCATTAGCACTCGGTGAACACATGTGATCCTCACATCATAGCCATCCCCTCCGGTTATCCCAATTTCTGTCACTTTGGTGCCTCGGGTTCTGGACAATAATATGTGTATACAACTTGTAGGTAAGACCATAAACAACAAGTATCATCATAGAAATAATAACATGTTCAGATCTGAAATCATGGCACTCGGGCCCAAAGTGACAAGCATTAAGCACAACAAGTTGCAACAATGTCATAGGCACTAAATAAAGATACTAGGCACTATGCCCTATCAATCTCATATCAAATTACATGAACAATCTCATCCAATCCCTACCATCCCCTCACCTACAGCGGGGGAATTACTCACACATGGATGGGGGAGTCATGGATGGTCGATGGAGGAGCGTCGGTGGTGATGGTGATGAAGATCTCCTCTGAATCCCCGTCCCGGCAGGGTGCCAGAACGGAGTTTCTGATTCCGAATCGCGGTTTCTGATGGCGGCGGCGCAGCGGAAGTCTATTTGGGAAAAACGCCATCTCCCTGATATTACGTCGTCAGGGGGTATATGTATGCGAGAGGGGAGGTAGAGAGGGGGTCTGGGCCCCCTCACGCAGGGGTGGCGCAGCCAGGGCTGGGCCGCGCCACCACTGTGTGACGGCCCCTCGAGCCCCTTCTCCCTCCTATCTTCTGGCTCCGTGGGTCTTCTGGTGAAATAGGATTTTTCATGATTTTTCCCGAATTTTTACTGGAAGTTGAATTTCTGCACAAAAACGAGACACCAGAGCAATTCTGCTGAAAACAGCGTCAGTCCGTGCTAGTTGTATTCAAAACTCACAAATTAGAAGAGAAACAATAGCAAAAGTATTCAGGAAAGTAGATACGTTTTGGACGTATCAACTCCCCCCAAGCTTAGCTATTTGCTTGTCCTCAAGCAATTTAGTTAACAACTGAGAGCGATAAAAGAAACTTTCACGAACACATTTGCTCATATGATGTATATATACTAACTATGTGATCAAGTACTCAGGCAATTCATAATAAGGAATATGCAACTAATGTCACCTCATAGTCAAGCAAGCTATGAAAGAGTGCCAATGCACTAATAACAAGTAACATGTACATGAGAAGCTACAAGATTGTAATATGCATAAATGATATAAAAGAATGGTATCCCACTTGCCTTTATTTGTATAGCAAAACATAAATGATGAGGCACCTCTGAAGTCCAAGGGAAGACTAGAAGTAGAAATATCAAAGATACAAGCATCAAAGTTATACCACAATTAACCGTGTTCTGGGACAAGCACATTACACTAAGAATAACAGCTATGCTCTCAAGAAGTGCTTAAAGTTAGAAGATGGTGACTCAACATAAAAGTAAACGAATGGCCCTTCAGAGAGGGAAGCAGTGACTTAACATGTGCTAGAGCTTTCCATTTGTAAAACAGAGATAAAAGTTTCTTTTGAGAGGTGGTTGTTCTATGTCAACGACTAGCAATGGGGACTTACTATCTTCCATAATAAACAAGTGAGAGCGGTTCCGAGTTCTTTGAAATTTGGCACATTGGTGCTCTTTTATAAAGCTTTGGCACTCCTCCCCACCTTTTTTCATTTCTCAAACCATGGCTAGCCTATTCCATCGGGTGCCCACCAACTTTCACATTCCTTTGGAGGAGTGCCCTTTTTCTTTCTTTTAGAATTAAGATTATAATGGTCTGACCAGCTCCCTTGCAAAATTAATGACGAGCAGATGAAGCTGCCTAGTCAAGGGGTACTTAATTTAATATGGAAGATAGCAATTCCGACCACTACGTCCCCATGAGCTAAAAACAGTGACAGAAAATGAGAAGTAGTTGAAAGTTTTGAAAGGTAGCACATGAAAATTTACTTGGAATGGCTTACAAATACCATGCATAGGAGTTTATAGTGGACTCTTTTGAAGACTTGGTTTTTGGTAATTGGATGCATGAGTAGAGCTCATACTCAGTACAAGTGAAGGCTAGCAAAAGACTGGAAAGCGACAATCGAGAGAGCAATAACTGTCATAATCATGCTTGCGACAAAACAAAATTAATATAGGCATAAAAATGATACAAGAACTCTGAGGCAATTTAGATCATCAAGGCTTAATTGACTTTTTGTTCAGTCATATGCATGCTTGAGCATGTGCCAAGTCGATTCAAATGAAGCTTTCAGAGGTGGATACCACAATATGATACCATACTATGAATAAAACAATGCATGCAAGCGTCTACATGACATGCTATAGGCTAATAGTAAATTGAAACTAATCATATGAGAGCAAGAACTACAAAGCATCCATTAGATGACATATACCTTACATGAACCGACTAAGCATGTCCACATAGATGAGTATATGTACAAAAATGAAAAGAAATAGAGTTCATACCAGCCTCTTACCACATCTCGGATTGTCATATATCGTCATTATTGCTCTTCACTTGTGTGGCTTAAATAATATAAAGTGAATACCAAGCTCCAATGGAGTAACGAGAGACTGGACTCTGCAACAAACTTTACAAAACCGAAGAAGAACAACAAATATTTTTGGGGTTTTCAATTTTTGAAACAAAAGCAGAAGGAAATAGCAAACAAAGCAAAAAAAATTTGGATTTTTCAAATAGCAAACTAAAATAGCAAGTAAAGCAAACCAAAGGTAGAAAACTAAAGAACCAAATAGAGAGAAACAACGGAAATATTTTTGGTCTTTTTGTGTTTTGGAAAGCAGAAGTAAGAACTTTGAACAATAAAGAAAGTAAAATATGGATATACAAAGGTCCGACAAAATATGATATGTAGATGAGTGAATCGTCGGCGTACCTCCCCCCAAGCTTAGGCTTTTGGCCTAAGTGGAGATCAATTTCGACTTTGATAGCTGCCCCAGGCTGGTGGATCATCATAGGTGTAATCGTACCCGGGCTCTCGTGAAGATGAAGCTGATGGCGCATAGTCATAATAAGGCTGCTCATATGGGAAATTCGTAGTGTTGGAGGGCTGCCCCGACTCTTCGGTGCCCTCCTCATCGTGCACAGGTGGCGGGTGCTCCTCCACGTACGCATTAAGCTCATCTTCTGTAAGCGACCATCCATTCCTGCGATCAAGGTTAAACAAAAGAGGTGCAGGCAAACGGACTGATCGTTCAGTCTTTACTACCCTCCAGGTAGTCTTCTTGAAAAAGGTTAGCTCAAATTTTAAATTAATCAAACTGGCAGGAGGAGAAATAAACTTATGTTGAACCATAGCATCAAGACCAAGTTTCTCTTCGAGGAACTGCAGATCTCGAAAATGAGGCACAACACCATGAAAAGTTAACAGGCGTGAAGCTATAAGCCCCCCACAGATTCCCCCTTTCTCACGGTTAATATCAAGATGGAAAGCTATTAAGGCACCCAAATTGTAAGTTCTATCACGCCTTAAAGCAGCAGCAATAAAAGCTAGATCATGGAGAGACAATTTACTTGCAGATTTCCTAGCAAGAACACATTTGGTAATGAAGAAGGCAAAATATCGAATGGATGGGAAATGAATGTTTCGAGTTTTACCACCCTCTCATGTGAAGCTTCTTCCTTGACAAATCTCCTCGTATAGTTCTAACAATTGCCTTGGTTGTCCCCTTATCTTTTCGAGCGATCCCCACTGTGGTACTCTAATAGCTGTACAGAAAACATCGAGAGGCAAGTCCACAGATTTGTTATAAATTTTATAATGAACCATGGGGTTAGAAGTGGACCAACTAAATCTGAAATCCTGCACCACAGACATTGTTAGTTTAACATATTGGGGAGGTTCACCCTCAACAAAATATTCTAATCCTGCATTAGAAAGCAAGGTTTGAAAATCTTGTAGGATTCCAGCAGCACTCAAGAATGCTGAGCATGGATAGTGTGAGGGGAAAACCTTCTCTTCACGATGAACTTTCATAACATCTTACACTTCTAGTTCATGCTGAGAGAGTTGATATGCATTCCTCTCCATTTCTGAAAATTTTGACACACCTCATAAAAAGTGATTTAAAGACAAGCAAGTGTAGGAGACTACTATGGTGAGTTACTAGAGAGCTATCATGCATCAAAATAACCTTTCTAAGCAATAGAATAAGCATGCATACTCATTTATGCTGTCACCTACAATGCTAAAATACTCAAGAAATACTTTACCAAAAGAAAATCTACTTGGACAAGTGGAGGAGTGACATACCAGAGAGCAAATGATCCAAGTTTCAGCAGAAATGTTGGGCTGAACAAAGAGATCAAAAAATCCAGGTGAAGAACAGCAAGAACTCGGGCTTGAGCAAATGGGGCGGTGTTTTTCGGGAGAGAGAAAGAGCAGGGGAAGAAGAGATGAGTGAGGGGCCTGGTGGGGCCCCCTCACACCTGGGTGGCGCGGCCAGGGCTGGGCCGCACCACCTGTGTGTGAGGTGGCGTGGCTGCCCCACCTGGTGCCTCCCAGGTGTCTCTCTGCCCCATTTTTGACATAAAAATTTATAAATAATTTTTTGGAATTTTTCGAGAAACTTTATTTTTGAGGATTTTTCAGAAATTGGCATATCGATAAAACTCAGAAAAATGAGGATGAAAAGATTTCAAGCAAATCAAAAGTAAGCATGCAGCAGCTCTGAGATGCTCTTTAATCAAGCAACTTAACTGAAGGCATAAAATTTGATGAAAGTAAATACAAGTAAGATGGAGTGGATGCAGTGAAAACGAAGTTTCGTTCATATAAAATCACTTTGTTAACAAGGTTGATCAAGTCTTGCTACCAAACTAACTTTTTATGAGGCAAAACTTTGCACTTCACTTAATGCTTATGTTACCTCAACTTTGATAGGTATCGTCCCAACCATAACAATTTGATATTCTTCCTTGGGCTTTTGCTCTGAACAAATAATTTGACCAACTTTGATGGTATCAACACGCTTTATTGAACTTAGAGCATTCTTTCTATCAATCTTCTTGGGAAAATAAACCATATATTCTTTGTCATTAACATTAAAAGTGACTTTTCCTTGATTGCAATTAATAACAGCTCCTGCAGTGTTTAGAAAAGGTCTCCCAAGAATAATAGACATATTATCATCTTCAGGCATTTCCAACACAACAAAATCAGTTAATATTAAACAACTGTTAGCAACTTGAACAGGAACATTCTCACATATACCAATAGGAATAGTAGTAGACTTATCAGCCATTTGCAAGGATATATCAGTTGAAACCAATTTTTGTAGATCAAGTCTCTTATAAAGAGAAAAAGGCATGACACTAACTCCAGCTCCCAAATCACATAAAGAAGTTCTAACATAGTTATTTTTAATGGAGCAAGGAATAGTAGGTATACCTGGATCTCCAAGCTTCTCTAGAACTTTACCATCAAAAGAATAGTTAGCAAGCCGAGTGGAAATTTCCTCACTAGGAATTTTCCTTTTGTTAGTGACAATATCTTTCATATATTTTGCATAAGGAGGCATTCTAATAGCATCAGTCAAAGGAATTTGCAAAAATAAAGGTCTCATCCATTCACAAAACCTGTTGTAGTGTTCTTCTTCCTTGGACTTATGTTTCTTGCCAGGAAAAGGCATTGGTTTCTGCACCCAAGGTTCCCTCTCTTTACCATGCTTGTTGGCAATGAAGTCTTCTTTGGTGTACTTTGCATTTTTATCACTCTTTTCCGGTTCTTCTTCTTCAACTTCTTCTTTATCTTCTTTATCGGAAGCATCTCCTGGTTCAGTTTCAGCATCAGAAATAGAAACACTGTTAGGATCTTTACCTGCATCAGAGGATTCTGCATTTGTTTTATGCTTCTTCTTCTTCTTCTTGGGAGGAATATCATCACTTGCAGTTCGTTGAGAATCTTGCTCAACCCTCTTAGGATGTCCTTCAGGATATAATGGGTCTTGAGTAGCAGCACCACTTCTTGTGCGTATTTCACATGCTTGCTTCTCTCTTGCGGCATTAACTAGCAAGTCTTTTTGCACCTTGGTAAGCTGATCAATTTGTGTTTGAACCATTTGAAAATGTTTAGCAAGTATCTTTATATCATTGGCGGTTCTCTCCACAATATCCTGCAACTTGTTAATAGCTTTAGAATTCTCCAACAAATGATTATGCACCATTCTATTAAAATTTTCTTGCTTAACAATAAAGTTATCAAATTCATCTAAGCATTGATCAGGAGGTTTAGTATAAGGAATATCTCTTTCATCAAAGCGTTGGAGAGAGTGTACCTCAATAGTAGATGAGTGAGGGATTGGCTTACATAATTCTTCAATAGGAGGTAAATTCTTCACATCTTCGGCCTTAATACCTTTCTCCTTAAGAGTTTTCTTAGCCTCCTTCATAACTTCATCATTTAATTCAATCATCCCTCTCTTCTTTGGTGTAGGCTCTATAGATGGCACAGGAGTTGGTGCTGGTGTTGGCTCAACTAAGGTCCAATCATCATGATTCTGGCTTATTTTAGCCATTAATTCTTCAGCTTCAGCCGGAGTTCTTTCCCTGAAAACACAACCAGCACAACTATCGAAATATGACTTAGATTCATCCGTTAGTCCATTATAAAATATGTCAAGGAGTTCATTTTTAGGCAATGGTTCTTTAGGCAAAGCTCTAATTAAAGAACAAAACCTTGTCCAAGATTCAGGCAATATCTCTCCTTTTCCCTGTTCAAAATCAAAGATTTTCTGCACAGCGGCATGTTGAGCACTAGCAGGAAAATATTTCTGAAAGAAAGCATTAACCAAAGCAATAGGACTAGTAAGAGATCCAGGAGACAAGCTATTAAACCAAATTTTAGCAGCATCTTTCAACGAGAAAAGAAAAATCTTAGCAACAAAATAAGTGCGGAGCTTAATATCATCAGAAAACAAATTACTCAAAGTAGAAAGCTCATTCATGTGCTCAATAGCACTCTCATCTTTAGTACCACAAAAAGGAGTTTTCTCAACAATAGATATGTAAGATAAATCCAAAGAGAAATCATAATCCTTGTCTCTAATATTGATAGGAGAAGTAGCAAACTTAGGATCAGGAGACAAATTGTATCTAACAGAACGTCTAGCAAGAAGTTCTTTAACATTACCTGCATTACGAGCAGCACGTGCTTCTGCAATAAAATCATCATTAAGCTCAATGTAAGCATCATCATCATAATCATCACTAGAACATTCCCTAGTCTCAGGTGAACTAACAGGTGTAATAGTGGTATTTCCCAACTTAGCTCTAGCAATAGTAGCATCTAAAAAGGAACCTAGTGAACCTCTCTCATCAAGCACAGTAGAAGCATCATCTAAATTATCAGTGGCACTTTCAATCTCAGCAAAAGTAGTAGCATTAGCATGTGGGTGTGGTGGTGTAAGCAACTTACTCATAACAGATGGCGAATCAAGAGCAACAGAGGTGTTGAGAGTCGTACCTCTTCTTGTAGTGGATGGCAATATAGGAACTTTTCCATCACAAGGTTTACCCATGATGAAGGGATTGCAACGAACAATATGAATACCAAGTGAACTTACAAATAAAGCTATGCTCCCCGGCAACGGCGCCAGAAAATAGTCTTGATGACCCACAAGTATAGGGGATCGCAACAGTCTTCGAGGGAAGTATTACCCAAATTTATTGATTCGACACAAGGGGAGCCAAAGAATATATGCAAGCCTTAACAGATGAGTTGTCAATTCAGCTACACCTGGAAACAGTCTTGCTCGCAGCGGTTTATCAGTAGCAACAGTTTTATAGTGGTGACAATAGTGAAATAGTAACAGCAGTAGTAAAATAGCAGCGGTAATAGTAACAGTTGTAAATAGTAGGAACAAATACTGTAGGCATAGGGATGGATTACGGGCGTTGCATGGATAAGATAATTCATGAAATCAATGAGACATGGGCATTGCAGATAAATAAAGATAAAGCATCCTAGTACAAACAATCATAGGCATGTGTTCCGTATATAGTCGTACGTGCTCACAAGGAGAAACTTGCACGACATCTTTTGTCCTACCAGCCTGTTGCAGCAGGGCCTTAAGGGAAACTACTGGTAATTAAGGTACTCCTTTTAATAGAGTACCGGAGCAAAGCATTAGCACTCGGTGAACACATGTGATCCTCACATCATAGCCATCCCCTCCGGTTATCCCAATTTCTGTCACTTTGGGGCCTCGGGTTCCGGACAATAATATGTGTATACAACTTGTAGGTAAGACCATAAACAACAAGTATCATTATAGAAATAATAACATGTTCAGATCTGAAATCATGGCACTCGGGCCCAAAGTGACAAGCATTAAGCACAACAAGTTGCAACAATGTCATAGGCACTAAATAAAGATACTAGGCACTATGCCCTATCAATCTCATATCAAATTACATGAACAATCTCATCCAATCCCTACCATCCCCTCACCTACAGCGGGGGAATTACTCACACATGGATGGGGGAGTCATGGATGGTCGATGGAGGAGCGTCGGTGGTGATGGTGATGAAGATCTCCTTCGAATCCCCGTCCCAGCAGGGTGCCAGAACGGAGTTTCTGGTTCCGAATCGCGGTTTCTGATGGCGGCGGCGCAGCGGAAGTCTATTTGGGAAAAACGCCGTCTCCCTGATATTACATTGTCAGGGGGTATATGTACGCGAGAGGGGAGGTAGAGAGGGGGTCTGGGCCCCCTCATGCAGGGGTGGCGCGGCCAGGGCTGGGCCGCGCCACCACTGTGTGACGGCCCCTCGAGTCCCTTCTCCCTCCTGTCTTCTGGCTCCGTGGGTCTTCTGGTGAAATAGGATTTTTCATGATTTTTCCCGAATTTTTACTGGAAGTTGAATTTCTACACAAAAACGAGACACCAGAGCAATTCTGCTGAAAACAGCGTCAGTCCGTGTTAGTTGTATTCAAAACTCACAAATTAGAGGAGAAACAATAGCAAAATTGTTCGGGAAAGTAGATACGTTTTGGACGTATCATAGGACAGCTCATGAGATCTAAACATGAAGCACATGGTGGAGAAGACAACCATCTAGCTACTGCTATGGACCCATAGTCCAAGGTAGACTACTCACTCATCGCTCCGGAGGCAAGCATGGCGATGAAGAAGACCTCCGGTGGTGATTCCCCTCTCCGGCAGGGTGCCGGGAAGAGCTTCTGGACCCTCCCGATCTTTGGGTCGACGGCGGCGGCGGATCCCGATGTGTTCTGGAAAACTGATCGGGTCCTTAGGTTTTTCTCGTCGGGGGGTCTTTATAGGCGAAGGGGCAATGTCAGAGGGGGAGCCAGGCTCCCTCACGCGGGCCTGGCTTGGCCAGGGGGCTGGCCGCGCCACCCCTGCATGTGGGGCACTGGTGGCCCCCCTCCTACTCCTCTTCGGATCTCTGGAAGCTTCCGGGTAAAATAAGACTTTAGGATGTGGTTTTGTCCAATTCCGAGAATATTTCCTGTGTATCACTCTGAAACACAAAAACAACAGAAAACAGGGAACTGGCACTGTGGCACTTCGTTAATAGGTTAGTTCCGGAAAATGCATAAAAGTGCCACTAAGTATAACGAAACAATAGGCAAATGGTGTAAAAACAAGCATGGAGCATCAAAAATTATAGATACGGTTGAGACGTATCAAGCATCCCCAAGCTTAACTCCTGCTCGTCCTCGAGTAGGTAAGTGATAACAAAAGAATAATGACAATAAGAACTTAGCAACATGGGCATGAAGATATAATCATGACAATAAGAACTTAGCAACCATGTTGTAAACATGCAAATGAACACAAACAAAAGATCATGAAAATGAAACAATGAAAGTCAAACATGTGTTCAAATCATAAGGAAAAACATACAAATGGTTTTCAGCTTGTCCTTCAAAGAGAGCAAAACATAAATGCATAGGACACCTTCAAGTTTAAGAGGGCGACTAGATACAAATAATTTAAGAACAGGTGAAACCAACAATATGAATCAATCAAAGAACTTTGGGACAATGCATATCACACTAAGAATGACAACTATGCTCTCTTAATGGTGCATAAAGAAATAAGGTGGTGACTCAACATAAAAGTAAAAGAAAGGCCCTTCGCAGAGGGAAGCAGTGATTACAAGTTTTATAACCTTCAAAAATTATGGTACTTACCGGCTTTGAGCTCTCATTGCCCCCATCATAAGCATCTTGAATGGTTAAAGTTAATGCAAGAACAATTATGATGCATATGCTTGACAAATCATAAGTTGAAAACCTCGTGCCCCGTGAATACGAGTACCCAAACCTCATGCTACTTTACTTAGAGTCCCAAGCAAGGCTCTTGTCATTGTAAGTATATGCATATCATTGAGAACCGCCAATGGGGTACCTCCGTGCCCGATGACATGGAACAAGCCCACACCAAAATGACAGGACAAGCAGACAATGAACATCTCGACATCTCTTTTATTTGCCTTTTGTTTAGCTTTTTATTGTGAGATGCATCGTCGAATGTTCACCATGGGTATGCTGCAAATTTCCACCATGAATTATGCATGGCTTAGATTGGCGGCCCGGCGTTTCCCTAACACATATACAAACTCCATGATCCCCACAAGATTCCCAATTCATTTCACACCGCGGGCATCCATAAACAAAAGATCACGATATCAACTCAAATAAGAAGTGCAATGTTGAAAGCTTGCCCATGACAGCATGGCTGGGCTAGAATCCAACTTACAACTTGCAAGCATAACAACTCAACATAAGAGACCACAATGTCAAATTTTTAAGAACAGGAAAAAGTAAAGTGTGCCTTCCGGTTCGTGAGAGATTTACTAACCGAATTTTGCATAACACTAGTAAGAGTTTAATTTGAAGAGAAAATAAAAGCAAATCAAATTTACTTGGAATAGCAAATTGCTAGTAGGTATGTATGGTGGACACTTTGGAAAACTTTGGCTTTTAGGAGTTGGATGCACGAGTAGAGCTCATACTCAGTACAAGGCGAGGGCTAGCAAAAGACTGGGAGCGACCAACTAAGAGAGCAATAATGGCCATAATCATGCAAAGCATCAAAGCGACATTAAAAGAAGCATAAGATGGCATCAAAAGTCAAAAACTAAATGATCATGAAGGCTATTGGCGACTTTGTAAGAGTCTAACATGTGTGAGCATGCGCCAAGTCAACCCAAATAAAGCATCACGGAGAAAACCAAAATAATGCTTCCATACAATAAAAACAACGCATGATTTTTTCAAAGGCTCATTAAGCAATCTCAGTTATTTGAGACAAGTCATGCTACAGCAAAACCACTAAGCATACTATCAAAAAGACATCAAGCATGACATGAAAAAGCCTAAGCCGCAGTCTACACAAGCTCCTTCTTGTACCACTATTTTGCACAAAGCTTTTTCTCTTTTCCAACACCATTTGAAATTTTTATAAACACCTCTTTTGATGAAAAGATATGACAAGGTCTGAACGCAAATCAAGGCGAAAACAAAAACCAAAAGCAGTAGTAGAAAAAGAAGAACACTCGATTTTTAATAAGAGTGAAAACTAGAGCGTTCTTGGCAAATGAAAACGAGGCAACTTCTCCAAAAGAAATTTGTTGGGGTCCAACCATTTATTGCAGCAAACAAACAAACTAAACCAACTAAGAAAACTAAAACAACTGATGCTCCAAGAAAAACACATAGTGCATGAAGCAATAAAAATATAGTGTTTTGAAAGGTGACCTGATTTTTGCCGATGAAGAAGGGGTGCCTCGGGGGCATCCCCAAGCTTTGACACTTGTACTTCTTGGATATTTCTTGGGGTGATGCATGGGCATCCCCAAGCTTGAGCTTTTGTCCATTCTTTAACTCATCTCATCATTCTCCAATCCCTACACTTGAAAACTTCCTTCATACAAAACTAAACACAATTCTATTAGCAATATTAGTGTAAGCATAACATATAATCAATCCTCTATTTGCTTCAGGTTTCAACTCAAAACCACCACATATATAGTAGATACTACTGTAGCAACCTCCCCAAAAGTTCCGTGATCAAAAGAACTCAAAAGAAAGCGATAAAGTGGCAAACACAAATATTGGCAGAAATATGTCAAAACTGAACAGCTGACAAAGGTCGAATTTTTGAGGGATTTTCTGTTGCTCAAATCAAAAAGTGTTCAACTAACAAAAGTTTGGATATAACTTGGGGCATATGCACAAGAAATCGCAGGTTCAAAAGATAAACAGAGAATTTTCACGAATGTTTACGGTGCAGCACCGAAAACATTTTCAGGACAGCAACATCCCCAAATCTTTACCACACTCAAATTAGAGGCTTCTCTTGGCACAAAAACGAAATAAACAAGATAAGGAGCGGTCATTACAGTAGTAATGACTTCCAAGACTGAAATAAAAGAAAAAGTACTGAAAAGAAAACATTGGGTTATCTCCCAAGAGTGCTTTTCTTTAACGCCTTTGAGCTAGGCGCAGAAAATTGCGAATCAAGTAATATCAAGTGATGAAGCATCAAGCTCATAATTTGCTCTAAGAATAGAGTCAAAAAGCAATTTCTTTCTTTTCCTAGGAAAGTGTTCCATACCTTTCTTTAGTGGGAATTGATATTTGATAGTGCCTTCCCTCATATCAATGATGGCACCTACAGTTCGAAGAAAGGGTCTTCCCAAAATAATAGGACATGAAGCATGGCATTCAACGTCCATAACAAGAAAATCAACGGGAACAAGGTTATTGTTAACCACAATAAGAACATCATTAATTCTTCCCAAAGGTTTCTTCTTAGCAACATCAACAATAGGAACATCAAAATAACACTTTTCAAGCGGTGGTAAATCAAGCATGTCATAAATCTTTCTAGGCATGATAGAAATACTAGCCCCTAGATCACATAAAGCATGGCAATCATAACCATTAACATGCATATCAATGATGGGTTCCCAACCATCTTCTAACTTCTTGGGAACAGAGGCTTTTTGCTTCAACTTTTCATCCCTAATTTTCATGAGAGCATTGGTAATATGCTTAGTAAAAGCAATATTTAAAGAACTAGCATTGGGAGTCAAAGAAAGCTTTTGCAAGAACAAAATTACTTCAGATATATTGCAGCCATCAACATCAAAATCATTAAAAGAAATAGAGCTATCATCTCCCACACTCCGAAAAATTTCAGCACTCTTTTGAGAAAAAGTTTTGGCAGTTTTAGGCTTTTTAACACAAGGAGTGGGAGTTTTCTCTACACCAATCAAAGTAAGAGGATTGCTAGCATTAGGAGCAACATCATTAGAGGTAGTAATAGTACATACCTTCATCTTTCTAGCCATCTCATCTTCTCTTTCCCACCTGGCATGCAATTCCGCTAGCAATCTAATATTTTCATCAATTCCAACTTGGATAGCATTAGCGGTAGCAAAAACATTGTTCTCTTTCACATCATTAGGAAACACTTTTAATTTCAGAAGTTCAACATTATGAGCAAGGCTATCAACTTTAGAAGCAAGAATATCAATTTTGCCTAACTTTTCCTCAACAGACTTGTTAAAAGCAGTTTGCTTACCGATGAAGTCCTTGAGCATTACCTCAAGCTCGGAGGGCGCGGCCCTAGTGTTGTTGTGGGAATTACCATAAGAGTTACCATAACCATTACCATTGGTAGAAGGATACGGCCTATAATTGTTACTAGCAAAATTATTCCTATAAGCATTGTTGTTAAAATTATTGTTTCTAATCAAATTCACATCAACATGCTCTTCTTGAGCAACCAGAGAGGCCAAAGGAACATTTTTAGGATCAACATGAGTCCTATCATTAGCAAGCATAGCCATAATGGTATCAATCTTATCATTCAAGGAAGAGGTTTCCTCAACAGAATTTACCTTCTTACCTTGTGGAGCTCTCTCGGTGTGCCATTCGGAATAATTTACCATCATGTTGTCGAGTTGCTTTGATGCGGCGCCCAAGGTAAGGGACATAAAAGTGCCTCCAGCAGCTGAATCAAGTAGGTTCCTTGAAGAAAAATTCAGTCCTGCATAAAAAGTTAGGATGATCATCCAAGTAGTCAGTCCATGAGTGGGGCAATTCTTTATCATAGATTTCATTCTTTCCCAAGCCTGAGCAACATGTTCATTATCAAACTGAGTAAACTTGATAATATTGCTACGCAAAGCTATAATCTTAGCAGGAGGATAGTATCTACCAATAAAAGCATCCTTACACTTAGCCCATGAATCAATACTATTCTTAGTCAAAGACAGCAACCAATCTTTAGCTTTTCCTCTCAAAGAAAAAGGAAACAACTTGAGCTTAATAATATCACTATCAACATCCTTATATTTCTGCATCTCACATAGCTCAACAAAACCGTTGAGATGAGCTGCAGCATCTTCAGTACTAGCACCAGAAAATTGCTCTTTCATAACAAGGTTTAATAAAGCAGGCTTAATCTCATAAAAGTTTGCAGCAGGAATAGGTGGTGCAATAGGAGTGCAGATAAAATCACTATTGTTCATGCTAGTAAAGTCACACAACTTGGTGTTTTCAGGATTGGCCATTTCAGCAAAACGAAAGTAAACAAGTAAAAACAACTACCAAGGATGTGTGTGTGAAAAACTCCCCTCGCAGAAGTCTTCTCTTCCTCCCCGGCAACGGCGCCAGAAAAGAAGCTGCTACCGGTTGATGGCGCCAGAAAATAAGCTGTTGGCGTGTGGTTGATGTGGGAGCAGAATGTCCTTGTGCGTGGTGAATAACCAGCCCATTGGGAACCCCAAGAGGAAGGTATGATGAGTATAGTAGCTAGTTTTCCCTCAGTTAAGAAACCAAGGTTTAATGTCGGTCAGGAGAGGAGAGACAATGACGACTGAAGGTGATGCGGACTGGCTTAGTAACACTCCAACAAGGGCGCCGTTAACGATACTTGTTGACTTGTCTTCGGCCAGCAGCAACGCGGAACCTGCACACAACACAAACAAATACTTTGCTCCCAACTTGCGATGAGGTTGTCAATCTCACCGGTTTGCTTGAAACAAAGGTTATGAGCGTATCGAGTGGAAAATAATATAGTATGCGAGTAAAGTAAACAATGCGAGTAAAGTAAACAGGTGATAGCAATATGATGGAAATAGGACCGGGGTCCACAGTTCACTAGTGGTGTCTCTCCATAAGATAAATAACACATGCTGGGTAAACAAATTACAGTTGGGCAATTGATAGAATAGAGATAACGTGATATGTCAAGAAGATCACTATGAGATTTACTCTGGGCATTACAACAAAATACATAGACCGCCATCCAACTGCATCTATGACTAATAATCCACTCCCGGGGATATCAATCCGAACACCCTAGAAGTATTAAGTTGCGAGCAACAAATAATTGCATTAAGCAAAGTGTGTAATGTAAACAAAGCATATGCCCTTGAGCATATGAATGTTGTTTTCTCCCTAGTAGCAACAGCACATCTACCACCTTAGAGGTTTCTGTCACTCCCCCAGGTGAAATAGAGGCATGAACCCACTATCGAGCATAAATACCCCCTCTTGGAGTCACTAGCAACTACTCGGCCAAGATAGCTACTAACAACGGAGAGCATGCAAGATCATAAACAACATAGAGATAACAAAACATATAATTCAGTACAGCAACTTAATCATAAACACCAATATTCATCGGATCCCAACAAACCAAACATGTAGAATTACATAACGGTGATCTCAATCATGTAGGGCAGCTCATGAGATCTAAACATGAAGCACATGGTGGAGAAGACAACCATCTAGCTATTGCTATGGACCCATAGTCCAAGGTAGACTACTCACTCATTGCTCCGGAGGCAAGCAGGGCGATGAAGAAGACCTCCGGTGGTGATTCCCCTCTCCGGCAGGGTGCCGGGAAGAGCTTCTGGACCCTCCCAATCTTCGGGTCGACGGCGGTGGCGGATCACGATGTGTTCTGGAAAACTGATCGGGTCCTTAGGTTTTTCTCGTCGGGGGGTCTTTATAGGCGAAGGGGCGATGTCAGAGGGGGAGCCAGGCTCCCTCACGCGGGCCCGGCGCGGCCAAGGGGCTGTCCACGCCACCCCTTCGTGTGGGGCCCTGGTGGCCCCCCTCCTACTCCTCTTTGGATCTCTGGAAGCTTCCGGGTAAAATAAGACTTCGGGATGTGGTTTTGTCCAATTCCGAGAATATTTCCTGTGTATCACTCTGAAACACAAAAACAGCAGAAAACAGGGAACTGGCACTGTGGCACTTCGTTAATAGGTTAGTTCCAGAAAATGCATAAAAGTGCCACTAAGTGTAACGAAACAATAGGTAAATGGTGTAAAAACAAGCATGGAGCATCAAAAATTATAGATACGTTTGAGACGTATCAGTGTGCAGCTCCATCAGCTCACACCGAATTCCCTTCTGCACATTGCTTGTTTCGTGACTCTCTGTGAGTCATTCTTGGGCATTGAGCCCCACTTTCTTCTCTGGAGGTCAATCTTTCATCTTCGCCCCAATGTTGCTCTGGCTAGAAAGCCTGAATTGGGCGGAGCCGTTGTCTCTGTGCGCCCTGAGGCGCAATACCTAGAATTTTCCTTTGCTGCATCTGTCCAGGGGTGGAGAACCAAATGGTTCTATATCCAAGATCGCAAAGCCTCTCCTGAAGACCAATATGGTCTAGCCCCTTTTGAAGCATCCAAGGAAGTGAAGAAGTTGGCGTCGTGGGATGCGCTTCCCTCAGATGCGGAAGTTCAACAAGTTCTTCCTCTTCTCTCTCGTATTCAAGCTCTGAAAGGAGGCCAGGGAGGCGCTTTGTCGGGTATTCAACTCATGGCGTTCTTTGTGCAACGTCGAGTTCAACCCCTGCAGCATCGCCTTACCAAGCTCTGGAGCTATTCTGGCTTGGAAGATCCTACTCGCATCTCCAAAGATTTGATAGAGAAGAAAGACGTTGATAGGCGAGTTAGGAACCTTACCAAGCTCACCAAGGATCATGCGGTTGCTGACTTGACCGCTGATTACTTCGACTCCGTGCACCCCCTACCTGAGGTACATCTCTTTTTGTTCATGTATTATCAAATTTTGCTTGCTTCGAGTTGTGCTTTTCTTTGCCTTTCTCCATCTGTTGACTTGCTCGTGTGTAGGAGCACCAATTCCTCATTTCGCGCCCACCTCTTCCAGAGGCAGGGCCTCTTTTGGCTGATCTGGCCTCTTCTGTGTATGAAGCCCCCGAGGCTGAAGAGAGTCAGGACGAAGATGATGCAGAAGAATCAGAAGAAGATACTAGCTCGTCGACATCGCCTCCTCCTGTGCTTGATGAAGATACTGGTGTCGACAAGAAAAGGAAATGTGTCGACGAATTTGCTTCTTCGAGTTCTGCAGCGGCTGATAAGGCCCCTGCTCTTGTCGGAGATATGGAAGTTTTCGACCTCCTGGCATCATAAGTTTTTTCTTCGAGTTCCTCGCTTGCGATGTTCCTGCTTTGTCCAGTTATTCATAGCTTGTTTGTCTTCTTGTAGAGATGACGAGGAGTCACCAAAAGATGGCACAGCCGCTCCCTCGATTTCGCCTGCGATTGTCGATGAGCCTGCTGAACCAGACGTTACGCCTAGGGTTACCAGGGCTTCTGTCAAGAAGATTCCTCAGACCTGAAGCCTCAAACGCTCGAAGAAGGCCAAGTAAGTCGACGTTGCTCTTGAAGCCCATGCATCTACGGTTTCCCCCGATGATGTGAGTAACTTCCCTTTGGTTATTTTCTTTTCATACACTTGTGCTCTTATACGTCTTTTCTCCCAGGCCTTGTTGAAGAGATTCGTCGTATTGGGCACTGAATGTGCTGGGTACCTAAAGGTTGCGAAAGCTTCCGAAGGTGTGTTCTATATCCAGTCATGTTTTTTCCTCCACGCTTATCTTTTGCTGTTTATCTGACTTCCTTTCTTCTTCTACTATAGCTGCTCTAGCAACAGCCATGCCCGAATTGCGTCATTAGAGGCTAGGCTTAGTGCCTCGCAGAAGGCATATGATATTGCGGCCGCTGCCAAAGCAAGCGCTGAGAAGTCGCAAAAATCAGCGCTTGGTAAGGCAAAGAAAGCTGAAAAAGCTTTGGCCGATGCCAACAGGGAGCACGCTCAGCGAGAGCAGGCCATAATGGTGCGCCTTCACACAATGTCTACCTCTGCTGAAAGTAAGTGTTTCGTCTTGCCTTCTATTTTGACTTCTGTTATATTGTTGAACTTTGCTAATGCTTTCCTTTACTTCTTTCTTTTTGTCTTCCTTTGTCTTCCTTTGTCGCGCAGGATTCACCAAGGTGTCTTCTTCATCTTTGCCATCGGGCGATGATCCTCTGCTGACCGCGGTTAACCTACTCGAGGCAAACTGGATATCTATCCAGGAGACTTTTGAGTTGGTTAGCCGCGTTCTGTCGTGATTGTTCGTCGGGTTGTGGCCGAAGAAGAAGGCAAAAGTCCCGAAAGATAACTTGGAGAATCTTGCCAAGTCCTTCAATACAATTGAGGATCCGACTCAACAGCTGAAGGGGGTTGATACGTCCAATTTGCATCACTATTTTGTATCATAATTTACTGTTATTCATTGATATATTTCATATTTAGACATGATACTTATGTTATTTCCTTTGCTTTCACATGTTTGATGATCATCGGAGGAGCTGCTGCCGGAGTCAGGAATCTGCTGGAAAAAGGACCATCAGGAGACCATATTTTGAAGATCAGGAAAATTCCAGAAAAATACCCAGAAATTATAATTTCCCAGAAGACTCACGGAGCCAGAAGGAGGAGTCTAGAGGGGCCAGGTCTGGCCCACACGCTAGGGCGGCGCGGCCAGCCCCCTGGCCGCGCCAGCCCTGTGTGAGGGGGCCCTGGCCCACCTCTGGTCTCGCCCCTTCACGTACATCATCGTCCCCGAAAACCTAAGTCAAGGGGGGGTTCAGAGTTACACACAGCCGCCTCTGCGGGGCGGAGAACACCAGAGAGAGAAAGCTCTCCGGCAGAGAGAAATCTGCCGGGGAAATTCCTTCCCGGAGAGGGGAGATCGTCACCATCGTCATCACCATCGCACCGGACTTCATCGGGATCATCATCATCATCATCTCCATCACCAGCACCTTCATCTCCACCATCACCTCGCCATCCCGCTGTAACATCTTGAGTTGGATCTTGTTATATTCATAGGGGAAACTTTCCCGGTGTTGATTACTCTTGTAGTTGATGCTATTGAGTGGAACCGTTGAATTAAGGTTTATGTCCAGATTGTTATTTACCATTATTTCACCTCTGATCATGATCCATATGATGTCTTGTGAGTAGTTCGTTTAGTTCTTGAGGACATGGGAGAAGTCAAGATGTTAGTAGTGAATTATTGTTGAGAAATATTTAATGGTTTGATATTGTTGTGGTGCTATTTCACTAGTGGTGTCATGTGAACGTCGACTACATGATACTTCACCATTTATGGGCCTAGTGATATGCATTGTGTATTTGGCTACCAATTGTGGGGTTGCTGGAGTGACAGAAACCTAAACCTCCGTTGGGAAACCATTGCACCAGGAAGCGTAGGATCCTAGAGTTTAAGGCTGTGGTTAGATTTATCTTAATTACTTACTTGTATTTGCGGATGCTTGCAAGGGGTATAATCACAAGTGTGTATTTATCCTAGTAAGGGTAGTGCGCTAGCACAGGTTCACCCCCATAACACTTACCAAACCAATAAATACTATTGGCTCTATGAAGCGAAAGCTCTTGACAGAAACCTCCCGTGTGTCCTCGAGAACGTTTGGTTATTATAAGAACACAACCGGCTTGTCCTTTGCTGAATAAAGGATTGGGCCACTTGCTGCAATTGTTACTACTGTCTTCTATTTACTCGCACTTTATTTACTCGTATTACCAAATACTCCTGAAAACCCGTTTGCTAGTATTTACAATGATTCCTTGATCAAAACTGCTCATCAACACCTTCTGCTCCTCGTTGGGTTCGACACTCTTATTTATCGGAAGTACTATGATACACCCCCTATACTTGTGGGTCATCAAGACTATTTTCTGGTGCCATTGCCGGGGAGTGTAGCGCTATTGAAGAGTGGAATTGGAAAAGGTAACCGTCACTGTGAGTATTGTTTTATTTTGTCTTTTATTTTTATTCTGCTATGGAGAACTCTCCATTTGGTTTCCTATTTGGAAACACATCTACTACTGCTACTGCTGCTGCTGCTGCACATGCGGAGGAACCACCACCGCCACCGCCTGCTGAAATTGATCCTTTTAAAATACCTATGAAAATTGTTGGGCGTATTATGGATAACTGCTATTCAGGAGATGGAACTGTCCATCCGGGTGATCACTTATTGTTTATACATGAATTATGCGAGTTGTTCAGGTGTGCAGGTATTTCACCAAGCCAGGTCAAGAAGAAATTATTCTCTATATCACTGAAAGGCAGAGCTGAAGAGTGGTATCGACTACTCCAAGATGGTCCATCTATGGCATGGGAGGATATTGTGCCTCTCTTTTATTCCAAGTTTTATCCTCCAAGTGAGATTCATAAAGACCGTAACAAGATATATAATTTTTGGCCTCATGATGGAGAGAGTATTGCCCAAGCGTGGGGGAGATTGAAGTTACTAATGCTCAAATGCCCCATTCATGAGCTCCCCAATAATATTGTTATTGATAATTTTTATGCGCGGCTTACTCTTCCGGATAAGGATTATTTGGATGCTTCTTGTTTTGGATCATTCACTCATATGAAAGAAGATGCCAAGTGGAAACTTCTTGACCGTATACAAGAGAATGCTAAAGGTTGGGAAAACGACAAAGGTAGGAAGTCAGGTATAAACTATGATTATGAATGCATTAAATCTTTTATGGGAACCGATGACTTTCATAGTGTTAGCGCTGCTTATGGTCTTGATTCCCAAATACTTGCTAATTGTCTTAAGGCCTTTGCCTCTTATATTGATGTTCCAAAGAAAGACTGGAACAAATATCATGCGCCTTACAAAGATTCTATTAGTCATATACCTGCTGTAGCTACAGAAGTTTGCACGGTTGATAGCATCATTCCTGAACCTTATATTGAGAAGACACCTTTCCCTGCTAAGGTAAAAAAGTATTCTACTTTGGTAAGTGTGTCTAATAAAAGTACTAAGAAAGCTACAGAGCCTGATGAGCAAATTACTATTAAGTCTCCTGTTGCTATATTGAAAGATCTTGTTACTAAAGATGTAGGAGATGAATATATTCTTTTTTGTGAAGATGCTTCTAACATTCTCTCGCATCCTAAAAAGCACAGGAAAGCAAGTGTTCCTGTTATTTCTGTCAGGATTGGAGATCATTGCTATTATGGTTTATGTGATATTGGTGCTAGTGCAAGTGCTATTCCCTTAGAGCTTTATAAAGAAATCATGCACGAGATTGGCGCTTGTGAACTTGAATATATTGATGTGGTTGTTCAGCTTGCTAACAGAGAGACCGTTTGGCCTCTTGGTATTGTTCGAGATGTGGAAGTTCTATGCGGTAAGACTAAATACCCTACTGATTTTCTAGTACTTGGTAAGGAGGCTAGTAAAACTTGTCCTATTATTTTTGGTAGACCCTTTTTGAACACTTGTGGCGCCATAATAGATTGTAAGAAAGAGAAATTTTTTACTAAGTTTAATGGAGAGTCTTATGAGTTTAATTTTTCCAAGTTTGCTAAGACTTCTTATGAAAATGACACGCCTAATGAAAATTTTCGAGTTGAGCAGCTTGCTTCTATTGCTCTTGCCCCTAATAATGCCTTGCAGCAATTCATGGAAGATCACGAAAGTGATGTTTTTAGCAAGGAAAGAGAAGAGATTGACGATATTCTTCTTCGTCAACCACCATTACTCAAGCATAATCTACCTGTGGAGGATCTTGGTACCACTTTGCCGCCTAGAGAAGATCATGTGTTTGAATTAAAACTTTTGCCTGATGACCTCAAATATGCTTATATTGATGATAAGAAAATATATCCTGTTATTATTAGTTCTAAACTTTCAGGAAAGGAAGAAGAAAGATTATTGGAGATATTGAGGAAACACCGAGGAGCTATGGGATATACTCTTGATGATTTAAAAGGGATTTCTCCTACTTTATGTCAGCATGCCATTAATATGGAGAAAGACGCAAAGCCAGTTGTAGAGCATCAACGCTGCTTAATTCCCAAGATGAAGGATGTGGTAAGAAATGAGGTATTAAAACTCCTTGATGCTGGTATTATTTATCCTATTGCTGATAGTAGATGGGTTAGTCATGTTCATTGTGTTCCTAAGAAAGGAGGTATGACTGTTGTACCTAATGAGAATAACGAGCTTATTCCTCAAAGGGTAGTTGTTGGTTATAGAATGTGCATTGATTATAGGAAGGTAAACAAAGTTACTAAGAAAGATCATTACCCTTTACCATTTATAGATCAAATGCTAGAAAGGTTGTCTAAGAAGACTCATTTTTGTTTCCTTGATGGTTATTCTGGTTTCTCTCAAATTGCTGTTAAGAAGGATGATCAAGAGAAAACCACTTTTACTTGTCCTTATGGAACTTATGCTTATAGACGTATGCCTTTTGGTTTATGCAATGCTCCTGCTACTTTTCAAAGATGCATGTCTGCTATTTTTCATGGCTTTTGTGAAGAAATTGTGGAGGTCTTCATGGACGATTTTTCCGTCTATGGAACTTCTTTTGATAATTGTTTGCACAACCTTGATAAAGTTTTGCAGAGGTGCGAAGAAACTAACCTTGTTCTTAATTGGGAGAAATGCCACTTTATGGTGAATGAAGGAATTGTCCTTGGACATAAAATCTCTGAAAGAGGTATTGAAGTTGACAGAGCAAAAGTGGAAGCAATTGAGAAAATGCCATGTCCAAGAGATGTTAAAGGTATTCGTAGTGTTCTTGGTCATGCTGGTTTCTATAGGAGGTTTATTAAAGATTTCTCTAAGATTTCAAAGCCTCTTACCAATCTTCTTCAAAAGGATGTACCGTTTGTCTTTGATGATGATTGTAAGGAAGCTTTTGAAACTCTTAAGAAGGCTTTAACTACTGCTCCTATTGTTCAACCACCTGATTGGAATTTACCTTTTGAAATTATGTGTGATGCTAGTGATTTTGCTGTTGGTGCTGTTCTTGGACAGCGCGTAGATAATAAGTTGAATGTTATTCATTATGCTAGTAAGACTCTTGATGCTGCTCAGAAGAATTATGCTACTACTGAGAAAGAGTTTCTTGCTGTTGTTTTTGCTTGTGATAAGTTTAGATCTTACATTGTTGATTCTAAAGTCACTATTCATACTGATCACGCTGCTATTAGATATCTTATGACTAAGAAGGATGCTAAGCCTAGGCTTATTAGATGGGTGTTGCTTTTACAAGAGTTTGATTTGCACATCGTAGATAGGAAAGGTGCTGAAAATCCTGTGGCTGACAACTTGTCTAGATTGGAAAATATTTCTTTTGATCCTATTCCTGTTAATGATAGTTTTCCAAATGAACAGTTGGCTGCAATTAATGCAACTTCACGAGACCTTCCTTGGTATGCTGATTATGCTAATTTTATTGTTTCCAAGTATTTGCCTCCGACCTTTACAGCTCAGCAAAGAAGAAAATTCTTCTATGATTTGAGGCATTATTTTTGGGATGACCCACATTTATATAAAGAAGGAGTTGATGGTATTATGAGAAGATGCGTACCGGAATACGAGCAACAAGAGATATTAAGAAAATGCCATAGTAGTGCTTATGGAGGTAATCATGCTGGAGATAGGAGCGCACAGAAGGTTCTACAATCAGGTTTTTATTGGCCAACCCTCTTTAAGGATGCTAGAAGGTATGTTTTATCTTGTGATGAATGTCAAAGAGTTGGTAATATTTCTAGACGCAATGAAATGCCTATGAATTACACTCTTGTAATTGAACCGTTTGATTGTTGGGGATTTGACTTTATGGGTCCTTTTCCTCCTTCAAAAGGCTATACCCATATACTTGTTGATGTTGATTATGTTACTAAATGGGTAGAAGCCATACCTACAAAGAGTGCCGATGGTGAGACTTCGTTAAAGATGCTTAAGGATGTTATTTTTCCTAGGTTCGGAGTGCCTAGATATCTTATGACTGACGGAGGTTCTCATTTTATTCACGGTAGTTTTAGAAAGACTCTTGCTAAGTATGATGTCAATCATAGAATTGCTTCTGCTTATCATCCTCAAACTAGTGGGCAGGTAGAGCTTTGAAATAGAGAGATTAAGTCTATCTTGCAGAAGACTGTTAGTAGATCTAGGAAAAACTGGGCTAGTAAGTTAAATGACGCTTTATGGGCTTATAGAACAGCTTATAAGAACCCCATGGGTATGTCTCCTTATAAGATGGTTTACGGAAAAGCGTGTCACTTGCCCTTAGAATTAGAACACAAAGCTTTTTGGGCAGTGAGAGAGCTTAATAGAGATTTTAAACTAGCCGGTAAGAAGAGGTTGTTAGATTTGAGTTCTCTAGATGAGTGGAGAAACGAAGCGTATGAGAATGCCAGACTTTTTAAGGAGAAAGTCAAGCAATGGCATGATAAGAGAATTCTTAAGAGAGAGTTTCATGTTGGTGAGAAAGTTCTATTGTATAGGTCTCGTCTCAGATTTTTTGCAGGTAAATTACTTTCTAAATGGGAAGGACCATATGTTATTGTGGAAGTGTACCGCTCAGGTGCTATCAAGATTGCTTCATTGAAAGATGATTCTACACAAGTGGTGAATGGGCAAAGACTCAAACATTATATTTCTGGAGATTCATATAATGAAGATGTTGATGTTATTGAAACAATTTCTCCGGAAGATTACATCCAAGACAAACTGTAGGAACCTGCAGAGTTCGTTTTCGAATAGGTAACAGTTCTAGTCAGAAAAATTTCGCGAAAAGTTCTTCTTTTAATATTTTTATTGTTTTTAATAAATATGAAAAATCACGAGACGAAAACGGGGAGAAAAAGAAGTCCGTGTGCATCTCACACACGGGTGGCGCGGGCCCACCCCTGGCCGCGCCACCCCCGTGTGAGAACGCCTCGGAACTCTTTTCCGTCCCGGTTTCCTCCTGTGACTTCGTTTCGATGTATAATTTTCGTCTATTTAACCCCCCGGAGTTCCCGAGGTCTGTATATCGTTTTCTCGTCGTGTTTTGTTTCGAGCTGTTTCTGTCAGGAGTTGATCTTAAGCTTTGGAGAGTCATGGCCTCTTCAAGCGGTGACAAGGAGAAGACACCTCCAGAAGATGGCATCAAAGATTTCTGGCAGAAAGAAGAGGTTGAAGGAGAAGATGAGGAGGAAGATCAAGGTCCAAGGCCAAGCATCGTGATTGCCAGCATAGGGGTGGTGACAGATCGTGACAAGTTCAAGAAGAGCGCTCGCATAAGGACCGGAGGAGGTGTGCCATATCACACCTTAGCTCCACGGGCATCTCCGCCAAGCCAAAGTCCCTTCCATACTCTAATTCATGAACATCAGTTCCAAAAGGTGCCCAAATCACGATTACCCTCTGATACGTCTCAAACGTATCTATAATTTTTGATGCTCCATGCTTGTTTTACACCATTTGCCTATTGTTTCGTTACACTTAGTGGCATTTTTATACATTTTCCGGAACTAACCTATTAACGAAGTGCCACAGTGCCAGTTTCCTGTTTTCTGCTGTTTTTGTGTTTCAGAAGTGATACACAAGAAATATTCTCGGAATTGGACGAAACAAGTTCCTGAAGTCATATTTCACCGGGGAGCTCCCAAACATCCGAAGACCTGACGGAGGGGGGCCACATGGCCCCCACACACAGGGGCGGCGCGGCCTGGCCCCTGGCCGCGCCAGCCCCGTGTGAGGCCGCGTGGCTCCACCTCTGACATCCCCCTTTCGCCTACATATACCCCCTGACAAGAAAAACCTAAGAGCCCGATCAGTTTTCTAGAATACATCGCGATCCGCCGCCGCCGTCGACCCGAAGATCGGGAGGGTCCAGAAGCTCTTCCCGGCACCCTGCCGGAGAGGGGAATCGCCACCGGAGGTCTTCTTCATCGCCATGCTTGCCTCCGGAGCGATGAGTGAGTAGTCTACCTTGGACTATGGGTCCATAGCAGTAGCTAGATGGTTGTCTTCTCCACCATGTGCTTCATGTTTAGATCTCATGAGCTGCCCTACATGATTGAGATCACCGTTATGTAATTCTATGATGTTGGTTTGTTGGGATCCGATGAATATTGGTGTTTATGATTAAGTTGCTGTACTGAATTATATCTTTTGTTATCTCTATGTTGTTTATGATCTTGCATGCTCTCCGTTGTTAGTAGCTATCTTGGCCGAGTAGTTGCTAGTGACTCCAAGAGGGGGTATTTATGCTCGATAGTGGGTTCATGTCTCTATTTCACCTAGGGGAGTGACAGAAACCTCTAAGGTGGTAGATGTGCTGTTGCTACTAGGGAGAAAACAACATTCATATGCTCAAGGGCATATGCTTTGTTTACATTAAACACTTTGCTTAATGCAATTATCTGTTGTTCGCAACTTAATACTTCTAGGGTCTTCGAATGATATCCCCGGGGGTGGATTATTAGTCATAGATGCAGTTGGATGGCGGTCTATGTATTTTGTTGTAATGCCCAGAGTGAATCTCATAGTGATCTTCTTGATATATCACGTTATCTTTATTCTATCAATTGCCCAACTGTAATTTGTTTACCCAGCATGTTATTTATCTATGGAGAGACACCACTAGTGAACTGTGGACCCCGGTCCTATTTTAATCATATTGCAATCACCTGTTTACTTTTCCCGCATTGTTTACTTTACTCGCATACTCTACTGTTTTCCACTCGATACACTCATAACCTTTGTTTCAAGCAAACCGGTGAGATTGACAACCTCATCGCAAGTTGGGAACAAAGTATTTGTCTGTGTGTGTGCAGGTTCCACAAACACCTTCAGTCGTCATCGTCTCCCTTCTCCTGTTCGATAAACCTTGGTTTCTTAACTGAGGGAAAACTAGCCGCTACACTCATCATACCTTCCTCTTGGGGTTCCCAACAGGCTGGTCATCACCACGCACAAGGACATACTGCTCCCACGTCAACTAAACGCCACAGCTCTTTTCTGGCGCCATCACACGAGTAGCACCCTCTGGCTGGGATATAGACCGTTCTAACAATGCAGGGACAGGAAGCTCCAAGAGTGAAGAAGGATGGGGAAATAATTCCAAGAGCTGGGATTCTCTTGCTGACAGGTTCATGAACCGTATTGAGCACAATTCTGAGATGATTCGTAACCTCGAGTACAAGATTGATGACCTGAAGGACTTGATTGAGAAGCTTATTCGAGATTATCCACCACCACCGCCAAAGGAGTAATTCGTCATCGGTATAGGCATCCCCTTGGCTTGTTCCAAGCTTGGGGGAGTGCCGCGGTATCACATCATTACCTTTTGTTTATTTACTTTTCAAGTAGAGTCTTATCATGAACAGAGAAGTTATCATATAGAATAGTTTGCAGTTGGAAGTATCCTCCTTAGTTAGTTATCTTTGTATCCCTTGGTGTGGGTTGCGGTAATGAAATATTAATGAGAAGTTTTATCGTTTACTTTTCGCACACTTTATGTTAGTCTGCAATCTCTCTTATGTGACTAGTCTTGTTGATTGGTATTGGTATTACATTGGGAGCATGAGTAGATTTAGTTGGTTTTGGCAAACCTAGCTTGGTCAGTAGCAACTTTACCTTGAAGTTTGAGTAGAAAAGAATAAAGAAGTGCTTGTAGTTACATCACTTCAGTTTTCCTTATGTTTGGCTTATAAGCATTGTTATTCTTAAAGTTAAAATCGTTGTACTTTCAAGGGAGTTTGTGATGCTTCAGGTGAATGTGGCAACAGACAGTCCTTGTGCGTGGTGAATGACCAGCCCGTTGGGAACCCCAAGAGGAAGGTATGATGAGTGCAGCGGCTAGTTTTCCCTCAGTTAAGAAACCAAGGTTTAATGTCGATCTTGAAGAAGAGAGACGATGATGACTGAAGGTGCTGCGGACTGGCTTAATAACACTCCAACAAGGGCGCCGTTAACGATACTTGTTGCCTCGTCTTCGGCCAGCAGCAACGCGGAACCTGCACACACACAAACAAATACTTTGTTCCCAACTTGCGATGAGGTTGTCAATCTCACCGGTTTGCTTGAAACAAAGGTTATGAGTGTATCGTGTGGAAAATAGTAGTAATATGCGAGTAAAGTAAACAGTACGGGAAAAGTAAACAGGTGATTGCAATATGATTAAAATAGGACCGGGGTCCACAGTTCACTAGTGGTGTCTCTCCATAGATAAATAACATGCTGGGTAAACAAATTACAGTTGGGCAATTGATAGAATAAAGATAACGTGATATGTCAAGAAGATCACTATGAGATTTACTCTGGGCATTACAACAAAATACATAGACCGCCATCCAACTGCATCTATGACTAATAATCCACCCTCGGGGATATCAATCCGAACACCCCAAAAGTATTAAGTTGCGAACAACATATAATTGCATTAAGCAAAGTGTGTAATGTAAACAAAGCATATGCCCTTGAGCATATGAATGTTGTTTTCTCCCTAGTAGCAACAGCACATCTACCACCTTAGAGGTTTCTGTCACTCCCCCAGGTGAAATAGAGACATGAACCCACTATCGAGCATAAATACCCCCTCTTGGAGTCACTAGCAACTACTCGGCCAAGATAGCTACTAACAACGGAGAGCATGCAAGATCATAAACAACATAGAGATAACAAAAGATATAATTCAGTACAGCAACTTAATCATAAACACCAATATTCATCGGATCCCAACAAACCAACATCATAGAATTACATAACGGTGATCTCAATCATGTATGGCAGCTCATGAGATCTAAACATGAAGCACATGGTGGAGAAGACAACCATCTAGCTACTGCTATGGACCCATAGTCCAAGGTAGACTACTCACTCATCGCTCCGGAGGCAAGCATGGCGATGAAGAAGACCTCCGGTGGCGATTCCCCTCTCCGGCAGGGTGCCGGGAAGAGCTTCTATACCCTCCCTATCTTCGGGTCGACGGCGGCGGCGGATTGCGATGTATTCTGGAAAACTGATCGGGCCTTTAGGTTTTTCTCGTCAGGGGGTATATATAGGCGAAAGGACGATGTCAGAGGAGGGACCACGGCCCCTCACGTGGGCCCGGCGCGGCCAGGGGGGTGGCCGCGCCACCCCTGCGTGTGGGGGCCACGTGGCCCCCCTCCGTCAGGTCTTCGGATGTTTGGGAGCTTCCCCGTAAATTATGACTTCAGGAACTTGTTTCATCCAATTCCGAGAATATTTCCTGTGTATCACTTTTGAAACACAAAAACAGCAGAAAACAGGAAACTGGCACTGTGGCACTTCGTTAATAGGTTAGTTCCGGAAAATGTATAAAAGTACCACTAAGTGTAACGAAACAATAGGCAAATGGTGTAAAAACAAGCATGGAGCATCAAAAATTATAGATACGTTTGAGACGTATCAAGCATCCCCAAGCTTAACTCCTGCTCGTCCTCGAGTAGGTAAGTGATAACAAAGAATAATTTTTGAGGTGACATGCACCTACACAATCTTGATCATATATGTAAGCATTGGTGAGCTGGGATCAATAGAACTTAAAACATGGGCATGAAAGATATAATCATGACAATAAGAACTTAGCAACCATGTTGTAAACATGCAAATGAACACAAACAAAAGATCATGATAATAAAACAATGAAAGTCAAACGTGTGTTCAAATCATAAGGAAAAACATACAAATGGTTTTCAGCTTGTCCTTCAAAGAGAGCAAAACATAAATGCATAGGACACCTCAAAGTTTAAGTGGGCGACTAGATACAAATAATTTAAGAACAAGTGAAACCAACAATATGAATCAATCAATGAATCTTGGGACAATGCATATCACACTAAGAATGACAACTATGCTCTCTTAATGGTGCATAAAGAAAGAAGGTGGTGACTCAACATAAAAGTAAAAGAAAGGCCCTTCGCAGAGGGAAGCAGTGATTTAAACATGTGCTAGAGCTTTTCATTTGTAAAATAGAGATAAAACTTGATTTTGAGAGGTGGTTGTCTTTGTCAACGACTGGCAATGGGGTTCTTACTATCTTCCATACAAAAATGAAGCAAGTTTTTGAGAGAGAGATTGGCACTTCGTGCTCTTTTTATAAAACTTGGCACTCCTCCCCACCTTTTCCTTTCACATACCATGGCTAACCGATTCCATCGGGTGCCCACCAACATTCACATTCTTTGGAGGAGTGCCTTTTTTCTTTCTTTTTCCCTTTTTTTTCTTTTTGGAATAAGCAATATGGAAGATAGCAAATCCGACCACTACGTCCCCATGAGCTAAAAACAGTGTCACAAAACGAGAAGTATTTTGAAGGTTTTTTGAAAGGTAGCACACGAAAATTTTACTTTGGAATGGCTTACAAATACCATGCATAGGAATTTATAGTGGACACAATGGCAAACTTGGCTTTTAGGAGTTGGATGCACGAGTAGAGCTCATACTCAGTACAAGGCGAGGGCTAGCAAAAGACTGGGAGCGACCAACTAAGAGAGTAGTAATGGCCATAATCATGCAAAGCGACATTAAAAGAAGCATACGATGGCATCAAAAGTCAAAAACTAAATGATCATGAAGGCTAATGGCGACTTTGGAAGAGTCTAACATGTGTGAGCATGCGCCAAGTCAATCCAAATAAAGCATCAAGGAGAAAACCAAAATAATGCTTCCATACAATAAAAACAACGCATGATTTTTTCAAAGGCTCATTAAGCAATCTCAGTTATTTGAGACAAGTCATGCTACAGCAAAACCACTAAGCATACTATCAAAAAGACATCAAGCATGACATGAAAAAGCCTAAGCCGCAGTCTACACAAGCTCCTTCTTGTACCACTATTTTGCACAAAGCTTTTTCTCTTTTCCAACACCATTTGAAATTTTTATAAACACCTCTTTTGATGAAAACCAATAAAGATCAGAGGCAAAAATACACCTTGATAAAAATATATGGCAAGATCTGAATGCATATCAAGGCGAAAACGAAAACCAAATCTAGTAACAGAAAAAGTAGAACGCTCAATTTTTAATAAGAGTGAAAACTAGAGCGTTCTTTGCAAATGAAAACGAGTACATCTCCTCCAAAGGAAATTTGTTGGGGTCCAACCATTTATTGCAGCAAACAAACAAACTAAACAACCTAAGAAAACTAAAACAACTGACGCTCCAAGAAAAACACATAGTGCATGAAGTAATAAAAATATAGTGTTTTGAAAGGTGACCTGATTTTTGCCGATGAAGAAGGGGTGCCTCGGGGGCATCCCCAAGCTTTGACGCTTGTACTTCTTGGATATTTCTTGGGGTGATGCATGGGCATCCCCAAGCTTGAGCTTTTGTCCATTCTTCAACTCATCTCATCATTCTCCAATCCCTACACTTGAAAACTTCCTTCATACAAAACTAAACACAATTCTATTAGCAACATTAGTGTAAGCATAAAATATATTCAACCTCTTTTAGCTTCAGGTTTCAACCCAAAACCACCACATATAAAGTATATACTACTGTAGCAACTTCCACAAGAGTTCCATGATCAAAAAGAACTCAAAAGAAAGCGATAAAGTGGCAAAAACAAATATTGGCAGAAATCTGTCAAAACTGAACAGCTGATAATGGACGAATTTTTGAGGGATTTTCCGTTGCTCAAATCAAAAAGTGTTCAACTAATAAAAGTTTGGATATAACCTGGGGCATATGCACAAGAAATCGCAGGTCCAAAAGATAAACAGAGAATGTTTACGAATTTTTACGGTGCAGCACCGAAAACAGTTTCAGGACAGCAATAACCCCAAATCTTTACCTCACTCAAATTAGAGGCTTCTCTTGGCACAAAAACAAAATAAACAAGATAAGGAGCGGTCATTACAGTAGTAATGACTTCCAAGACTCAAATAAAAGAAAAAGTACTGAAAAGTAAACAATGGGTTATCTCCCAAGAGTGCTTTTCTTGAACGCCTTTGAGCTAGGCACAGTAAATTGCGAATCAAGTAATATCAAGTGATGAAGCATCAAGCTCATAATTTGCTCTAAGAATAGAGTCAAAAAGCAATTTCTTTCTTTTCCTAGGGAAGTGTTCCATACCTTTCTTTAGTGGGAATTGATACTTGATAGTGCCTTCCCTCATATCAATGATAGCACCTACAGTTCGAAGAAAGGGTCTTCCCAAAATAATAGGACACAAAGCATGGCATTCAACGTCCATAACAAGAAAATCAACGGGAACAAGGTTATTGTTAACCACAATAAGAACATCATTAATCCTTCCCAAAGGTTTCTTCTTAGCAACATCAGCAATAGGAACATCAAAATAACACTTTTCAAGCGGTGGTAAATCAAGCATGTCATAAATCTTTCTAGGCATGATGGAAATACTAGCACCTAGATCACATAAAGCATGGCAATCATAACCATTAACATGCATATCAATGATGGGTTCCCAACCATCTTCTAACTTCTTGGGAACAGAGGCTTTTTGCTTCAACTTTTCATCCCTAATCTTTATAAGAGCATTGGTAATATGCTTAGTAAAAGCAATATTTAAAGAACTAGCATTGGGAGTCAAAGCAAGCTTTTGCAAGAACAAAATAACTTTAGATATATTGCAGCCATCAACATCAAAATCATTAAAGGAAATAGAGCTATCATCTCCCACACTCCGAAAAATTTCAGCACTCTTTTGAGAAAAAGTTTTGACAGTTTTAGGTTTTTTAGCACAAGGAGTGGGAGTTTTCTCTACACCAATCAAAGTAAGGGGGTTGCTATCAGTAGGAGCAACATCATTAGAGGTAGTAATAGTACATACCTTCATCTCTCTAGCTATCTCATCTTCTCTTTCCCACCTGGCATGCAATTCCGCAAACAATCTAATATTTTCATCAATTCTAACTTGGGTAGCATTAACGGCAGCAAAAGGATCAGGCTTAGCGGACATTCTATTAACTTAAGAAGATTGCACATTAGACAATAATGAGATATCGGTTTCAGCTTTGGAAGCCTTAGCTTGTAATTCAGGAACAGCCTTGTTTAAATTTTCAAGTTGATGACTTATAGTCCTCAACAGAGCTGATTGCTCCTCCATAGTCTTGGTGAAAGCCCTGTTCTGCTCATGTTGCATCTGCATAAAATTCTTGGTAGCCTTTTCAAGTTCAAAAATTCTTTCTTCACTAGGCATTTTAGGTCTACCAAGATAGCTATTATCACCATTAGAAGGAAACGGTCTATAATTGTTACTAGCAAAATTGTTCCTATAAGCATTGTTATTAAAATTGTTATTTCTAATGAAATTCACATCAACTTGCTCTTCTTGAGCAACCAGAGAGGCTAGAGGAACATTATTAGGATCAACATGAGTCCTATCATTAGCAAGCATAGCCATAATTGTATCAATCTTATCACTCAAGGAAGAGGTTTCCTCAACAGAATTTACCTTCTTACCTTGTGGAGCTCTCTCGGTGTGCCATTCGGAATAATTTACCATCATGTTGTCGAGTAGCTTTGATGCGGCGCCCAAGGTAAGGGACATAAAAGTGCCTCCAGCAGCTAAATCAAGTAGGTTCCTTGAAGAAAAATTCAGTCCTGCATAAAAAGTTTGGATAATCATCCAAGTAGTCAGTCCATGAGTGGGGCAATTCTTTACCATAGATTTCATTCTTTCCCAAGCTTGAGCAACATGTTCATTATCAAACTGAGTAAACTTCATAATATTGCTACGCAACGATATAATCTAAGCAGGAGGATAATATCTACCAATAAAAGCATCCTTACACTTAGCCCATGAATCAATACTATTCTTAGTCAAAGACAGCAACCAATCTTTAGCCTTTCCTCTCAAAGAAAAAGGAAACAGCTTGAGCTTAATAATATCACTATCAACATCTTTATATTTCTGCATCTCACATAGCTCAACAAAATTGTTGAGATGAGCTGCAGCATCTTCAGTACTAGCACCAGAAAATTGCTCTTTCATAACAAGGTTCAATAAAGCAGGCTTGATCTCATAAAAGGTGGTAGCAGGAACAGTTGGTGCAATAGGAGTGCAGATAAAATCACTATTGTTCGTGCTAGCAAAGTCACACAACTTGGTGTTTTCAGGATTGGCCATTTCAGCAAAACGAAAGTAAACAAGTAAAAACAGCTACCAAGGATTCTAATTTTTTTGGGTTTTTGATATAAAAAGCAATGCAGGTAAAATAAAATAAAGTAAAGCAAAACAAATAACAAAGTAAAGAATGTGTGTGCGAAGAACTCCCCTCGCAGAAGTCTTCTCTCTTCCCCGGCAACGGCGCCAGAAAAGTAGCTGATGCTTCAGGTGAATGTGGCAACAGACAGTCCTTGTGCGTGGTGAATGACCAGCCCGTTGGGAACCCCAAGAGGAAGGTATGATGAGTGCAGCGGCTAGTTTTCCCTCAGTTAAGAAACCAAGGTTTAATGTCGATCTTGAAGAAGAGAGACGGTGACGACTGAAGGTGCTGCGGACTGGCTTAATAACACTCCAACAAGGGCGCCGTTAACGATACTTGTTGACTCGTCTTCGGCCAGCAGCAACGCGGAACCTGCACACACACAAACAAATACTTTGTTCCCAACTTGCGATGAGGTTGTCAATCTCACCGGTTTGCTTGAAACAAAGGTTATGAGTGTATCGAGTGGAAAATAGTAGTAATATGCGAGTAAAGTAAACAGTACGGGAAAAGTAAACAGGTGATTGCAATATGATTAAAATAGGACCGGGGTCCACAGTTCACTAGTGGTGTCTCTCCATAGATAAATAACATGCTGGGTAAACAAATTACAGTTGGGCAAATGATAGAATAAAGATAACGTGATATGTCAAGAAGATCACTATGAGATTTACTCTGGGCATTACAACAAAATACATAGACCGCCATCCAACTGCATCTATGACTAATAATCCACCCTCGGGGATATCAATCCGAACACCCCAAAAGTATTAAGTTGCGAACAACAGATAATTGCATTAAGCAAAGTGTGTAATGTAAACAAAGCATATGCCCTTGAGCATATGAATGTTGTTTTCTCCCTAGTAGCAACAGCACATCTACCACCTTAGAGGTTTCTGTCACTCCCCCAGGTGAAATAGAGACATGAACCCACTATCGAGCATAAATACCCCCTCTTGGAGTCACTAGCAACTACTTGGCCAAGATAGCTACTAACAACGGAGAGCATGCAAGATCATAAACAACATAGAGATAACAAAAGATATAATTCAGTACAGCAACTTAATCATAAACACCAATATTCATCGGATCCCAACAAACCAACATCATAGAATTACATAACGGTGATCTCAATCATGTATGGCAGCTCATGAGATCTAAACATGAAGCACATGGTGGAGAAGACAACCATCTAGCTACTGCTATGGACCCATAGTCCAAGGTAGACTACTCACTCATCGCTCCGGAGGCAAGCATGGCGATGAAGAAGACCTCCGGTGGCGATTCCCCTCTCCGGCACGGTGCCGGGAAGAGCTTCTGGACCCTCCCGATCTTCGGGTCGACGGCGGCGGCGGATCGCGATGTATTCTGGAAAACTGATCGGGCCTTTAGGTTTTTCTCGTCAGGGGGTATATATAGGCGAAAGGACGATGTCAGAGGAGGGACCACGGCCCCTCACGTGGGCCCGGCGCGACCAGGGGGGTGGCCGCGCCGCCCCTGTGTGTGGGGGCCACGTGGCCCCCCTCCGTCAGGTCTTCGGATGTTTGGGAGCTTCCCCGTAAATTATGACTTCAGGAACTTGTTTCGTCCAATTCCGAGAATATTTCCTGTGTATCACTTCTGAAACACAAAAACAACAGAAAACAGGAAACTGGCACTGTGGCACTTCGTTAATAGGTTAGTTCCGGAAAATGTATAAAAGTACCACTAAGTGTAACGAAACAATAGGCAAATGGTGTAAAAACAAGCATGGAGCATCAAAAATTATAGATACGTTTGAGACGTATCAGTTTGCATGATTGTTCTTATTATATGTATGTTTGTTTGTTTCATGCAACTCTTATGCTTGCTACCCAACCTTGCTAGCCAAAAACCTGTACTGAGAGGAAATACTTCTCGTGCATCCAATTCCTAAAAGCCAAGTCACTTCCAAAGAGTCCACTATAAATTCCTATGCGTGGTATTTTAAGCCATTCCAAGTAAATTTTCATGTGCTACCTTTCAAAAACTTTCAAACACTTCTCATTTTGTGCCACTGTTTTTAGCTCATGAGGACGTAGTGGATGGGTTTGTTATCTTCCATACTAAATTAAGTACCCCTCGACTAGGCAGCTTCATCTGCTCGTCATTAATTTTGCAAGAGAGCTAGTCAGACCATTATAATCTTAATTCTAAAAGAAAGAAAAAGGCACTCCTCCAATGGATTGTGAAAGTTGGTCGGCACCCGATGGAATCGGTTAGCCATGGTTTGAGAAAGGAAAAAGGTGGGGAGGAGTGCAAAGCTATAAAAGAGCACCAAAGTGCCAACTAATTAAACATCTCGGAACCGCTCTCACTTGTTTAGTATGGAAGATATCAAGAACTCCGTTGCTAGTCGTTGACAAAAGCAACCACCTCTCAAAACAATTTTTACCTCTGTTTTACAAATGAAAAGCTCTAGCACATGTTTAATCCCTGCTTCCCTCTGCGAAGGGTCTATCTTTTACTTTTATGTTGAGTCAACCTATTTCCCTCTATCTCAAGCAAGCGTTTGAGTTGTTATGTTTCACTCATCCATATGTTGATCCGTTTAATCATGTTTATTACCTTCCTTGTTTTTTATAATGCTTTTGTCTGAAGGAATATATCTTTGAAGGCTTTCTTTGAATGCAAAAGTTTACTTTGTTGAGCATATAGTCTTTGCTATATTAGCTCTATTTTAAAAGACTCCGTTTAAAAAGAGAGAACAGCTTGTTCTCCATTCTTTGACCAAGAACTAAGGTTTGCCATTGCCAATTATAATTTACCTTGTGCATCCTTACATGTGATTCCCTTTTACTTATTGCAAGTTTACATCTTATAAAGGGAAGTTGCTGTCTATTATAATTTGTGCCTTAGTGAATGTGATGCTTCTTGTCCGTATTTTGATTATCGACATTTCACTCCATAAACCTGTGGTCATGTTTACCGAGTTTAGTTTTCGCTTGGGGACAAGCGAGGTCTAAGCTTGGGGGGGGGGGGTTGATACGTCCAATTTGCATCACTATTTTGTATCATAATTTACTGTTATTCATTGATATATTTCATATTTAGACATGATACTTATGTTATTTCCTTTGCTTTCACATGTTTGATGATCATCGGAGGAGCTGCTGCCGGAGTCAGGAATCTGCTGGAAAAAGGACCATCATGAGACCATATTTTGAAGATCAGGAAAATTCCAGAAAAATACCCAGAAATTATAATTTCCCAGAAGACTCACGGAGCCAGAAGGAGGAGTCTAGAGGGGCCAGGGCTGGCCCACACGCTAGGGCGGCGCGGCCAGCCCCCTGGCCGCGCCAGCCCTGTGTGAGGGGGCCCTGGCCCACCTCTGGTCTCGCCCCTTCGCGTACATCATCGTCCCCGAAAACCTAAGTCTAGGGGGGGTTCAGAGTTACACACAGCCGCCTCTGCGGGGCGGAGAACACCAGAGAGAGAAAGCTCTCCGGCAGAGAGAAATCTGCCGGAGAAATTCCTTCCCAGAGAGGGGAGATCATCGCCATCGTCATCACCATCACACCGGACTTCATCGGGATCATCATCATCATCATCTCCATCACCAGCACCTTCATCTCCACCATCACCTCGCCATCCCGCTGTAACATCTTGAGTTGGATCTTGTTATATTCATAGGGGAAACTTTCCCGGTGTTGATTACTCTTGTAGTTGATGCTATTGAGTGGAACCGTTGAATTAAGGTTTATGTCCAGATTGTTATTTACCATTATTTCACCTCTGATCATGATCCATATGATGTCTTGTGAGTAGTTCGTTTAGTTCTTGAGGACATGGGAGAAGTCAAGATGTTAGTAGTGAATTATTGTTGAGAAATATTTAATGGTTTGATATTGTTGTGGTGCTATTTCACTAGTGGTGTCATGTGAACGTCGACTACATGATACTTCACCATTTATGGGCCTAGTGATATGCATTGTGTATTTGGCTACCAATTGTGGGGTTGCTGGAGTGACAGAAACCTAAACCTCCGTTGGGAAACCATTGCACCAGGGAGCGTAGGATCCTAGAGTTTAAGGCTGTGGTTAGATTTATCTTAATTACTTACTTGTATTTGCGGATGCTTGCAAGGGGTATAATCACAAGTGTGTATTTATCCTAGTAAGGGTAGTGCGCTAGCACAGGTTCACCCCCATAACACTTACCAAACCAATAAATACTATTGGCTCTATGAAGCGAAAGCTCTTGACAGAAACCTCCCGTGTGTCCTCGAGAACGTTTGGTTATTATAAGAACACAACCGGCTTGTCCTTTGCTGAATAAAGGATTGGGCCACTTGCTGCAATTGTTACTACTGTCTTCTATTTACTCGCACTTTATTTACTCGTATTACCAAATACTCCTGAAAACCTGTTTGCTAGTATTTACAATGATTCCTTGATCAAAACTGCTCATCAACACCTTCTGCTCCTCGTTGGGTTCGACACTCTTATTTATCGGAAGTACTATGATACACCCCCTATACTTGTGGGTCATCAAGACTATTTTCTGGTGCCGTTGCCGGGGAGTGTAGCGCTATTGAAGAGTGGAATTGGAAAAGGTAACCGTCACTGTGAGTATTGTTTTATTTTGTCTTTTATTTTTATTCTGCTATGGAGAACTCTCCATTTGGTTTCCTATTTGGAAACACATCTACTACTGCTACTGCTGCTGCTGCACATGCGGAGGAACCACCACCGCCACCGCCTGCTGAAATTGATCCTTTTAAAATACCTATGAAAATTGTTGGGCGTATTATGGATAACTGCTATTCAGGAGATGGAACTGTCCATCCGGGTGATCACTTATTGTTTATACATGAATTATGCGAGTTGTTCAGGTGTGCAGGTATTTCACCAAGCCAGGTCAAGAAGAAATTATTCTCTATATCACTGAAAGGCAGAGCTGAAGAGTGGTATCGACTACTCCAAGATGGTCCATCTATGGCATGGGAGGATATTGTGCCTCTCTTTTATTCCAAGTTTTATCCTCCAAGTGAGATTCATAAAGACCGTAACAAGATATATAATTTTTGGCCTCATGATGGAGAGAGTATTGCCCAAGCGTGGGGGAGATTGAAGTTACTAATGCTCAAATGCCCCATTCATGAGCTCCCCAATAATATTGTTATTGATAATTTTTATGCGCGGCTTACTCTTCCGGATAAGGATTATTTGGATGCTTCTTGTTTTGGATCATTCACTCATATGAAAGAAGATGCCAAGTGGAAACTTCTTGACCGTATACAAGAGAATGCTGAAGGTTGGGAAAACAACAAAGGTAGGAAGTCAGGTATAAACTATGATTATGAATGCATTAAATCTTTTATGGAAACCGATGACTTTCATAGTGTTAGCGCTGCTTATGGTCTTGATTCCCAAATACTTGCTAATTGTCTTAAGGCCTTTGCCTCTTATATTGATGTTCCAAAGAAAGATTGGAACAAATATCATGCGCCTTACAAAGATTCTATTAGTCATATACCTGCTGTAGCTACAGAAGTTTGCACGGTTGATAGCATCATTCCTAAACCTTATATTGAGAAGACACCTTTCCCTGCTAAGGTAAAAAAGTATTCTACTTTGGTAAGTGTGTCTAATAAAAGTACTAAGAAAGCTGCAGAGCCTGATGAGCAAATTACTATTAAGTCTCATGTTGCTATATTGAAAGATCTTGTTACTAAAGATGTAGGAGATGAATATATTCTTTTTTGTGAAGATGCTTCTAACATTCTCTCGCATCCTAAAAAGCACAGGAAAGCAAGTGTTCCTGTTATTTCTGTCAGGATTGGAGATCATTGCTATTATGGTTTATGTGATATTGGTGCTAGTGCAAGTGCTATTCCCATAGAGCTTTATAAAGAAATCATGCACGAGATTGGCGCTTGTGAACTTGAATATATTGATGTGGTTGTTCAGCTTGCTAACAGAGAGACCGTTTGGCCTCTTGGTATTGTTCGAGATGTGGAAGTTCTATGCGGTAAGACTAAATACCCTACTGATTTTCTAGTACTTGGTAAGGAGGCTAGTAAAACTTGTCCTATTATTTTTGGTAGACCCTTTTTGAACACTTGTGGCGCCATAATAGATTGTAAGAAAGAGAATTTTTTTACTAAGTTTAATGGAGAGTCTTATGAGTTTAATTTTTCCAAGTTTGCTAAGACTTCTTATGAAAATGACACGCCTAATGAAAATTTTCGAGTTGAGCAGCTTGCTTCTATTGCTCTTGCCCCTAATAATGCCTTGCAGCAATTCATGGAAGATCACGAAAGTGATGTTTTTAGCAAGGAAAGAGAAGAGATTGACGATATTCTTCTTCGTCAACCACCATTACTCAAGCATAATCTACCTGTGGAGGATCTTGGTACCACTTTGCCGCCTAGAGAAGATCATGTGTTTGAATTAAAACTTTTGCCTGATGACCTCAAATATGCTTATATTGATGATAAGAAAATATATCCTGTTATTATTAGTTCTAAACTTTCAGGAAAGGAAGAAGAAAGATTATTGGAGATATTGAGGAAACACCGAGGAGCTATGGGATATACTCTTGATGATTTAAAAGGGATTTCTCCTACTTTATGTCAGCATGCCATTAATATGGAGAAAGACGCAAAGCCAGTTGTAGAGCATCAACGCCGCTTAATTCCCAAGATGAAGGATGTGGTAAGAAATGAGGTATTAAAACTCCTTGATGCTGGTATTATTTATCCTATTGCTGATAGTAGATGGGTTAGTCCTGTTCATTGTGTTCCTAAGAAAGGAGGTATGACTGTTGTACCTAATGAGAATAACGAGCTTATTCCTCAAAGGGTAGTTGTTGGTTATAGAATGTGCATTGATTATAGGAAGGTAAACAAAGTTACTAAGAAAGATCATTACCCTTTACCGTTTATAGATCAAATGCTAGAAAGGTTGTCTAAGAAGACTCATTTTTGTTTCCTTGATGGTTATTCTGGTTTCTCTCAAATTGCTGTTAAGAAGGATGATCAAGAGAAAACCACTTTTACTTGTCCTTATGGAACTTATGCTTATAGACGTATGCCTTTTGGTTTATGCAATGCTCCTGCTACTTTTCAAAGATGCATGTCTGCTATTTTTCATGGCTTTTGTGAAGAAATTGTGGAGGTCTTTATGGACGATTTTTCCGTCTATGGAACTTCTTTTGATAATTGTTTGCACAACCTTGATAAAGTTTTGCAGAGGTGCGAAGAAACTAACCTTGTTCTTAATTGGGAGAAATGCCACTTTATGGTGAATGAAGGAATTGTCCTTGGACATAAAATCTCTGAAAGAGGTATTGAAGTTGACAGAGCAAAAGTGGAAGCAATTGAGAAAATGCCATGTCCAAGAGATGTTAAAGGTATTCGTAGTGTTCTTGGTCATGCTGGTTTCTATAGGAGGTTTATTAAAGATTTCTCTAAGATTTCAAAGCCTCTTACCAATCTTCTTCAAAAGGATGTACCGTTTGTCTTTGATGATGATTGTAAGGAAGCTTTTGAAACTCTTAAGAAGGCTTTAACTACTGCTCCTATTGTTCAACCACCTGATTGGAATTTACCTTTTGAAATTATGTGTGATGCTAGTGATTTTGCTGTTGGTGCTGTTCTTGGACAGCGCGTAGATAATAAGTTGAATGTTATTCATTATGCTAGTAAGACTCTTGATGCTGCTTAGAAGAATTATGCTACTACTGAGAAAGAGTTTCTTGCTGTTGTTTTTGCTTGTGATAAGTTTAGATCTTACATTGTTGATTCTAAAGTCACTATTCATACTGATCACGCTGCTATTAGATATCTTATGACTAAGAAGGATGCTAAGCCTAGGCTTATTAGATGGGTGTTGCTTTTACAAGAGTTTGATTTGCACATCGTAGATAGGAAAGGTGCTGAAAATCCTGTGGCTGACAACTTGTCTAGATTGGAAAATATTTCTTTTGATCCTATTCCTGTTAATGATAGTTTTCCAAATGAACAGTTGGCTGCAATTAATGCAACTTCATGAGACCTTCCTTGGTATGCTGATTATGCTAATTTTATTGTTTCCAAGTATTTGCCTCCGACCTTTACAACTCAGCAAAGAAGAAAATTCTTCTATGATTTGAGGCATTATTTTTGGGATGACCCACATTTATATAAAGAAGGAGTTGATGGTATTATGAGAAGATGCGTACCGGAATACGAGCAACAAGAGATATTAAGAAAATGCCATAGTAGTGCTTATGGAGGGCATCATGCTGGAGATAGGACCGCACAGAAGGTTCTACAATCAGGTTTTTATTGGCCAACCCTCTTTAAGGATGCTAGAAGGTATGTTTTATCTTGTGATGAATGTCAAAGAGTTGGTAATATTTCTAGATGCAATGAAATGCCTATGAATTACACTCTTGTAATTGAACCGTTTGATTGTTGGGGATTTGACTTTATGGGTCCTTTTCCTCCTTCAAAAGGCTATACCCATATACTTGTTGTTGTTGATTATGTTACTAAATGGGTAGAAGCCATACCTACAAAGAGTGCCGATGGTGAGACTTCGTTAAAGATGCTTAAGGATGTTATTTTTCCTAGGTTCGGAGTGCCTAGATATCTTATGACTGACGGAGGTTCTCATTTTATTCACAGTAGTTTTAGAAAGACTCTAGCTAAGTATGATGTCAATCATAGAATTGCTTCTGCTTATCATCCTCAAACTAGTGGGCAGGTAGAGCTTTCAAATAGAGAGATTAAGTCTATCTTGCAGAAGACTGTTAGTAGATCTAGGAAAAACTGGGCTAGTAAGTTAAATGACGCTTTATGGGCTTATAGAACAGCTTATAAGAACCCCATGGGTATGTCTCCTTATAAGATGGTTTACGGAAAAGCGTGTCACTTGCCCTTAGAATTAGAACACAAAGCTTTTTGGGCAGTGAGAGAGCTTAATAGAGATTTTAAACTAGCCGGTAAGAAGAGGTTGTTAGATTTGAGTTCTCTAGATGAGTGGAGAAACGAAGCGTATGAGAATGCCAGACTTTTTAAGGAGAAAGTCAAGCAATGGCATGATAAGAGAATTCTTAAGAGAGAGTTTCATGTTGGTGAGAAAGTTCTATTGTATAGGTCTCGTCTCAGATTTTTTGCAGGTAAATTACTTTCTAAATGGGAAGGACCATATGTTATTGTGGAAGTGTACCGCTCAGGTGCTATCAAGATTGCTTCATTGAAAGATGATTCTACACAAGTGGTGAATGGGCAAAGACTCAAACATTATATTTCTGGAGATTCATATAATGAAGATGTTGATGTTATTGAAACAATTTCTCCGGAAGATTACATCCAAGACAAACTGTAGGAACCTGCAGAGTTCATTTTCGAATAGGTAACAGTTCTAGTCAGAAAAATTTCGCGAAAAGTTCTTCTTTTAATATTTTTACTGTTTTTAATAAATATGACAAATCACGAGACGAAAACGGGGAGAAAAAGAAGTCCGTGTGCATCTCACACACGGGTGGCGCGGGCCCACCCCTGGCCGCGCCACCCCCGTGTGAGAACGCCTCAGAACTCTTTTCCGTCCCGGTTTCCTCCTGTGACTTCGTTTCGATGTATAATTTTCGTCTATTTAACCCCCCGGAGTTCCCGAGGTCTGTATATCGTTTTCTCGTCGTGTTTTGTTTCGAGCTGTTTCTGTCAGGAGTTGATCTTAAGCTTTGGGGAGTCATGGCCTCTTCAAGCGGTGACAAGGAGAAGACACCTCCAGAAGATGGCATCAAAGATTTCCGGCAGAAAGAAGAGGTTGAAGGAGAAGATGAGGAGGAAGATCAAGGTCCAAGGCCAAGCACCGTGATTGCCAGCATAGGGGTGGTGACAGATCATGACAAGTTCAAGAAGAGCGCTCGCATAAGGACCAGAGGAGGTGTGCCATATCACACCTTAGCTCCACGGGCATCTCCGCCAAGCCAAAGTCCCTTCCATACTCTAATTCATGAACATCAGTTCCAAAAGGTGCCCAAATCACGATTACCCTCTGGCTGGGATATAGACCGTTCTAACAATGCAGGGAGAGGAAGCTCCAAGAGTGAAGAAGGATGGGGAAATAATTCCAAGAGCAGGGATTCTCTTGCTGACAGGTTCATGAACCGTATTGAGCACAATTCTGAGATGATTCGTAACCTCGAGTACAAGATTGATGATCTGAAGGACTTGATTGAGAAGCTTATTCGAGATTATCCACCACCACCGCCAAAGGAGTAATTCGTCATCGGTATAGGCATCCCCTTGGCTTGTTCCAAGCTTGGGGGAGTGCCGCGGTATCACATCATTACCTTTTGTTTATTTACTTTTCAAGTAGAGTCTTATCATGAATAGAGAAGTTATCATATAGAATAGTTTGCAGTTGGAAGTATCCTCCTTAGTTAGTTATCTTTGTATCCCTTGGTGTGGGTTGCGGTAATGAAATATTAATGAGAAGTTTTATCGTTTACTTTTCGCACACTTTATGTTAGTCTGCAATCTCTCTTATGTGACTAGTCTTGTTGATTGGTATTGGTATTACATTGGGAGCATGAGTAGATTTAGTTGGTTTTGGCAAACCTAGCTTGGTCAGTAGCAACTTTACCTTGAAGTTTGAGTAGAAAAGAATAAAGAAGTGCTTGTAGTTACATCACTTCAGTTTTCCTTATGTTTGGCTTATAAGCATTGTTATTCTTAAAGTTAAAATCGTAGTACTTTCAAGGGAGTTTGTGATGCTTCAGGTGAATGTGGCAACAGACAGTCCTTGTGCGTGGTGAATGACCAGCCCGTTGGGAACCCCAAGAGGAAGGTATGGTGAGTGCAGCGGCTAGTTTTCCCTCAGTTAATAAACCAAGGTTTAATGTCGATCTTGAAGAAGAGAGACAGTGACGACTGAAGGTGCTGCAGACTGGCTTAATAACACTCCAACAAGGGCGCCGTTAACGATACTTGTTGACTCGTCTTCGGCCAGCAGCAACGCGGAACCTGCACACACACAAACAAATACTTTGTTCCCAACTTGCGATGAGGTTGTCAATCTCACCGGTTTGCTTGAAACAAAGGTTATGAGTGTATCGAGTGGAAAACAGTAGTAATATGCGAGTAAAGTAAACAGTACGGGAAAAGTAAACAGGTGATTGCAATATGATTAAAATAGGACCGGGGTCCACAGTTCACTAGTGGTGTCTCTCCATAGATAAATAACATGCTGGGTAAACAAATTACAGTTGGGCAATTGATAGAATAAAGATAACGTGATATGTCAAGAAGATCACTATGAGATTTACTCTGGGCATTACAACAAAATACATAGACCGCCATCCAACTACATCTATGACTAATAATCCACCCTCGAGGATATCAATCCGAACACCCCAAAAGTATTAAGTTGCGAACAACAGATAATTGCATTAAGCAAAGTGTGTAATGTAAACAAAGCATATGCCCTTGAGCATATGAATGTTGTTTTCTCCCTAGTAGCAACAACACATCTACCACCTTAGAGGTTTCTGTCACTCCCCCAGGTGAAATAGAGACATGAACCCACTATCGAGCATAAATACCCCCTCTTGGAGTCACTAGCAACTACTCGGCCAAGATAGCTACTAACAACGGAGAGCATGCAAGATCATAAACAACATAGAGATAACAAAAGATATAATTCAGTACAGCAACTTAATCATAAACACCAATATTCATCGGATCCCAACAAACCAACATCATAGAATTACATAACGGTGATCTCAATCATGTATGGCAGCTCATGAGATCTAAACATGAAGCACATGGTGGAGAAGACAACCATCTAGCTACTGCTATGGACCCATAGTCCAAGGTAGACTACTCACTCATCGCTCCGGAGGCAAGCATGGCGATGAAGAAGACCTCCGGTGGCGATTCCCCTCTCCGGCAGGGTGCCGGGAAGAGCTTCTGTACCCTCCCGATCTTCGGGTCGACGGCGGCGGCGGATCGCGATGTATTCTGGAAAACTGATCGGGCCTTTAGGTTTTTCTCGTTAGGGGGTATATATAGGCAAAAGGACGATGTCAGAGGAGGGACCACGGCCCCTCACGTGGGCCCGGCGCGGCCAGGGGGGTGGCCGCGCCGCCCCTGTGTGTGGGGGCCAGGTGGCCCCCCTCCGTCAAGTCTTCGGATGTTTGGGAGCTTCCCCGTAAATTATGACTTCAGGAACTTGTTTTGTCCAATTCCGAGAATATTTCCTGTGTATCACTTCTGAAACACAAAAACAGCAGAAAACAGGAAACTGGCACTATGGCACTTCGTTAATAGGTTAGTTCCGGAAAATGTATAAAAGTACCACTAAGTGTAACGAAACAATAGGCAAATGGTGTAAAAACAAGCATGGAGCATCAAAAATTATAGATACGTTTGAGACGTATCAAGCATCCCCAAGCTTAACTCCTGCTCATCCTCGAGTAGGTAAGTGATAACAAAGAATAATTTTTGAGGTGACATGCACCTACACAATCTTGATCATATATGTAAGCATTGGTGAGCTGGGATCAATAGAACTTAAAACATGGGCATGAAAGATATAATCATGACAATAAGAACTTAGCAACCATGTTGTAACATGCAAATGAACACAAACAAAAGATCATGATAATAAAACAATGAAAGTCAAACGTGTGTTCAAATCATAAGGAAAAACATACAAATGGTTTTCAGCTTGTCCTTCAAAGAGAGCAAAACATAAATGCATAGGACACCTCAAAGTTTAAGAGGGCGACTAGATACAAATAATTTAAGAACAAGTGAAACCAACAATATGAATCAATCAATGAACCTTGGGACAATGCATATCACACTAAGAATGACAACTATGCTCTCTTAATGGTGCATAAAGAAAGAAGGTGGTGACTCAACATAAAAGTAAAAGAAAGGCCCTTCGCAGAGGGAAGCAGTGATTTAAACATGTGCTAGAGCTTTTCATTTGTAAAACAGAGATAAAACTTGATTTTGAGAGGTGGTTGTCTTTGTCAACGACTGGCAATGGGGTTCTTACTATCTTCCATACAAAAATAAAGCAAGTTTTTGAGAGAGAGATTGGCACTTCGTGCTCTTTTTATAAAACTTGGCACTCCTCCCCACCTTTTTCTTTCACATACCATGGCTAACCGATTCCATCGGGTGCCCACCAACATTCACATTCTTTGGAGGAGTGCCTTTTTTCTTTCTTTTTTCCCTTTTTTTCTTTTTGGAATAAGCAATATGGAAGATAGCAAATCCGACCACTACGTCCCCATGAGCTAAAAACAGTGTCACAAAACGAGAAGTATTTTGAAGGTTTTTTGAAAGGTAGCACACGAAAATTTTACTTTGGAATGGCTTACAAATACCATGCATAGGAATTTATAGTGGACACAATGGCAAACTTGGCTTTTAGGAGTTGGATGCACGAGTAGAGCTCATACTCAGTACAAGGCGAGGGCTAGCAAAAGACTGGGAGCGACCAACTAAGAGAGCAGTAATGGCCATAATCATGCAAAGCGACAAAGCGACATTAAAAGAAGCATACGATGGCATCAAAAGTCAAAAACTAAATGATCATGAAGGCTAATGGCGACTTTGGAAGAGTCTAACATGTGTGAGCATGCGCCAAGTCAACCCAAATAAAGCATCAAGGAGAAAACCAAAATAATGCTTCCATACAATAAAAACAACGCATGATTTTTTCAAAGGCTCATTAAGCAATCTCAGTTATTTGAGACAAGTCATGCTACAGCAAAACCACTAAGCATACTATCAAAAAGACATCAAGCATGACATGAAAAAGCCTAAGCCGCAGTATACACAAGGTCCTTCTTGTACCACTATTTTGCACAAAGCTTTTTCTCTTTTCCAACACCATTTGAAATTTTTATAAACACCTCTTTTGATGAAAACCAATAAAGATCAGAGGCAAAAATACACCTTGATAAAAAGATATGACAATATCTGAACGCATATCAAGGCGAAAACGAAAACCAAATCCAGTAACAGAAAAAGTAGAACCCTCAATTTTTAATAAGAGTAAAAACTAGAGCGTTCTTTGCAAATGAAAACGAGTACATCTCCTTCAAAGGAAATTTGTTGGGGTCCAACCATTTATTGCAGCAAACAAACAAACTAAACAACCTAAGAAAACTAAAACAACTGACGCTCCAAGAAAAACACATAGTGCATGAAGCAATAAAAATATAGTGTTTTGAAAGGTGACTTGATTTTTGCCGATGAAGAAGGGGTGCCTCGGGGGCATCCCCAAGCTTTGACGCTTGTACTTCTTGGATATTTCTTGGGGTGATGCATGGGCATCCCCAAGCTTGAGCTTTTGTCCATTCTTCAACTCATCTCATCATTCTCCAATCCCTACACTTGAAAACTTCCTTCATACAAAACTAAACACAATTCTATTAGCAACATTAGTGTAAGCATAAAATATATTCAACCTCTTTTAGCTTCAGGTTTCAACCCAAAACCACCACATATAAAGTATATACTACTGTAGCAACTTCCACAAGAGTTCCATGATCAAAAAGAACTCAAAAGAAAGCGATAAAGTGGCAAAAACAAATATTGGCAGAAATCTGTCAAAACTGAACAGCTGATAATGGACGAATTTTTGAGGGATTTTCCGTTGCTCAAATCAAAAAGTGTTCAACTAAGAAAAGTTTGGATGTAACCTGGGGCATATGCACAAGAAATCGCAGGTCCAAAAGATAAACAGAGAATTTTTACGAATTTTTACGGTGCAGCACCGAAAACAGTTTCAGGACAGCAATAACCCCAAATCTTTACCTCACTCAAATTAGAGGCTTCTCTTGGCACAAAAACGAAATAAACAAGATAAGGAGCGGTCATTACAGTAGTAATGACTTCAAAGACTCAAATAAAAGAAAAATTACTGAAAAGTAAACAATGGGTTATCTCCCAAGAGTGCTTTTCTTTAACGTCTTTGAGCTAGGCGCAGAAAATTGCGAATCAAGTAATATCAAGTGATGAAGCATCAAGCTCATAATTTGCACTAAGAATAGAGTCAAAAAGTAATTTCTTTCTTTTCCTAGGGAAGTGTTCCATACCTTTCTTTAGTGGGAATTGATACTTGATAGTGCCTTCCCTCATATCAATGATAGCACCTACAGTTCGAAGAAAGGGTCTTCCCAAAATAATAGGACACAAAGCATGGCATTCAACGTCCATAACAAGAAAATCAACAGGAACAAGGTTATTGTTAACCACAATAAGAACATCATTAATCCTTCCCAAAGGTTTCTTCTTAGCAACATCAGCAATAGGAACATCAAAATAACACTTTTCAAGCGGTGGTAAATCAAGCATGTCATAAATCTTTGTAGGCATGATGGAAATACTAGCACCTAGATCACATAAAGCATGGCAATCATAACCATTAACATGCATATCAATGATGGGTTCCCAACCATCTTCTAACTTCTTGGGAACAGAGGCTTTTTGCTTCAACTTTTCATCCCTAATCTTTATAAGAGCATTGGTAATATGCTTAGTAAAAGCAATATTTAAAGAACTAGCATTGGGAGTCAAAGCAAGCTTTTGCAAGAACAAAATAACTTCAGATATATTGCAGCCATCAACATCAAAATCATTAAAGGAAATAGAGCTATCATCTCCCACACTCCGAAAAATTTCAGCACTCTTTTGAGAAAAAGTTTTGATAGTTTTAGGTTTTTTAGCACAAGGAGTGGGAGTTTTCTCTACACCAATCAAAGTAAGGGGGTTGCTATCAGTAGGAGCAACATCATTAGAGGTAGTAATAGTACATACCTTCATCTCTCTAGCTATCTCATCTTCTCTTTCCCACCTGGCATGCAATTCCGCAAACAATCTAATATTTTCATCAATTCTAACTTGGGTAGCATTAACGGCAGCAAAAGGATCAGGCTTAGCGGACATTCTATTAACTAAAGAAGATTGCACATTAGACAATAATGAGATATCGGTTTCAGCTTTGGAAGCCTTAGCTTGTAATTCAGGAACAGCCTTGTTTAAATTTTCAAGTTGATGACTTATAGTCCTCAACAGAGCTGATTGCTCCTCCATAGTCTTGGTGAAAGCCCTGTTCTGCTCATGTTGCATCTGCATAAAATTCTTGGTAGCCTTTTCAAGTTCAAAAATTCTTTCTTCACTAGGCATTTTAGGTCTACCAAGATAGCTATTATCACCATTAGAAGGAAACGGTCTATAATTGTTACTAGCAAAATTGTTCCTATAAGCATTGTTATTAAAATTGTTATTTCTAATGAAATTCACATCAACTTGCTCTTCTTGAGCAACCAGAGAGGCTAGAGGAACATTATTAGGATCAACATGAGTCTTATCATTAGCAAGCATAGCCATAATTGTATCAATCTTATCACTCAAGGAAGAGGTTTCCTCAACAGAATTTACCTTCTTACCTTGTGGAGCTCTCTCGGTGTGCCATTCAGAATAATTTACCATCATGTTGTCGAGTAGCTTTGATGCGGTGCCCAAGGTAAGGGACATAAAAGTGCCTCCAGCAGCTGAATCAAGTAGGTTCCTTGAAGAAAAATTCAGTCCTGTATAAAAAGTTTGGATAATCATCCAAGTAGTCAGTCCATGAGTGGGGCAATTCTTTACCATAGATTTCATTCTTTCCCAAGCTTGAGCAACATGTTCATTATCAAACTGAGTAAACTTCATAATATTGCTACGCAACGATATAATCTAAGCAGGAGGATAATATCTACCAATAAAAGCATCCTTACACTTAGCCCATGAATCAATACTATTCTTAGTCAAAGACAGCAACCAATCTTTAGCCTTTCCTCTCAAAGAAAAAGGAAACAGCTTGAGCTTAATAATATCACTATCAACATCTTTATATTTCTGCATCTCACATAGCTCAACAAAATTGTTGAGATGAGCTGCAGCATCTTCAGTACTAGCACCAGAAAATTGCTCTTTCATAACAAGGTTCAATAAAGCAGGCTTGATCTCATAAAAGGTGGTAGCAGGAACAGTTGGTGCAATAGGAGTGCAGATAAAATCACTATTGTTCGTGCTAGCAAAGTCACACAACTTGGTGTTTTCAGGATTGGCCATTTCAGCAAAACGAAAGTAAATAAGTAAAAACAGCTACCAAGGATTCTAATTTTTTTGGGTTTTTGATATAAAAAGCAATGCAGGTAAAAGAAAATAAAGTAAAGCAAAACAAATAACAAAGTAAAGAATGTGTGTGCGAACAACTCCCCTCGCAGAAGTCTTCTCTCTTCCCCGGCAACGGCCCCAGAAAAGTAGCTGATGCTTCAGGTGAATGTGGCAACAGACAGTCCTTGTGCGTGGTGAATGACCAGCCCGTTGGGAACCCCAAGAGGAAGGTATGATGAGTGCAGCGGCTAGTTTTCCCTCAGTTAAGAAACCAAGGTTTAATGTCGATCTTGAAGAAGAGAGACGGTGACGACTGAAGGTGATGCGGACTGGCTTAATAACACTCCAACAAGGGCGCCGTTAACGATACTTGTTGACTCGTCTTCGGCCAGCAGCAACGCGGAACCTGCACACACACAAACAAATACTTTGTTCCCAACTTGCGATGAGGTTGTCAATCTCACCAGTTTGCTTGAAACAAAGGTTATGAGTGTATCGAGTGGAAAACAGTAGTAATATGCGAGTAAAGTAAACAGTACGGGAAAAGTAAACAGGTGATTGCAATATGATTAAAATAGGACCGGGGTCCACAGTTCACTAGTGGTGTCTCTCCATAGATAAATAACATGCTGGGTAAACAAATTACAGTTGGGCAAATGATAGAATAAAGATAACGTGATATGTCAAGAAGATCACTATGAGATTTACTCTGGGCATTACAACAAAATACATAGACCGCCATCCAACTGCATCTATGACTAATAATCCACCCTCGGGGATATCAATCCGAACACCCCAAAAGTATTAAGTTGCGAACAACAGATAATTGCATTAAGCAAAGTGTGTAATGTAAACAAAGCATATGCCCTTGAGCATATGAATGTTGTTTTCTCCCTAGTAGCAACAGCACATCTACCACCTTAGAGGTTTCTGTCACTCCCCCAGGTGAAATAGAGACATGAACCCACTATCGAGCATAAATACCCCCTCTTGGAGTCACTAGCAACTACTCGGCCAAGATAGCTACTAACAACGGAGAGCATGCAAGATCATAAACAACATAGAGATAACAAAAGATATAATTCAGTACATCAACTTAATCATAAACACCAATATTCATCGGATCCCAACAAACCAGCATCATAGAATTACATAACGGTGATCTCAATCATGTATGGCAGCTCATGAGATCTAAACATGAAGCACATGGTGGAGAAGACAACCATCTAGCTACTGCTATGGACCCATAGTCCAAGGTAGACTACTCACTCATCGCTCCGGAGGCAAGCATGGCGATGAAGAAGACCTCCGGTGGCGATTCCCCTCTCCGGCAGGGTGCCGGGAAGAGCTTCTAGACCCTCCCGATCTTCGGGTCGACGGCGGCGGCGGATCGCGATGTATTCTAGAAAACTGATCGGGCCTTTAGGTTTTTCTCGTCAGGGGGTATATATAGGCGAAAGGACGATGTCAGAGGAGGGACCACGGCCCCTCACGTGGGCCCGGCGCGGCCAGGGGGGTGGTCGCGCCGTCCCTGTGTGTGGGGGCCACGTGGCCCCCCTCCGTCAGGTCTTCGGATGTTTGGGAGCTTCCCCGTAAATTATGACTTCAGGAACTTGTTTCGTCCAATTCCGAGAATATTTCCTGTGTATCACTTCTGAAACACAAAACAGCAGAAAACAGGAAACTGGCACTGTGGCACTTCGTTAATAGGTTAGTTCTGGAAAATGTATAAAAGTACCACTAAGTGTAACGAAACAATAGGCAAATGGTGTAAAAACAAGCATGGAGCATCAAAAATTATAGATACGTTTGAGACGTATCAGTTTGCATGATTGTTCTTATTATATGTATGTTTGTTTGTTTCATGCAACTCTTATGCTTGCTACCCAACCTTGCTAGCCAAAAACCTGTACTGAGAGGAAATACTTCTCGTGCATCCAATTCCCAAAAGCCAAGTCACTTCCAAAGAGTCCACTATAAATTCCTATGCGTGGTATTTTAAGCCATTCCAAGTAAATTTTCATGTGCTACCTTTCAAAAACTTTCAAACACTTCTCATTTTGTGCCACTGTTTTTAGCTCATGAGGACGTAGTGGATGGGTTTGTTATCTTCCATACTAAATTAAGTACCCCTCGACTAGGCAGCTTCATCTGCTCGTCATTAATTTTGCAAGAGAGCTGGTCAGACCATTATAATCTTAATTCTAAAAGAAAGAAAAAGGCACTCCTCCAATGGATTGTGAAAGTTGGTCAGCACCCGATGGAATCGGTTAGCCATGGTTTGAGAAAGGAAAAAGGTGGGGAGGAGTGCAAAGCTATAAAAGAGCACCAAAGTGCCAACTAATTAAACATCTCGGAACCGCTCTCACTTGTTTAGTATGGAAGATATCAAGAACTCCGTTGCTAGTCGTTGACAAAAGCAACCACCTCTCAAAACAATTTTTACCTCTGTTTTACAAATGAAAAGCTCTAGCACATGTTTAATCCCTGCTTCCCTCTGCGAAGGGTCTATCTTTTACTTTTATGTTGAGTCAACCTATTTCCCTCTATCTCAAGCAAGCGTTTGAGTTGTTATGTTTCACTCATCCATATGTTGATCCGTTTAATCATGTTTATTACCTTCCGTGTTTTGTATAATGCTTTTGTCTGAAGGAATATATCTTCGAAGGCTTTCTTTGAATGCAAAAGTTTACTTTGTTGAGCATATAGTCTTTGCTATATTAGCTCTGTTTTAAAAGACTCTGTTTAAAAAGAGAGAACAGCTTGTTCTCCATTCTTTGACCAAGAACTAAGGTTTGCCATTGCCAATTATAATTTACCTTGTGCATCCTTACATGTGATTCCCTTTTACTTATTGCAAGTTTACATCTTATAAAGGGAAGTTGCTGTCTATTATAAATTGTGCCTTAGTGAATGTGATGCTTCTTGTCCGTATTTTGATTATCGACATTTCACTCCATAAACATGTGGTCATGTTTACCGAGTTTAGTTTTCGCTTGGGGACAAGCAAGGTCTAAGCTTGGGGGGGGGTTGATACGTCCAATTTGCATCACTATTTTGTATCATAATTTACTGTTATTCATTGATATATTTCATATTTAGACATGATACTTATGTTATTTCCTTTGCTTTCACATGTTTGATGATCATCGGAGGAGCTGCTGCCGGAGTCAGGAATCTGCTGGAAAAAGGACCATCAGGAGACCATATTTTGAAGATCAGGAAAATTCCAGAAAAATACCCAGAAATTATAATTTTCCAGAAGACTCACGGAGCCAGAAGAAGGAGTCTAGAGGGGCCAGGGCTGGCCCACACGCTAGGGCGGCGCGGCCAGCCCCCTGGCCGCGCCAGCCCTGTGTGAGGGGGCCCTGGCCCACCTCTGGTCTCGCCCCTTCGCGTACATCATCATCCCTGAAAACCTAAGTCAAGGGGGGCGGTTCAGAGTTACACACAGCCGCCTCTGCAGGGCGGAGAACACCAGAGAGAGAAAGCTCTCCGGCAGAGAGAAATCTGCCGGGGAAATTCTTCCCGGAGAGGGGAGATCGTCGCCATCGTCATCACCATCGCACCGGACTTCATCGGGATCATCATCATCATCATCTCCATCACCAGCACCTTCATCTCCACCATCACCTCGCCATCCCGCTGTAACATCTTGAGTTGGATCTTGTTATATTCATAGGGGAAACTTTCCCGGTGTTGATTACTCTTGTAGTTGATGCTATTGAGTGGAACCGTTGAATTAAGGTTTATGTCCAGATTGTTATTTACCATTATTTCACCTCTGATCATGATCCATATGATGTCTTGTGAGTAGTTCGTTTAGTTGTTGAGGACATGGGAGAAGTCAAGATGTTAGTAGTGAATTATTGTTGAGAAATATTTAATGGTTTGATATTGTTGTGGTGCTATTTCACTAGTGGTGTCATGTGAACGTCGACTACATGATACTTCACCATTTATGGGCCTAGTGATATGCATTGTGTATTTGGCTACCAATTGTGGGGTTGCTGGAGTGACAGAAACCAAACCTCCGTTGGGAAACCATTGCACCAAGGAGCGTAGGATCCTAGAGTTTAAGGCTGTGGTTAGATTTATCTTAATTACTTACTTGTATTTGCGGATGCTTGCAAGGGGTATAATCACAAGTGTGTATTTATCCTAGTAAGGGTAGTGCGCTAGCACAGGTTCACCCCCATAACACTTACCAAACCAATAAATACTATTGGCTCTATGAAGCGAAAGCTCTTGACAGAAACCTCCCGTGTGTTCTCGAGAACGTTTGGTTATTATAAGAACACAACCGGCTTGTCCTTTGCTGAATAAAGGATTGGGCCACTTGCTGCAATTGTTACTACTGTCTTCTATTTACTCGCACTTTATTTACTCGTATTACCAAATACTCCTGAAAACCTGTTTGCTAGTATTTACAGTGATTCCTTGATCAAAACTACTCATCAACACCTTCTGCTCCTCGTTGGGTTCGACACTCTTATTTATCGGAAGTACTACGATACACCCCCTATACTTGTGGGTCATCAGGGCTCTCTTTGAAGCGTGGCGCTGAGGGTGCTATTGCACTTTCTTTTGCGCACGGCGCGGACTTCGACTGGGAGAAGGTGAGCTCTCCCCATGGCCGCACCCGCGATGAAATGAAGGTTTTCTTCGAGAAGGCGAAGAAGTTGGCGCCTGCACTGGCGGCGATTATTTCTCCTTCTGCAGCCTCCGCGGCATCTACTACGCCGGCTCCAACGATGGAAGAGCCTACACCTCCGTCGACTTCTGGCGACGGATTTGCCATGCCCTCTTCTGCCACGGAGCAAAATGCTGAGATGGCGTAGACTTCGGCTTCCTCTATAGTTTTCAATTTCTCCTTTTGAATGTAAAAACCTTTAGTCGCGTGCAACCCGAGAACTTTAGCCAAAGGGTGTTGCACTTATGTAAATATATTTCCTTCTCATGAGATCTTGTGCTGTCTCTCTGAAATGTTTCTTTTTTCTTTTCTTTTGACTTCCAGTCGATGCATACCAATGATCCCTTGACTGGCGGACCTGCTTCTTCCGCTGCCCGCACGTTCGACTCGATGATTTCGTCGCCTCCTAGTCGATGCAGTCAGTGTGTAGAGTACTCTTCAAGGATTTCTGATCTTGAGTCTCGCCTGACTTTGGCTAAACGTCAAGCACAGATGGCTGTGAGTAAAGCTAGTAAAGCTTGTGGCTATCTGAAGCAGATATCTTCTCTTGATGAAAAGGTTTCCAGTTTGACGGCAAAGATTGTTCATAATGAAGAATGTGAATCTTTTATTCTTGGCATTATCGAGTCAGCCTGCGAGATGTTGCGATGTAAGTTTCCTTTTGACTTATCTTTTTCTTTTTTGCTTCACCGCTGTCTGTATGATATCTCTTCTCGTCATAGGCACTTGCTTGGATTTCGCTGCTGAGGATCGTCGGGTTACTGAACGAAATGCAGCTCTGGAAAAAATGTCCGCAGGTGTTGAATCTTTGTGGTCTGATCCTCGGCGTCGAAAAGCCATTATACTGCTTCAAGATCGCGCTCAACACATTGGCGAGTCGGTTGATGGTTGCAGGAAAGCTCTCACGATTATGCACTCCGTTATGCTTCCTCGCAATCCTCTGCCTGCGACTTTCCCACTTCTTCGCGAGACTTTTAGATCCAGCCAACGAATTCATAGATTGATAGAACTGAACTTAGTGGCAGGTGCCAACTTTGCTCTTGGATGGATACGCAAGTGGCAGCCAAGACTCAATTATAGTTCTATGTCACTGAGCTATCCTCCGGGTGGAGCTAGCCTTCGAGTACACTTGGAGAGTACCTTGCAGCCTGCCCGACGAAATATAGCTAGGCTGTTGCAAGAAGATGCCGCGTTTTTCCGCGAGTATCACTACTTAGATCCTTTAGGTGTAGACGATTCTGACAACCCGATGTTGTAATATTTATGTGGAACGCGAGAGTTTCTTATTTTGCGACTGTATGTCTGAAATTTATTCTCAGAGCGTTTTCGTACGATTCGTGCGTTTATCGCATTTTCCCTTTGAAAGACTCGTAAACTCAAACATGAGGAACATTTTGTCTTTATTATACTTGTAATGTAAGATACATGGGGTGACCCAAGAGATCCGGCCTATGGCTTGTGTTCTGGATCTAGAGGGCATTGCCCTTGGTATAACTCGTGGCTTTTACAGCCTTGTTCTTCTACTCTACTTTATTGTTCTTGGATTCTTATGCCATCATGGCTTTCTCTTCTTCTCCTGTATCTTTGCCTTCTCCCGATGCTCCTACTCGTGGTTTCTTCATCTCGGGCTTCACAACGCGTCCTTCGAGTAGCTTGACGCCTTCTGTAGTCGTGTTGTTCGCCTTTTCTGCATAGTTGGCTATCATGCCAAAGTTTTGCACCATCTTGTGGAACTCCCTGTCGTAGAGATCTGAGATTTCAAAACTTCCTTTTACTGTAATTATTCCTCTTGGTCCTGGCATTTTGAGTACTAGATATGTATAGTGTGGCATTGCCATGAATCGCGAAAACGCGGGTCGCCCGAGGATCGCATGATACTGAGATGGCCAGTCCATGACTTCGAAGTCCAGTTTTTCTCTCCTGTAGTTTTGTCGGTTGCCGAAGCAACATTGAGTGCTATTCGACCCAGTGGGTAATTGGCACTTCCTGGTACGATTCCGTGGAAAGAACAATCCGTTGGTTTCAGGAGCTCTAGTGATATGTGCATTGCTCTGAGCGTTTTTGCGTATATCAGGTTAATCCCACTTCCTGCATCCATGAATATTCTGTCGACATCATACGCGCCGATTTGAGCTTTAAGTACCAAAGGCGTGTTTCCTGGCCGAGGTACTGTTATAGGGTGGTCTTCTCTGTTGAACTCGATTGGTTGTTCTGACCAATGCAGATACTCCATTGCGGCTGGAGGTGAGATGACTGCTAAGTTGACTTGTTGAGTTATACTCTTTTCTTCTTTGTTCGACTTGGGCACAGGTTGTATCATTGCTGTGATGTGGCCCTTTGATGGAACGTATCCTTCGTCGTCGTCGTGCCCCTGGTTTTGCTGGTCTTGTCCTTGAGGAGCTCCATTGTTTCCTTGTTGTTTTGTCGGAGGATTGTTGCTTTCTTCAAATCTTTGTCGCCTTGCTTCGGTTTGCTTGTTTAATGCTGCCTCTTGTAGTTTTAAGAATGTTGTGCAATCTTTCATTGCGTGCCTTGATACTCGCTTCCCATCGACGAATACTGAGTGTATATGACAAGGTCCGTTGAGCATATCTTCTGGCGATGGGTTGTACTCTCTGGGTTCTCTTGTGAGAAACTTTTTGTAGTCCTCTTTCTCATAGCTTCGATATCCCCAGTTCCGGTGATCACTTCCTTGATAGCTGTTGTCTTTGTATCATGCGGCGACAACTATGAGAGCCATAGTTGTCGTAATTTTGAGACCGTCTCCTTTGACTTCCATATCTGTTTCTTCTATCGTCCTCTGGAGATCGCGTCCGCTTGTTGTTGCATGCATCTTCTCTATCTGCAAATCTGTTTGTTACGTCCATGAGATCTGATACTGTTTTTGGCTTGATTCTGCCCATCTCTTCGACTAGGTCTCTTCGCCTTAATCCAATGATGAACGCATCTATTGCTCTTTCTTCTGACACTTCGACTGCTGAATTTTTGATAAGACTCCATCTTTGGATGTATGCCCGTAGTGTTTCGTCGCGTTGTTGCACACACGCTTTGACTTCTTCTATTGATGCTGGCCGCTTGTATGTCGACCTGAAGTTGCTTGTAAATTGCTTTGTGAGATCTTCCCAGCTTCCAATAGTTTCTTTCTCTAGTTTGCTCAACCATGACCTTGCTGTGCCGGTGAGGTGTAGTTGCAAACTTTGCATTGCTGTTTCTTTGGTTCCTCCTAATATTTGTACTGCTTGTAGATAATCTGAGTGCCATGATTGTGGTTCCTGTGATCCGTCGTACTTTTGCTGATCATGAGGTAACTTAAATCCTTTGGGAACTGGAGTGGTGCGAACCCTACGGGTAAAGCACGATGCCCCCATCTCTTTTTCGTCTTCTTCGTAGTCGCGTTTTTCGTTTGGGGATCGCGATCTTCGGGTTCCACCGTGCTGTTTTGGTGATGGCGTTCGAGATCGTTGCTTGCTACTTCTGCGCCGAGGACTGTTGTGACGGCGAGGTGACCTTGCTTTATGCGCTTCCTTGTGGTGATATGCTTCCTCTCCTTTTGCTGATAGCTTGTGGCCCACCATGTTAAGTCCATTCAACGCTGCTCTATGCATATGTTCCCTAGGATCTCCTGGACTTGGTCGAGTTGTGAGCAGATACGCTTGCGCTGCTACTAGTGCTGCTTCAGGGGTTTTTGGTAAGATATTCCCCTGCTCGTCGACCGATAGGAAGGACGAGTCGAGGTTTTTGGAAATACTTTGCCTGTCGGAGTACTCGAGGTTGTCGTACCTTGAACTGTGTTGACGATTTTTCCTTGCGTTACTATATGATGCATCTCTTCGCGCTTTACGAGCGGCGTCGCTAGCTGCGATGGCTGATTCCTTCCTTTGTTGGATCTCTATTTTCTCCTTTGCTAGTTGCTTCGCCTGATGCCTTAGGGCTTAATGATACCCCAAAAGCATGTCTTTGCTGGAGTTTGATGGTATTGGCGTGCCGTGCTCTACGGCTTCTCTTATTATCCTCCATTCGTCGACTGATAGTCGAATTTTTTCCCTGGCTGTGAGGGATTCTGCTGTTTGTCCTTCTGCTAGGTGATTTGCTCCTCTGTAGATATTTGCTGGGTTTAGCACTGGGTTATTTTTTTCGTCAAATTCTTCTGAGTTATCTCCCACAATAGCGAGCACCTGGCATTGTTTGCCGATGTTACTATTGAAGCTTGAGAAGATCGAGTCGCCATCTTCAGAAAGCTCTAACCCTGTCTTCCATGTGTCTGTTGATTTGTCTGAGATATCGTCGAGGCAGATCATGAGATCGTCGAGTTGGACTCCTGCGTCAAAATTTTCCTTTGCTTCGTTGTCTTCTGCGACCTTTCCTTTTTGCACTTCTCCTAGGCTGACCGGTGAGTTTACCTCGCTGGAAGAGCCGTCGGAATACTCCATCATTGCTACTGTTTCGGGCTCACTTGCCATCGGATCTTGTTTCGTCGGATCTGAAAGGCGAGATGAGCCTGATGGCCCGATGAGGATGCTCAAACTTCCAATTGTCAACTCCATCTCTTGATTTTCATCGACTTCTGCATTGCTGTTGGCTAAAAGCAAAAAAGCCGTCGAATTCATGATTCCAACGCCCAAGATCCCCATGGTCGGCACCAATTGACGAGGGGTTAACTCGACAAATGTCCTAAATGAAGGACTTAGGATCGGGGAGATAGGGCGTCGGATGAACTCGAAGGTAAAGTTATTCAAAATAGGTGTGTCAAAAGTAAACTTGGGTGTTCAACCTGGCTTGCTTTCAATCTGCCCTACACCGTCCCCTCCTGGCCCCTTTATATAGATGGCCAGGTCTCGAGGATCGGGTAGGGTCCGATATAGATTACAATATCGACATACGGTAAGAACTCGTATTCGACTGTCATTACAATTGGGCCTAGCTATACGGGCCTTAGGGGTACTCAACTAACGGGCTCTATTAACTATACCCTTGTCACCTAGTTAGCAAGTTGTGCAAGAGGACCTACATAGTCGTATGCATGATCATTATCTGGTTTAGCCTGCTCACTCTCAATAATCATGTTATGCAAGATCATACAATAGTTCATCACCTCCCACATCTGAGATTCCGACCAAGTAAGAGTTGGGTCCCTGACAATGGCAAAACACATCTGAAGCACACCAAATGCCCGCTCGACATCCTTCCGAGAAGCCTCCTGACACTTGGAAAACCAAGATTGCTTCTCTGAAGTTGGCCCAGAAATTGTCTTCACAAATGTAGCCCAAGAAGGATAGATACCATCGGCGAGGTAGTACCCTTTGGTGTAGGTGTTGCCATTGATCTCGAAGTTAACCAGAGGAGAATGTCCCTCGGTCAGTCTTGCGAACACAAGAGATCACTGCAGTACGTTGATGTCATTGTGGGTTCCTGCCATCCCGAAGAAAGAATGCCAAATCCATAGGTCATGATCGGCGACAGCTTCAAGGACCACACTGCATTCCCCATTGTGGCCTTTGTACAGCCCTTTCCAAGCAAACAAAAAATTCTTCCAAGCCCAATGCATGCAATCGATGCTACCAAGCATCCCAGGAAATCCTCTCGCTGCATTTTGTGCAAGGATTCGGGCAGTGTCTTCTTCATTTGGTTGTCGCAGATAAGTTGGACCAAACACTACCATAACTGCGCGACAAAACATGAAGACACTATTTGTAGATGTCGACTCAGCCATTCGTAGATAGTCCACTCCGGCGGAGCTCCATATGCAATGCCCCGTAGGGTTGCCGTGCATTTCTGAACGGACGTGAACCCCCACTTTCCGGTGCAATCTTGCTTGTACTTGAAGTAGTGTTGTACTCTCCCATGCCTTGCACAATCTTCATAAACAGATCCTTGTTCATCCTAAACCGCCACCGAAATTCCTTTGGTGTATTTGTTGCATCACCCGCAAAATAGTCAGAGTGCAGCAGCAAGGCGTCAGTGTCCCTATGGTGATTCTTGTTCGGCGCCTTTCCAGGCCCCGAGCCGCCCCGACGGGGAACAGCATCGTTCATCTATTGCCGGAGTTGCAGGAACAAGACGAACCCCATATTCCAGCGCTGTAGATGGGCGGCGGCTTCCGCTTCATCCTCTTGCAGCACCTCCATCATAAGCTCGCCGTCATTGTCCATACCCGCCGGTGAGGCAAACGGCCGAACACCTTGCGGACGGAGTGGGGCGTCGCCCGTGAGTGCGCCGCCGCTACCAGCGGCAGAGGCGGTGGAAACCTTGCCAGACGGCGGCGGGGTAGCGCCGATGGCTAGAGAGCAAATTTTTTTGGCAGGTGGAGGGGCAGGGAACCTAGGGAGGGGCGCGCTGTCGGCGGCGGCGGTTGCTCCGGAGGGTGGGCAATGGGCGAGAATAGGGTTTGGGGATGGATTTTGCTTGCCAAGCAGAGCCAGGGGCGTTTTTCCAACATGGTGCACGGTGTCGGCACTCCCGATGGAGTCCTGCCGCGGAGGGGCCGATGCGGGAGCGCCGGTTGTTTATTTGAGATCCAACAGGCGCTGACACGATTTTGGGTTTACCGGTGGTGCACCAATTTCGTCCACGAGCCCAAAAACAGCGCCAGCCTGAGGTTGGGAGACGTTTTGGAGGCGCTGGTGCAGATGCTCTAAGGAAAACATGGGCACCAAAGAAATGCTGGATGTGTTGCCATCCAATGCATTGCTGTAGACAACAGCGCTCCAAATACTGTCGAACAGACCGCAATACAATCGCTCCATTTTCTTTACCTCAACGCTCAGGCCTAGCAAAGAAACAGCTGTAGAAGATATTGACCCCAACACTAGGTCTCCACGCGCTTCCAGCCTACCAGTGCTAGCACAACCTTCTTTCACTCACTGCAAGGTGGCCCACACGGTTAGCAACACGTGAATCAATTACATGGCTTCATTTGATTCACCAATACAGATTGTAGAAGATACACTGCGTTTTATATGTTGATTTTGTTGTTATGAGTCCATATAAATGTAATTATTAGTATATAAATATAAATTATTAATGTAACAAAATAAAAAGTATGAATAGAGTTTCTTTATTGATGGATCATATTTTAACCTTATAGTCTTTTTCGCGGATTATAAATATTATAGTCATCTTATTAAATTAGTGGAGTGGCATACATCTAGATGATTCCCAACACACTCTGCATTTGCTAGTAACTCACGATATAGCCTATCTTCTTTTATTGTGCCCATGTTATTTGTATTAACGTGTAGGTTTTATTAAAAAAGTATCACTACTTATTATAGAGTTAACATGTTGTGTTATCTTCTACTCCCTCTAGTCGGAAATAACCGTCAGTGATTTTGTACTAATTTAGTACAAAATTTATACTAAGTCCCCGACAGTTATTTCTGATCGGAGGGAGTATCTTTATAGTTGTTTTTACCTTATTACCACATCACCTCATTTGCACTTTTAGCACTTTTTTTTTAACAAGGGAAGGGTCTAAAAGACCTCGGAATTTCTTTTGATTAAAAACATGGCAAGTACAAGTTGCAGAACAACCCTTACAGTTCTAGCCCTAGGAAATCTCCTATCTAGAGATAAGGCCTTATTTTTACACAAAGCACCCCGGAACCAAAGAAAAGCTTGCAAAGCAGTCCCTGGGTACCTCCGCCACCACTTGCCGGCATCCTCTAGACATCACCGCCGAGGAGCAAGGGCCAGCTTCTCGGGAGCCCCCTTCTGCTGACAATCCGCAACCACAGCCCACCTATTCACCACGAGGAACGAATAACTTCATGTCAGATAGGTTTCGAGCACCCATGATGGAATCGGAGCTTGGCCTCCATAGTGGAGGTTGAATTCTCGCCGCCTTGTCGGCAAACGATCGCGGATGCGTTGAAGCCGTCCGCGTGGATGATCTCGGATGCTGAAGATCTTCCCCTTCCTCCTCTTCTGCAACAGAGAATCACCAACTTCCCGCCCCTTTTCGCGTCATGGTGCTAGAGGGCCAATCCGTAGATCTCAGTACTATCCATGTGGGGTAAAATGTTGCTCACTGTATCCTCCAACCGTATTGACATCTCCATAAACAAGTCGTGATTCTTGACAAGTTTTACATACAACCACAAACAAAGCAAATAATTACACTATTAGATGATAAGTATAAAATAAAATTGCTTACTATTAAAACATTGTCATTCTCACATAGCCAAGCGATCATATTACAGAAACTGGTCCAATGATAATAATAATTTTGACTTTTCATCAATTTCATGTAGCCAATTACCAAAAATATTTGCAACACTACATCGAGGATACAAGTTAAAAGCTACTTGGATAACTTCTTTAATAGAATGAGAAAACTTATATTGGAAAAAATAAGTGCTTATATTGTGTCACCATGGTGACAAAACACCCACTTTGTACTGCCATATCAGTTGCATTTTACAAGGTTACCATTACTAAAAATTACACCTTTGGGAAGGTACCACTTGATATTTTTAATTTTACTAGCACTTTCATTTTATTTTATTTTTACTATTGACTAGTACCTCTGGGTGAACAAATGGTCTAAACATATGATAACCTGAGAATTATTGTTCTCATTTAGATTCCAGCAAAATTCATTAGTCCATCCCAACAATTGGATTCTTTCCAACCACCCTTGTAGGGCATTACATGTCGCAAGTCTAGGAACAATGAAGTCTCGTCTGAACGTCACATTTGGTGATCATGACATGAAAATCATAGCAATTGTATTTCTATGGTGACACATAATGTTATATAAAGCTAGATATTGTCCTCGATGTGTAGTAATTCATAGCCACTTATACTCATGGAACCTAGACTCCTAGCCATTTTTTATATTAAATGATCCAAAGATGAAAAGAGTTCCTTTATAGCCATTAGATCAACCAAAAAATGTGAGCTGCCTGGTTTCCAATGAACCAGAGACCGGTGGTGTACCTAGCCAAGAAACTAAGTAGGGACTCAAGTGAGTTGGGCCCTTATTTTGGGGATAACTGTGGGGGGGGGGACTAGTCAAATTTTAGCCTTCATAGTGCAAAATTGCAAAAATTATGGGGAGCCTAGGCCCCAAGTCAGCTCAATGTGGGCCCACCCCTTTCTATGACAATAAGTTTGAGGCTATGTATGATTTTAGTTTTTTTCCAAACCCCATCTTCCGTGAGAAGATTACAAATCCATTTTTCGAAGAGGCCCACATTTTTAGCCTGAAGTTCATGAATACCCAGCCCTGATCTTTAGGTTAGCAAACCACATCCCATATATCAAATCGATCTATATAGCCTTGATAGAAGAATCTTGATTGGAAGTAATCCAATATGTGCAAGACTTCTTTCTAGTAAGAAGAATATATCATATTCATTACCATGTTACTAAATACCAAATTAATGAGAGATAATCTTTAGCTAAGAGACATCAGTTTTTGTTTCAACTACTTAGCTTTTTTTGCAGGCGATCCTCGACATGTTTCCATCTGGTGTTTGTTAGTCTCAGGTAGTGACTCGAAATACTTAAAAACCTAATAGGAATTGGCCTTGCTCACACCCAAACAATTAGATGCAATGAGCAGCCGCATCTTGGGCTTCCCTGAAACAAAGATTCACTCATACGGAAATTCATTTTGACACTTGAAAGCTGCTCGAACACCGAATTCAGGCTCCTAATTTATTCAAGATCATGATTGACGAGGTTTATCCCCGGCAATGCCCATGTTTAGGGCTTTCGATTCATGGAGCGTATGTGGGCTCTTGGCGGATTCGACGACTTCAGACAGAAACAGGGGGTGCACACGAATTTACCCAGGTTCGGCCCCCCGGAGGGTAAAGACCTACATCCTGCTTGTCTGATCTTGTATTGCTGATATATGTGGAGCTGTTACAATGACGCGCAGATGGGATCTGGCTATGGTCGAAAGGGATGGCGTGGCTAGTCTATGTGTGGGATCTATGCGAGGTCAGCTGTCTATGCAAGATTAGCCTATGCGAGTTCCGGCCTCTAGGGGGCGCCCTTGGTGGCTTTATATATGCAGCCAGTTAGGGTTTACAAGTAATTTTTGCCTTCTACTCCAAGTCGAAGTGCTGGGCCTTGCGGGCTTCGGGTATCCTTCGAGCAGGCTTCTTCCTTGGCAAGAACCGGGTAGGCAAATATCGAGGACCGAGGGGTCATACCCTCGTCAATGATCAACCCCAAAATATGGCCATCAAGTTTTGTGTGCTCAGTTACTAAGGTAACATAGGCAATAATGAGTCTCCTTGTCTTAATTTTATTTCATTTAGAAGTAATGACCAACATTATCATTGACTTTATTTGTCACACTACCTTGAGTAATAAAATTGTGGATCATTGCATGGTACTCTACTAAGAATCCTTTCATTCTTAGGGTATGTTGAGAAAAAACCTTTTAACATTGTCATATTCCCTTTAAAGTCAAATTTAAAGTCATCGATTTAATTTTTTTTCCGTGCAATTCAGAACCATTTCTAATACACATGCATCCTTTTGTTATATTTTCGCTTTAAATATGAGCCGTTATAACACATAAAGGTCAACAGATCAAATTGTTTAGCCTATCTTATTAGATGATTATGTTGACTTAGACTTAATTATAATATATATGTTAAAAAATAGCGTTACTCTTATCTATTATGTTAACCATATGAACTCCCTCCGATCGAAAATAAGTGTCGGTGACTTAGTATAATTTTTTTATAAAGTTAGTACAAAATCAGCGACACTTACTTTTGGCTGAAGGGAGTAATTTATCTATTTTATTACCTCTATTTCCAAATATAATACTTAAAAAAAAATCTAAATTAGCTTTCCTAAAAGGTTTGCGTTTCAGAACAGAGGTACTCCATCCTAGGTATTAGTGGTCAGAGGGAGTAGTAATTTTTAATATGAATTCTTTTTCTATTCTCTTAATCATACCTTTCAGGGGATTTGCGTTCTTAAGCATGGGGCCGATAAACTGATTATATATAGGCGAGTATAAAATAGACGCGGTACTCACACAATCTTAACCACAACCACAGCACAACCCATCCGCAGGAATGATGCCGAATGAGCGTCCGGGGCCAGGTTGTAGCCGTTGCATCATTCACGGCTGGAGGGAGCGTCCCTTAACCTCGTACGACCACGCGGTTGGTTGAGGACGGCGTGTACTGGTCGATCGCTCAATCGGCGGCTGGGGGAGGGGACCGACAACTACTGATGATTCGGCCGACGGGTTGGCAACCGAGGATTCACTTCTTTTTTGGGACTCACTCTTGAGTGCTTGCCATTGTCGGGGAATCAACTTTAACTTGCTGCTAGCATAGCTTCTACCCAAACACGTGCTAGCCTCAGTACGTCGTCGTTGTCTATTGCCTCTATGAGCGAGGCCACCGAGGTTGCGACTCCAGTTCTGCAGATTATGCCTGAGTTGCAGGAGTTGTGTGGGGAATCATCTGTGGTGCTCCCGATGGAGCTAGGATCATTAGAGGCCTTGACGGTGGCCATGTCACCATCGCCACCGCCGTCTGAGACTTGCCGGCCGCCTGCCTTGGTGGAAAGTGGAGAGTTCGATGCTTCGGCCGCCCTCTCATCCGTGTCCATTGGGCATGTGGTGCCTTTGAGTAACGAGGTTGCTGAGGCAAGTGTGTTGGCACCTAACTTTGATGCTCTCTTTGTAAAAGAGTTGTCCGACTTACTTGTCAGTTTAGTGGCGGCTATCCTTGGATATGGCATGCAGATAGCTAGCGTCTTGGCAGGGAAGGCTTCGAAAGACATAGTCAGAAAGGTGGAGAAGTCTCTCAGGAGCAAAAGAAAGAAGATGGTCATCATCTGGAAAGCTCCGCAACAGCTTGCTTGATGGACCCATTTCGAGTTGTTGGTTCGTTCAGTTGATCTTCTTTGTGATGTGGTGCTCTATGTGTCGTCAGTTGTGGTTGTTGTAGGTTGAGAGGGCTTGTTGGTTGTTTTGTTGGCGCTTGGGATGTTGTTGTATCGGTTTTCGCCCAGTTTTCCATTAATTAACTGAGCAATTCTCTTCTTCTTAATAAATATAGGGCAAAGCTTTTGCCCCCATTTCAAAAAAAAAAACTGTACTGGTTCGATCGCTACTCAATCGTTAGACGAAGGAAATCACAGCAATGGTGGCTATAATCCTATGGATTCTAACGAGTCAAAGTCACAGCAATGGTGACTATAAGTTGATGGATTCTAATTGAGTCAAAGTCACATCATATGAAGTTGACACTTTTATCTGTTTTCAGTTAGTACTTAGCAGCAGCAAAAACTGGTCTCGTAGTACCCTCTTCTTCGCCAAGAAAAAAAAATTGTATGGATTTTTTTTCCTTCGGAGAGGACGTACTGCCTTGCTAAAGCCTCTAGTGGATAAGAGAAACAAATACTACGAAATAGGAAGTATTTGAAGTTCTGATTGCAGATTGGATGCAAATGCAACCACCTGCCACCGCTCTGAAGTGCTTCTATCTACCTATGTGAATATTCAAGCAATTGACACGTAAATAAGAGACAGTCTACTGGCTAGAATATTGCAGCAGTGAGTATGTAGATAATCAACGAGATATTGACTGTCATTTCTTTGACATATATGTAGTTACGAGTATATATCACGATATTTTGTAACGCAGGAAGAGTGTATATATGTGTATACTGTATAGATTCCCATTACTCTGTTCCTCTCCTTGGAGGTAAACAAAGCGCGGACACAACTGCATGCTCTCCGGGACTAGGACGTGTCACTGGTTTAGTCTACACGTGTATATATGTGTCCATGCAAGCAGCTGCCATGACTAGTCATCTCCATGCTCTAGCCACAGCTAGCCATGCATACACAAACCAACGGATCGGAGACCATTCTTTTTCCTCCCTTCGAAGCAGCTTTAGTAGTACAGCTTATTCCTTATCCATCGATATGCGCTAGTACTTCTTCTTACTGCTGTAGTAGTCCTCCGCGAGGAGCTCATCCAATACCTTGTCGTCGAGGTACTCCAGCTCCACCTTCTCTGTGTCGGCAGTCCTCCTCCCGGCCCCGGTCGCCGGAGTCGATGACGAAGACGACGACGACCCTGCGGTGCTGCTCGTCTGCCTGCCAGCAGACTGGCCGGCGGGGAAGTTGAGGACGGCGGTGGCGCCCCTCTGCGCGAATGCTGCACGGTCGTAGGCCCGCGCGGCCTCCTCGGCGGTGTCGAAGGTGCCTAGCCAGACGCGTGAGCCGCCGCGCTCCGGGTCACGGATCTCGGCGGCGAACTTGCCCCACGGCCGCTTCCGCACGCCGCGGTACTTGCCCTCCCTCTTCTCATCGTCCATAGGCGCTTTGGTGGCTAGTGATCGATCGAGGCCGATCAAGTAACAGCTTCCCCCTCACTCCTTAAATTGCTCCCATGCAGATGCAGCTAGCTGCTGAGGTTACAGTAATCTAGTAGGAGGAGGGAGGCAGATGGCTATGCTTAATTGCTTATACAACTACGTAGTAGTACTAGTATCTAGCTTGCTAGCTAGCTTCAGATTGATACAGTGTGGTCTCTGCTGCATGTAGGTGCCGGCATATGCAACAGCTAGGTTGGTATTTATACAGGATGGGCGGTGCATGCAGCTATAGCTATCTAGCTTATCAGTATACTATTATCAGCACCTGCACTTACCAGCACCAATTTGGCTGACCATTCTTCGACCGGTGGATTCGCTGACGACCGTTCTTCTAGCGATCTGATGTATTCGCTGACGACTGACGACCATTCTTCTACCCGACGCTGAAAGCTAAGTTAGTTTGGCCCATTGACATGGACGCACTGCAGGTGAAGTTACCATGATCAGCTAGCGGCTGCTGATACATAGCAGAATGTGATCCTCCATAATTAAGTGAAATGTTACCCGGAGCTAGCTAGATGGATGCGTACCTCGATGGCGCGTGCGGCCGACCGATCGAGATAAGAGGACGCTGGGGCCGGCAGTGGAATCTGGGATCACGTGGGGGGACGGCGGGACTATGTCGAGAAATTAAGCCAGTGTCGCTGCCCTGGAATTTCCATGGATCGGCAGGTCGATGGACAAGGTTCAGGTTCACACATCACACGGTGTAGCTTATAGACGGCGAGCATCATATCGATCGACTGAATTATTAGCCATGTCGATCATGGAATCCATGCATCGAGTGGAGGCGGCTGCACTGCCCAGGCCCAGCTGGGCGCGATCGACGTCGGCCGGCGGCAGAATCGCTCTCGCGGTTGACGCTAGCTACTGGCCGGGGAGTCAACTGGCACCTGTGGCCGGAGTACTGCGGCGTCGCGCTATCCTCACGGGCGCCGCTCGATCGTGCCCATGGGGATCCTCGGCTCAATGCCACCAGTTTCGCTCTCCCGTCTCTTTTCGAAAGCATACATCTGCCTCATCTCGGTACTTGTCGACCGGCCGGCATCGCCGGCGTAACGTGTACGTGCGCGGGACCATAGGCGATCGGGATTTCTCGCGGACCATCCATCGGAACGATCGATACCGCCTCGATCAACATCCAATCCAAGTACATACCGCCTTGGATCTGCGTACTCCGTCCAAAGGGAATTAACTGGATGTAGTAGACACGGGACGATATGTGCGCACCGTTGAGGTGGAGCTCTCCCAAGAGGGCCTGGGCTCATAGGTAATTGATGAAATGGAAACAGACGCTCCTGTTAACACTTCAAGGGATACAAATCAGAGAGTCCCCCTGAGGAACAGCTCTAGACTGGCTTCTCAAGTCAATATCAATGAAAGGGTGGAAGACAGAGCAAGATCTTTGGCCTCCAATAGGAATCTCTCAGGTACTAACTTGTCCTCTGAAAACTCCTTTGCTGTTCTTGATAATGATTGTATTTACTCTAGGGTTCTTGAAATGGGTGTTGATCCTAGAACTTTTCATCTTGATAATGTTGACTGTTTGAAAGACTTAGAAATAGCTTGACATTCTATTAAACAAAAACTTGAGGAAAAAGATAACATTCCCATGGAACAAACACCCCATAGTCCTCTTTTCCTTGGGTTTGGGGAAAATGATTCTGATAATGAAGGCTTTACTCCTGTTCTGTCCAAGAAATCCAAGAAGAGAATCAGATCAGCTGTTAAGGCACTACCGGAAAATCTGGCATTTCCGTGCGCCACTCCTGTGCCGTGGGTCGACGCACGGCATAGAAAACTATGCCGTGAGCCGGACGGCCCAGCCCACGGCAAATACGAACCGCACAGCAAATATAAACGAGGCTCACGGGAAAATACAAACACGCGGCATTCTTCAACGAGACACACGGCAAAATAACAACACACGGTACTCTGCTATCAAAACTCACGGCAAACAAACACCCACGGCAACCTGGCGGCTTGGTCCCACGTGCGCGGCCAATCTGACGGCGCGGCCTAACGGACAACATTTTGTCGTGAGCCTTACAGTCACGCACGGCAAAATGTTCAATTTTCAGTTTCTCCACCGCGGCAGCAAATATATAAAATTTTGAATCTGGCGGTAAATTTCACCGCGCAAATTTTTTCAATTTGGTTTTGATCTTTGCCGTGGGCTTTTCATGCCTGGCTCACGGCATAGACACCTTTTGCCATGTGCTTTCATGCCTGGCACACGGCAAAATGTTTACTCTACAAACTCCCCTCCTCTTCCTGCATATTTATTGCACCGAGGATCCATGTATTAGTATATTTTCACTTATATATCATAGGTCCTCATGTAAGTTTTTGAGGGATTCCGGCGTCTCCCTGGGCATTCCCTCCTGAAACATTGGTCTGTGGGCCCACCGGAGTGTCGCCGTCCGAAGAAATCCAGGAGGGTAGACCGCGCGGGTGTAGCGGGCTAGGGTTTCACCGTAGATCGGGCTTCGGGGGCTATGCATTGCAAAACCTTTCCCATCCATGTACATATGACCTAACGAAAGTCAAACAAACACACTAGCCCACCGGCGTGCCACCGTCCGAAGAAATCCAGGGGGGTAGACCGCGTGGGTGCAGCGGGCTAGGGTTTTGCCATAGATCGGGCTTCGAGGGGCTATGCATCGCAAAACTTTTGCTTCCCATCTACATATGACCTAATAAAAGCCAAAGAAACACACTAGCCCACCGGCGTGTCGACGTCCGAAGAAATCCAGGGGGTAGACCGTGCGGGTGCAGCGGGCTAGGGTTTCACCGTAGATCGGGCTTCGGGGGCTATGCGTCGCAAAACCTTTGCTTTCCATGTACATATAACCTAACGAAAGGAAAACAAACACACTTGCCCACCGGCGTGCCGCCGTCCGAAAAAATCTTGGGGGTAGACCGCGTGGGTGCAGCGGGCTAGGGTTTCGCCATAGACCGGGCTTCGGGGGCTATGCATCGCAAAAACCTTTGCTTTCCATGTACATATGACCTAACGAAAGGCAATCAAACACACTAGCCCACACGGGCTTGCAGGGAAATTTTTCCGAGGCGGAGCTTCCGAAGATGCCTTAGGGTGTGAGCACCAACGACATCTTCGAGAAGCTCCGCCACGGGAGATTTCCCAACCCTATACCCAACACTGTTAGAGGAGACGGAGTCTTTCACGGGCTTGCAGGGAAATTTTTCCGAGGCAGAGCTTCCGAAGATGCCGTAGGGCGTGAGCACCAACGATATCTTCGAAAAGCTCCGCCATGGGAGATTTCCCAACCCTTTACCCAACACTGTTAGAGGAGATGGCGTCTTTCACAGGCTTGCAGGGAAATTTTTCTGAGGCGGAGCTTCCGAAGATGCCGTAGGGCGTGAGCACCAATGACATCTTCGAGAAGCTCCGCCACGGGAGATTTCCCAACCCTTTACCCAACACTTTTAGAGGAGATGGAGTCTTTCACGGGCTTGTAGGGAAATTTTTCCGAGACGGAGCTTCCGGAGATGCCGTAGGGCGTGAGCACCAACGACATCTTCGAGAAGCTCCGCCACGGGAGATTTCCCAACCCTTTACCCAACACTGTAAGAGGAGATGGAGTCTTTCACGGGCTTGCAGGGAAAATTTCTGAGGCGGAGCTTCCGAAGATGCCGTAGGGCATGAGCACCAACAACATCTTCGAGAAGCTCCGCCACGGGAGATTTCCCAACCCTTTACCCAACACTGTTAGAGGAGATGGAGTCTTTCACGGGCTTGCATGGACATTTTTCCGAGGCAGAGCTTCCGAAGATGCCGTAGGGCATGAGCACCAACGACATCTTCGAGAAGCTCCACCATGGGAGATTTCCCAACCCTTTACCCAACACTTTTAGAGGAGATGGAGTCTTTCACGGGCTTGCAGGGAAATTTTTCCGAGGCGGAGCTTCCGAAGATGCCGTAGGGCGTGAGCACCAACGACATCTTCGAGAAGCTCCGCCACGGGAGATTTCCCAACCCTTTACCCAACACTGTTAGAGGAGATGGAGTCTTTCATGGGCTTGCAGGAAAAAAATTCCGAGGCGGAGCTTCCGAAGATGTCGTAGGGCGTGAGCACTAACGACATCTTCGAGAAGCTCCGCCACGGGAGATTTCCCAACCCTGTACCCAACACTGTTAGAGGAGATGGAGTCTTTCACGGGCTTGCAGGGAAATTTTTCCGAGGCGGAGCTTCCAAAGATGCCATAGGGCGTGAGCACCAACGACATCTTCGAGAAGCTCTGCCACGGGAGATTTCCCAACCCTTTACCCAACACTTTTAGAGGAGATGGAGTCTTTCACGGGCTTGCAGGGAAATTTTTCCGAGGCGGAGCTTCCGAAGATGCCGTAGGGTGTGAGCACCAACGACATCTTCAAGAAGCTCCGCCATGGGAGATTTACCAACCCTTTACCCAACACTATTAGAGGAGATGGAGTCTTTCACGGGCTTGCAGGGAATTTTTTTCCGAGGCGGAGCTTCCGAAGATGCCGTAGGGCGTGAGCACCAACGACATCTTTGAGAAGCTCCGCCACGAGAGATTTCCCAACCCTTTACCCAACACTGTTAGAGGAGATGGAGTCTTTCATGGGCTTGCAGGGAAATTTTTCCGAGGCGGAGCTTCCGAAGATGCCGTAGGGCGTGAGCACCAACGACATCTTTGAGAAGCTCCGCCACGGGAGATTTCCCAACCCTGTCCTCCATCCATGGGGATGAAACTCTCCTGTACTTCTAGGTTGGCTTGTTGAGCTACTTGCCATGGCGTATCGATGCTCCTTTTATAGGCACGGCGCCGCTTCTACTTTGTCTTGTTCCTCCGACAGGGCGTCGTATGCTACATGCTTTATCTCATCGAGTAGTGCATCCACCCACGCGTCCTTATCCTGCCGACAACTTTCCACCGCTTCGAGCAGTGCATCCACCAACGCGTCCTTATCCTGCCGACAACTTTCCACTGCTTCGAGCAGTGCATCCACCCACGCGTCCTTATCCTGCCAACAACTTTCCACCACTTCCCGCCTCTATCTTCCTGCCATTTTTCTTCCCGTGCTTTCCACCGCTTCCCGCCTCCCGCCTATTTTCTTCCCGCGCTTTCCACCGCTTCCCGCCTCCCGCCTATTTTCCACCGCTTCCCGCATGTTTTCTTCCCGCGCTTTCCACCGCTTCCCGCCTCCGTCTTCTCGCCATTTTTTCACTATATATATGTAGGATTGGCCTCTATTTACATATCACATCTAGACTCATATCTGCAAACCTCATCACTCTCTCCCATGGCTTCCATCGTATCTCTAACCCCCCAGGAGGCGGAGGCGCTTTGCGCCTCAAACTATCCCTGCCCGTCGGGCTACCGCATCCCCACCGGTTGGATGCTGAGCGTCGGAGGCGTACCGGTTCCTCCTGTCCCTCTAGGTGTGGCGCGCCAGATGGCCATCACGAACCACTACTACTTCGAGCTCACGCTAGAGCGGCAAAGGAATCCCCAGTGGCATCCCGACTACAGCCCGACTTGGGACGGCTTCTTCATCAATCGGCGTGAGAGTGCACTTGCCAGGCACGAGGAGGATGGCCTGCCTCGTTCGAACTTCAATGAGGCCGGCCGTCGGGTGTGGTGGCGTGGCCGGAGTCTCCAGAGCATCATGGCCTACCGTGGCCCCCGCCTGCGCTACCCTCAGTCTTAGCCCACGCGTGCTCACCCACCGAGGTTTGACTACCGTGACCCCGATGCCAGCGACGATGACGTCGGTGACTACGACGACTACAGTGGCGACGTTTATAGGGCTAGGCACGACTATGACTGAATCACTCCAACATTCGAAAACAAGTTCGGCCGATTGTGACTTAATCTGGCCATGTATCTTAATTTTCAGTTGAGATATGTACTTTAATTCCAGTTCAATCGTTTTCCCACCCTTTTCTTCCCGCCCTTTTCCTCCCGCCCTTTTCTTCTCGCCCTTTTCCTCCCGCCCTTTTCCTCCCGCCCTTTTCTTTCCGCCCTTTTCCTCCCGCCCTCTTCTTCCCCCCCCCTCCCGTTTCCTCCCACGGAGGCAAGGCAATCAAACGCACTAGCCCACCGGTGTGCCGCCGTCCGGAGAAATCCAGGGGGGTAGACCGTGGGTGAAAAAGCGGGACTCCGCACCGTCTGGCCGCGAGCGGGAGTTTTCATGCACCGTCATTTCATGCGGGTCCCAAATCGGACATAACTAATTTAAAAAAAATCAAAAAAATGTGAAACCTTCACGTGGCATCATTTTATGTGACCTAGAAGTGGGGAAAAAACTGAAACCTTGAGAAAAACTGTTTACCAAAAAGTCCCTTCACATAAATGACCTATCACGTTTGAGGTTGCATGACTTTTAGGTTAAATGAGCTAGATTCGGCCATGAGCATGACATAGTTTGTCGAAACGAGGCCATATCGGACACGCACGTGGCCCTTGGGATGTCAAGGAATGCCACGAAGGTCAATTCTTTTTTGGTCTCACGAAAAGTGCTTTTTCCATTTTTGGAGTGTCGAAATAGGGTTTTTTTGTGAAGCAGCTATCGAAATGCGAAATCAAAATGTGGGAACAACACCCCACATTAATAGTAGACCATCTGGGATATGCATATCAGCTCTCGTTTTGTTGCAGCAGCCATTGGAGGTATATTCTGAAATTTGCGCAAGTTCCTGCCTATTTCGCTGGAAGCGGGGTGGTTTTGCACTTTTGCGGTAAAAAGTAAACCTCCTGATTTTTTGCAAAAATAATTTTTGGATCCGCAACATGTTATTTCTTCACTAAACAGTGGGTGAAAAAATGGGACTCCGCACCGTCTGGCCGCGAGCGGGAGTTTTCGTGCGCCGTCATTTCATGTGGGTCCCAAATCGGACATAACTAATTTAAAAAATCAAAAAAATGCGAAACCTTCGCGTGGCATCATTTTATGTGACCTACAAGTCATAAAAAAATTCAAACCTTGAGAAACAATGTTTACCAGAAAGTCCCTTCACATAAATGACCTATCATGTTCGAGGTTGCATGACTTTTAGGTTAAATGAGCTAGATTCGGCCATGAGCAAGTCATAGTTTATCGGAACGAGGCCATATCGGACACGCGCGTGGCCCTTGGGATGTCAAGGAACGCCACGAAGGTTGCTTCTCATTTGGTCTCATGAAAAGTGCCTTTTCCATTTTTGGAGTGCCGAAATAGGGTTTTTTTTGTGAAGCAGCTACCGAAATGCGAAATCGAAAGGTAGGAACAACACCCCACATTAATAGTAGACCATCTGGGATACGCATATCAGCTCTCGTTTTGTTGCGGCAGCCTTTGGAGGTATGTTCTGAATTTTGCGCAAGTTCCTGCCGATTTCGCTGGAAGCGGGGTGGTTTTGCACTTTAGCGGTAAAAAGTAAACCTCCTGATTTTTTGCAAAAATCATTTCTGGATCCGCAACACGTTATTTCTTCACTAAAAATAGGGGAAAAAAGGGGATTCCGCACCGCCTGGCCGCGAGCGAGAGTTTTCGTGCGCCGTTATTTCATGCGGGTCCTGAATCGGACATAACTAATTAAAAAAATCAAAAAAATGTGAAACCTTCGCGTGGTATCATTTTATGTGACCTAGAAGTGGGGAAAAAATCAAACCTTGAGAAAAACTGTTTACCAGAAAGTCCCTTCACATAAATGACCTATCACGTTCGAGGTTGCATGACTTTTAGGTTAAATGAGCTAGATTCGGATATGAGCCTGTCATAGTTTGTCGGAACGAGGCTATATCGGACACGCGCGTGGCCCTTGGGATGTCGAGGAACGCCACAAAGGTCGATTCTCGTTTGGTCTCACGAAAAGTGCCTTTTCCATTTTTGGAGTGCCGAAATAGGGTTTTTTTGTGAAGCAGCTATCGGAACGCGAAATCAAAAGGTGGGAACAACACCCCACATTAATAGTAGACCATCTGGGATATGCATATCAGCTCTCGTTTTGTTGCGGCAGCATTTGGAGGTATATTCTGAATTTTGCGTAAGTTCCTGCCGATTTCGCTGGAAGCGGGGTGGTTTTGCACTTTAGCGGTAAAAAGTAAACCTCCTGATTTTTTGCAAAAATCATTTCTGGATCTGCAACACGTTATTTCTTCACTAAACAGTAGGAGAAAAAAGGGGATTCCGCACCGCCTGGCCGCGAGCGAGAGTTTTCCTGCGCCGTTATTTTATGCGGGTCCCGAATCGGACATAACTAATTTAAAAAAAATCAAAAAAATGTGAAACCTTCGCATGGTGTCATTTTATGTGACCTAGAAGTGGGAAAAAAATCAAACCTAGGGTACGGCAAATATTGGCTCATTTAGGGTTCTTTGTCGTGTGCTGCAATGGAAACACACGGCAAAGAGCACATTTTGTGCACACAGCCGTGTGCTGGCACATGGCAAAACCTTTATGCTCTGTGAACCGTAATTTTGAATCAATTTTTTTCAATTCTATCTTTGTCATGGGCTTTGCTTGCAGCACACGGCAAACCTTGTGTCCTTTGCCGTGTGTTGTGCTTGCAGCACACGGCAAAGAAAATGGTATGAAACCCTAAGTCCCCCGCTCGTGAACCATTTTTCCCTCTCCTCGCTTGCCCACGCCGCCGCGCTCCTCCTCTGCTCGCCCGCGCCGCTGCTCTGCTCGCCCGCACCGGCCGCCGCTCTACTCGCCCGCGCCGGCCGCCGCTCTACTCGCCCGCGCCGCCGCTCTACTCGCCCGCGCCGCCGCTCTGCTTGCTCGCCCGCGCCGCCGCCTCTCTGCTTGCTAGCTCTCCCCTCCCGCCGCTCTGCTTGCTCGCCCGCGAGCACTAGCCGCTCTACTCCGCCGCGCCTCTCTCTGCACCCGTTCCGGCCGGCTGCGAGCTCGCCCCGCCCCCCCGGCCCGCAGCTCGCCCCCTGGCCGGCCCGCAGCTCGCCCAGCCCCGGTCGGCCTGTAGCTCGCCCTGCCCCGGCCGGCCCTGCAGCACCCCCTCCCTATCCACTGTCCCGGCCGGCCCCCTCCCTGCAGCGCCCCCTCCTGCCGGTCTGCACCTCTCCTGGCTTGGCGTCTCTCCAGCAGCGCCCCCCTCCCGCCGGTCTGCACGCATCTGGCCCGGCATCCTCGCAGCGGGTAGAGGCCGGCCCGCCTAGCTCGCGACCACCATAGGCTAGATGGTCGACCGTTAGGTCCGGCTCACCCTGCCTACGACTCGGCCACGCTTCAAAGGTATAAAATTTACTCCTCCGCTCTTGGTGTAGTTGTTTATAGATGATTGTGCTGACTAGGTAGTAGTGGTATGGTTAGTAGGATGGCCTTCTAATTATGAAGGTACTGTTACAGGGTTTTGGATATCTGCTCGAGCCTGAGTGCTGGTGCTGGTGCCCGAGTGCCGGTGTCGCCTCCCCTGCTGCCGTGCTGACACCCTCGACGATTTGCTCACGCTTCGAGGGTATAAATCTTGCGCCTATCTTCACATGTACCTAGGGTTTATTTTTGTGTCTAGATAACCAAGTCCGTCGCGAAACCTAGGGGTCTCCCGTTTGGAAGGGTTACGCGGATAAATATGTATTTAGTTGCATATTTTAACCGTAACTCTGTCGGATTGTCCACGTATTTTGGACAGCCGGAGGATGTGCAGATTGGGTATGTTCTCCATGCTTTGCCCTGAGCTCAAGATAAAATTTCAACGGCGCCTCCCTGTTGTTCTCCGGATGCACATCCTCTCGGCTTTTGGCCCGAGACGTGTATCGGGAGAACAGCAGGGAGGTGCTACCGAAATTTTGTCTCGAGGCGGGGTTGAGCATGGAGAACGAACCCAATCTGCACATCCTCGGGTGGGATTAGAGCTCACCTATTAGAGAGATAGGGTTCTGCATGGCATAAAACCTATATTCGTTAAAATTAATCGAACTAATGTTGGATGTAATGACATGTTAAATTGAAAGCATTGTAATTATGTTTTTATGCTAGATAGAGGATGGATTCGAGTCGTTTATGGATGTACGAGGGTAGAACTAGTCAGTGGGATTTTACTGATGAATGGAGAGATAAGACTGAGCAGTTCGTGGACAATGCGTTTGCCATACCTACTAGACCCGCAAAAGTGTTGTGCCCCAGCATGAAATGCCGTAACATGAAATGGATGACGAAGAATGAAATGAGTAAACACCTGCTAAAATTTGGGTTCACACCGAATTACGATCGTTGGATTTGCCATGGCGAGCAACCAGAAAAACGTGTAAGAAAGGAGTCACAGCAGAGTCAGCCAGCGGGAGGATTTGATGCTGGGTTTGATGCGTGCTTAGATGCGTTCCTTGATGAAAATGCACCTGAAAACCCAAATGCAGAGGAGGGGGAGACACCACAGGAGGCGGAGACAAGTGAGGAGCCAGAACAGAGCACAAAGAAGTTCTACGAGGCTGTGCTTGCTGCATAGAAACCCCTTCATCCACATATAGAGGTTACTCAGTTGGATGCCGTGGCTCGCCTAATGGCCTTCAAGTGTCAGAGTAACTTATCCAGAGACAAGTTTGATGATCTTCTGGTTGTCATCGGCAGCATTCTACCGAAAGGGCACATCTTAACCAAGAGCTTTTATGAGTCGACTAAAATCCTCAAATCACTGAAGATGACATTTGAGAAGATAGACGCTTGTCCAAAGGGATGCATGCTATTTAGAAAAGAACATGCTAATGACAGCTATTGCATCCATTACAAATCCTCTAGGTACTTTGAGGTCAAATCTGGTGATGGCACGAAGAGGCAGACTGGGATTCCCCAAAAGATCCTCCGTTATCTTCCATTCTTGCTGAGGCTCCAACGGCTTTTCATGACGGAGGAAACTGCCCAACAGATGCGATGGCCCCTTGATGGGAAACGATACAAAGACAAGATGATACATCCGTCAGATGGTCAAGCATGGCAGAACTTCGTCAAGAAATATCCTTTGAAAGCGGGCAACCCGAGGAGCGTAGCAGTTGCGATATCAACCGATGGGTTCAATCCATATGGCATGTCAGCTGCAACATACAGTTGTTGGCCCGTGTTTGTTATTCCCCTGAACCTCCCTCCTGGCGTCGTCATGAGATCTGAGAACATGTTTGTGTCGATGATAATCCCGGGGTCGAAGTACCCGGGAAAGAACATGAGCGTGTACCTTGAGCCGCTAGTGGATGAGTTGCTTGTTGGGTGGGAAGATCGTGGGGTGCGAACATACGACACCGCAACAAAGGAGCACTTTGATATGTTTGTCTGGTACCACACATCCCTGCATGACCTACCAGCGCATGCGTTGTTCTGCGGCTGGTGTACACATGGGAAGTGGCCTTGCCCAGTGTGTAGGCAGGCTATGACTTTCTTTTGGCTGAAGAAGGGTGGCAAGTATTCTTGTTTTGATGAACACCAAAAATTCCTTGAGGCAAATCATAAATATAGGAGTGACACAAAGAACTTCAAGAAAGGTGTTGTTGTCCATACTCCACGTCCACATCTGCCGACCGGCAAAGATACCAAGGCTGAGTTAGAAGCTCTCATGCCGAACACCGATGGGAAAGGTTTCGTGGGATATGGGGAGACACACCAGTGGACCCACATTCCATGCTTGTGGAAGCTTCCTTACTTTGAAGATCTCGAGCTTCCGCACAATATTGATGTAATGCACACCGAAAAGAATATCAGTGAGGCCATTTGGAGCACAATTATGGACACCGAGAAGACGAAGGATAACATTAAGGCTAGAATCGATCAACAAGAATGGTGCGATAGGCCAAATTTGGATCCACAGCCTCCCAGAGTCAAAGGACCCAGGTGGACCAAGCGAAAGGCCCCGTTCTACCCTTCAAGGACAGAAAGGAGGGAAATATTCTAGTGGATCGTCGACTGCTTGTTCTTCCCTGATGGGTATGCAGCTAACTAGATGAGAGGAGCAAACCTGGAGATGTTGCGAGTGCATGGGCTCAAGAGTCATGACTATCACGTGTGGCTTGAGCGGATAATGCCCATCATGATTCGAGGCTATGTCGACAAGCAGACTTGGCTAGTGCTCGCGGAGTTGAGCTATTTCTTCTGCCAGCTTTGTGCTAAGGAGTTGGACCGTGAAGTGGTCAAGAAGCTAGATAAACAGGCACCCGAGCTGCTTTGCAAGCTAGAGATGCTCCTTCCGCCAGGGTTCTTTAATCCGATGCAACATATGATCTTGCATCTCCCGAAGGAGGCATTACTGGGGTCCACTGTGCAGACCCGTTGGCAGTATGGCCCTGAGAGAGAAACAAAGAAGCTTCGTGAGCAAACAGGCAACAAATGCAAGATCGAGCCATGCATAGCCAAGGCAACACTTAACAAGGAGGTGTCAAACTTCATGACAAAGTACTATGATGAAAACATTCCCACTCAGCACAATCCAATCCTTTGTTACAATGCTGCCAACCCTGATGATGTACCCAAGCTTGGCATCTTCATAGGGCTAGGTGGCACATCTAGAGGCTCGAAGAGGCGCAAGATAACGAATCCCGAATGGGTCTTAATCCACTCGTATGTCTTGAAAAGCATGGATGAAGTGAAGCCATACTACAAGTAAGTGCTCAATACTTAGTTTTTCACACACATTCACTCGTTAGTCCGTGGCTAACACTTCCTCTTTTTCATTGCCATAGACAATTCACCCAGAAATATTGGAAGCTACGGAGGGATCCAACGGAAGAAGAAGATAATGATCTTTTTGTAAACGGTGGTGGTTACGGTTTCATTAGCTGGTTCTCAACATTGGTACCTTTCTATATAACTTTCTCGTAGTGCTTACATTACTCGACCACTTCTCCTACTAAACTTTCCCTGCTGAACATGTAGGCAAAAAATGACCAAGAGATGAGACTCAAGTTGAGACAAATTGCCAGGGGCTTTACCTCACCCGTCAATGCATTTGATGCTTATGACGTCAATGGGTATCGCTTTCATACCCATGAGTACACAGAACGCCAGGCCAACCAGAAGACAACAAATAGCGGGGTTTTGTGTGAAGGCTCGGATGGGCTCCATTACTATGGTAGAGTCGAGGGTATATACGAGCTGAATTATGGTTTCGGCAAAGGGCTTAACCCCGTTGTATTCAAGTGTCACTGGTTCGACCCACAGTGGGTGAAATGGAAACCTGAAATTGGCTTGGTCGAAGTTGAGCGAAGCTCCGTTTATGAGGGAGATGATGTATATATTTTGGCTACCCAGGCCTTTCAAGTATTCTATCTCCCGTACCCGTGCAAGAACCCCAAAAAACGACCTCAGGGTTGGGATGTTGTGATCACGGTGCCGACGCACAATAGGCCGCCTAAGCCAGACCAAGACGATTACCGTCGCCTTGACCCCTCGACATATGATGGCGAGTTCTTTCAGGAGGAAGGGCTTCCAGGGAAATTCACTATCAACTTGGCGACTGATGATGACATGGTCGTAGACGGTGAACAACATGAAGAGGTTGAGGCAGAAGACATTGTGGATGATGTAGTTGAGGAGGTTCAGAACGCACAAGACTTGACTTTGCTTGAACGGTTCCATGCAGGCCTAGACAAAGATGAGCCAACGATACCACCTCCAGATTTCTTGCCTGATTATTGGTGGGGGCTGATAGCGATGACGAAGCAAGTGGCCCGTCGGTTGTTCCCGGTGATCTCGAAACGGGCTTCTGAAGTTCTTAGCGACCTTATGTAATAGTGATTTGTAAAAGTAGCCTATTATTTGTGAGAACTCTTTGTAATAATAATGATTGTAAGAACTCTATTTGTGTGTTAATTATTTGCATTCTATGGTTTTGTAAGAAATCTATGCCATGTTGTATTTTTAATTATGTGCTTTACTTATTTTCTCCTTTATCTATATTATTTGATTTACTCATGTGTACTAATGAAGATACTATTTTTTGTGAATGCAGGTGTTTCCAACATGCCAGTCGGGGGGCGCAAAGGAGGAGGGGGACTACTAAAGAAGGCCGTGAAGAAAGTTAGGGGCTTGACGACTATTCTTGCGTAGTCTGACCCGACGGGCTCCACTTCACCCCCACGGGCAGCTAGTCCTCTAGCCCCTTCAAAGCGTCGGAGGGGTAGACGGCCACCTAGTCCTCCCCCAGTCGAGGAGGTGGTGGAGGACATGGACGTTGACGAGGACAAGGAGGAGGAGGAGGACGAGGAGGAGGAGGAGGAGCAGGTGGAGGAGGAGGAGGACGTTGCTGAGGACGACGAGGAGGAGGAGGAGCAGGTGGAGGAGGACGAGGACAGGATCTAGGAGCCACCGGAGGTGTACGTTGAGATGGTTGAGTCGATGCCTTCTGATCCTGGAACACGTGCTCCTTACCAGCGTGGGGTCTCCGAGCTGCCTACCATTGATGAGTGGAAGGCAGCCAACGGGGTTGTTACACTTATCCCGAGAGGGGAGAGGTACCTACTTTCACAATCATATGTTTTCACAACTTTTCATCACTATATGCTCATATCGTTTTTGGTTGTTCATTGTGCAGGTCCTTCGTGTACAAGGAAGGCTACAAACTGCGTGCCTACTCGAGCATCCTTGGATGCCTTGTTAGGAAGTACTGGCCTGGGTTTGTGACCATGCCTAATGGTTGCACCGAGATAGCTTGGACTTGGGACCACTTCGCTTATGCACCCAATCCGGATGGCGAATACGGGAGGAGGCTTAGGAACTGTGGATCTAGGGTGCTCCGTGATTTTTGGGTAAGTTAACTTTACTTCTCATCATTTGGTAATTCTTTTTCAAGAGCCTACATTTTGTCACTTTCTTCCACTAATGCCTTTTTTCTAACTTTTTTGCATCCTTGTAGACCTACTTTCATATGGATCCTGATTCTGAGAGGGAAGAATGCATTCAGGTGGCCGGCAGGATAGCGCGGAAGAAAGTGACCGATATGCACTACGAGGGGCGTATTTTGTCCATCCGCAATTGGTACGCCGAGAAACGCAAGCTCCCGATGAAGAAGAAGCAAGCCCGAGAGATCGTGGACTTCCAGCCGTGGCAGTACTTGCAGGTACTTCCATTTCCTGTATTATGGACTTGGTGATAGCCGGATGTTTTTCATTAATATGTATATTTTGTGCATATGCAGTCCCCTCCTCCGTACGTAGGTCACACTAGACCTCAAGTTTGGCGCGCGATGGTCCATCACTACACAAGCGCCGCATACAAGAGGAAGCACGCAGAACAAAAGCTGAGGAGAGCCGAGATGAAAGGTGGATCACACACGCAAGGCAGCGTCGCCCTTGGCATCGTCCAGGACAAGAAGGTGAGAAAATGCATTGCCTTAACCTTGATCATCATGTTCTTCCTTATTCCGCAAATGCGTTCATGTATCTTTGTGCTATCTTTTGCAGGACAAGGAGATAGGCTCGACTGCATCGCTGTTCAGGATATGGAGCGACAACCGCAAGAAGAAGGACAAGAAAGACGGGAAGATGAAGTGGGTGAGCGAGATCGCCGAAGCCAAGGACAAGGCGTACCGGGCCAAGTATGCGGAGATTCACGGCCCCGAGGCAGACCCCGACATCGAGCCATTTGACCCCGAGGTTGCCATGCGTGCGGGAGAAGGCAAGAAGCATGGCCGCTTGTTTGTCTGTGATGGGGCGGTAGATCCTAAGACCATCCCGTCGTTGAGACAGGTCAACCATGGCAAGAAAAGCACCTCGCCTGCCGTAGAGCCCCGCCCGACGCCGTCGTCTATAGCCATTGACGCGATCTGGGTATGTTCTCCTTCCTTAGTCATCTATACTTCATTCCATGTTTTCCATTGCAACATCCATGACCTTCGATGACACAACGTAGGCTCAATTGGAGGCTGAGAAGGCACAGAGGGAACAGGCCCAGGCCCTCCTTGCTCAGCAGCAGTAGATGATGATGTGGATGAACTAGAGGCTCAGTGCCCATGAGGCCCACTTATCGGTGAGTACTCGCTCATACAACCTAAGACGAATCATAATTCCATACACCTTACCTGCGCATGCTTGATTTGCAGGCCTCTCTACCGACTGGCACCACTCTTCCTACATTTGATCCACCTCCCTTTGACTTTAACACATGGGTAAGTTCTCGCGTGTATTATGTGCCAATCTCAAAATACCACATGTCTAGTGCATATTGACTTAGGCTCACAATTTTCTATCTTGCAGCTACATGCCTCGGGTGGATCCAACAACGCGGAGGTCGGTGGGTCATCGGGTCAAAATGAAAATGACATGATGATGCCTCCTACGGGAGGACTGCCTAGCTTCAACAACCCGCACGTTGCCCGCCAGCTTTGACTCCCGGTTAGATCTCAAATTCTACTTAGTTGTCAAAATTCTACACTTGGCGCAATCTTCCCTTAGTTGCCATATTTCTACACTTAGTGCTATCTTCCCTTAGTTGCCATGTTCATTTAGTGACTTGTAGTTTCAATGTCCATTTAGTTACTTGAAGCTGCCATGTCCATTCTTACATATTACTTGTCAAAAATACTAGCTAAGGGTAGAGATTCGATTACTTTGAGTTGCCATGTCCATTCTTACATATAACTTGTCAAAAAAACTTGCTAAGGGTAGAGATTCGGTGATGTGAAGTTGTTATGCCCATTTAGTAACTTGTAGTTTCCATGTTCATTGTTTCAACAACACTTGTCAAAAGTACTTCATATATTTGTATACTATGTCATATGACTTGTGAATCTAATGTTTTTTTGCATTTGAACTTGTAGGATGTGCATGAAAGATGAACTTGTTGATCTTCCGGCATTGGGTTGCCATGTGTTGTTGTATTATGAACATATGAACTTGTTATGCACTATTTGTGGTCATGGAGTTTGTATTATGCACCTATTGTGATCTATTATGCATGTATTTGTGATCTATTATGCTAAATTTGTGATATATTGTGTATTTATTTGTTTTATGATGCAAATATGTTGTTGTGATGCCACTGCTGTTGGCTTTGTTGCATATATATTGGTATTGTATTTTATGTGCAGGGATTCCTGTAAATACAGATAAAACAGTGAAAAAACTGGGCCTTTGCCGTGTGCAAGCACACGGCAAAGAAACCATATGTCCTCTGCCGTGTGCTAGCACACGGCAAATGTCGTCGTGGTGAAACAACATATGCCATAGGATGGCTTAAATGGGGGCCGAACTAGATGCTGGAGGATTCGGGAGAGGGGAACGAGCTAAAAAGCACGACAGAAAGAGACACTGATCTACCCAGGTTCGGGGCTCTCGTAAGGAGATAACACCCCTACTCCTGCTCTACTGATTGTATATATGGGTCGATGTAGTACACCACAATGGTGCTTCCAAGCTCTCTGCTAGAGAAGGAAGATGAACTGCTAAGTGTAGGAGTACAGAGTGATCAATCTACCTTCAACCTTCCAACCTTCTTCCAGCGAACCACCTTCCAACCCTTTGCTAGGTCTCCCTGTGCCACCTTATATAGTGGTGGCCAGGGTTACAACGGTCATACAAGACCACAAGACAAGGGCTACACTCCAAACAGGAGCTGGTGGCGATGGCAGAGACCCTTGACTTCGCCCCTGATTGCTCTCGATGGGACGCCATATCCCTGTACCTTGTACCTCTTGAACTGTGGCCTTACCTCTGTGCGGTAAGCTCGTACTTGTGCACAGTGAGGTTAGGTAACCTCCACTGTGCACCCTGCCATCTTACTCTGCTACCATGCTTGGATGTTTTCTTCCTTGATTGTAGGGATGTGACACCTTGGTTGACTTAAGTATCCCAGATATGACCGTTGGCCATACCCAGGACTTATATGCCGGACCAACGACCTACGAGGGTCGGGTAATCCGGCCTCCCCTGCTCCTGCACAACACACAAAATAATTAGGCCGGCATATCCCAGTATATGCCGGCACACCTATACTAGTATTCCGGCTATACCGGCATATCCAAGTATCAGCCGGGATACACATTATATGCCGGCCTGGCTGATGCTCCTATATTCCGGCTAGGCCTTTTCTTGGTCAACCGGCATAAAAGTCAACCATAGACCTTGTGTCTTTCTAGTCTCTTGACCCTACCGGGGGTCATCCCCCCGACACTAGTCCCCGAAGCTGCCGAGGTTCCCCAGTCATAACTGTGGAGCCTTGACAGGTTCAACATACCTTTCTTCATTATGCCCCGGCGATCAGATTTATATGCCGGCACATCTGCACATATCCCGGCCTCTGTTCCTGTTCCAAAACTTATTCCGGCCGGTCCCGAGGGTATTCCGGACGGAACATATACATCGGGCAATTAATCCGACATATAGACGAGTCTTCCTCGAGAAGCCATGCCTGACAGCTTTGCATCGAAACTTGTAACTGCCCTGCCACCTCGAACGGTCACCCACGATGCGACGGTTTACAGTGCAGCAGTTACTTCTTGCCATCATTGCGTCATGGCACGGTTACAGGAACCGCCGCCCCACTCTGTGCCGCCACGTGGCGCCTCGCCGCAGAAACGGTCGGGGGAGTGGAGCACTATCCTCCCCACGACCCCCACGACCGGCCTCCTCGGTATAAATACGGGGTGGGGGTAACTTATTCTTTTTACCCCCGCCATAGTGCCTTCTTCCTCAGATCCTCTGCCCCTTGCGCTTCGCCGCCGGACCAAGAAATCGAGAAGGGAAGCTGCCGCCGTCGTCCACCTGCACGCCGGCGCCTCCGCTTGCCGACGTCCGGCGTCATCGTCGACGACGCCACCGCCGCCTCTTCTCCCCGCAGTCTTGCAGGGAGATTGGATCTTCCTCTGCACACTTGCCGCCGTCGTTCCATCGCCGTAGGCCAAGCTCCGGTGAGTTCCTCTTCCTCTGTTCTTCCTTTCCCTGCTCTTCTGCAACTAGGCTGCGGTAGCCTCACTGGTTTGTATCCATGGTAGTTCCTTTGCTGGATATTTCGTTGCTTCGATTAGCATTGCTAGCAGTGTTTCGTAACAGCTCACAGGTGTTCTTCCGCAGAAATTATATCCCTGTTTATTTCCGATTTTAACTGCCTCGGTAGATCTTCTATTCCTGCTAACATCTGTGAGAGTGGTATGCCGGAGAGACTAACCTCCCTCTTTTCTCCGGCCTTGATAGGAATAACATCACGGGACTCCGGCTCTCACGCCTTATCCCGGCCACTAAGATGGCATCTTCAAGCATGACGGCTACCTCGGCCTCTGAGGAAGATACCTCGGCCCGAGCCCAAGGACGCTCCGGCTGGGAGGGGTCGGAGGTTACTCCGGCCGACATATCCTGGGTCACCTCCACCAGGAGAGTCCCGGAGGGCGTAGCATGCCGGCTACCAGCGGGAGAAACTGTGCCGGCACCTGAACCCGGCGAACGCGTCGTCTTCATCGCCCACTTCGAGCGGGGCTTCGGTCTGCCGGTATCGGACTTCTTCCGGGACTTCCTCAACACCTATGATCTTCAACCTCATCATATCCCGGCCAATGCCGTGATGATCCTCTCCGCCTTCGCTGCTTTTTGCGAGGGCTATGCCGGCATAGAGGCCCTTACTCAAGGCTGGGCGAAGTACTTCCAACTGCGGAAGCAAGTCGTCCAAGAGCCGCCCCGGAGCAAGGACGACCCGCCGGAGACGGCCCAGGAAAAGAAGGACCGCCCCATGACCCTCTGCGGCGCGGCCACCATCATGTCCCGAAAGGGCTCGGACTTCCCCAAGGTGGAACTCCTGGAATCTTGCAAGAAGTGGCAGAAAAGCTTCTTCTACGTCAAGAACACCACCGACGAGGATCTGCTCAACCTGCCGCCATTTGTGGACGAGCCACCCTTGGCCATGACGAACTGGACCTATAACCCGAAGAACTCGGTGATGCCGGTGAATGCGCTTCACCGGGTTAAGGGCGAGCTCCTGGATGCCGGTCTTACTCCTCAAGACCTGGTGGCCTGCTATATAAGCCGGCGCATCTCCCCTCTGCAGCGCCGGTCGCACAAGATCTGTCAGATGAGCGGGCCAATGGACCCCACCCGGCACTCCACACACGAGCTGACTCCGGCCGACACTCTGCGCCGGATTAAGGATGTCTGCAAGTCCTCTCAGGCCACTTTTGCCTGGGGGCTAGAACCATACAGCCGGGATAGGCCCGCCCCAACGGTAAACCATCTTATCCGATACATAAAGTCCATGTCCGGCACATAGATACTTAAGCCGACACATGTCTATTTGCCAACACATATCATATTGATCCGACATACCTCTTCCACCGGCATATTTCCTTGTCTGAATACTTGACTTTGCTGTTTATACAGAAATTCAGCTTCCAAACCATGGAGAACTCCCGGATCAAGATCGCGGCGGACCGCACCGTTGCGGATGTTGAAGATCCGGATCATTGGGATAAGCTTCCCAGGAGCACCCGTGCTGCAGCTGCCATGGGTAAGGGCTCTTCATCCCGGCATTATACTCAAGACCGGAGTGAGATTGATTCTGACGAGGAGATCCTGCTGTACTATGACCCGATGCCACTTGCGTACGCCTTTCCAGAAACACCTATTGCTCACGAGTTTGCAATGCCGTCCTCAGCTATCCCGGACGATATGGTTCTCGACGCCGCCCCTCTGAACCAGGGACCTCCTTCCACCGGCGGACGTGCCGGCCGGAAGCGAGGTGTGAAGCCCCCGTCCGACATACCTCAGAGGTCGAAAAGGCAGAAGGTCGGCGTGCCCAAACAGAAGAAACAGAGGCCTGTTGCCTCGGGGTAAATTTCCTTTTCTTTGCATTTCCTCCGACATATCTCTTGTTTGTATTACTGACTTGGTGTTTTCTCTCTTTCAGTGCTCCTCTTGAGCCGGAACAAGCTTCTGGCTTGAGCGGCGACCCGAAGGTTACCAAGCCCGCTGCCCCTGCTACCTCCGACATTCCCTCTTCCAGTCACACGAGCTCCCCGGTGCCGGCATCCTCGCCTGCGCCCGACAAGACCTCCTCCCCGGCGAAGGATGTTCCTCCGCCGGAACAAGACACCTCTGCCCCTGACGTCCACATGGACTCGGGGGCTCAACAGGAACCTCCGGCTCCTGATGTCCACATGGACACAGGAGCCCACCAAGAAGTACCAGACTCCGGCGCGCCCACCGGCGACGCCGGCAGAACTGAAAACGCCGGAGCAGACATCAAGGGTAAAGGCCCTTTAGTGCCGGAAGTCCGGACTATTCCGGATCCTGCCTCTGCAGGCCAAGATGCACCGGCCGCGCCGGAACAGCCCGCACCCGAGACTCCTTCAGCTGACAAGACCCCAGCACCGGCCAAGACCACTGCACCGGCCAAGACCACTGCACCGGCCAAGTCCACTGCACCGGCCAAGACCACTGCACCGGCCAAGTCCACTGCACCGGCCAAGACCACTGCACCGGCCAAGTCCACTGCCCCGGCCAAGACCACTACACCGGCCCAGACCAGCACGTTGAAGATTCAGCCGGCCAAGTCCGGCACACCATCTGCCGCAACTGCTCCTCCTAAGGCAGCGTTCCGGACCAGCTCTGCTCTGGCCCTGCATCTTGGCAGGGCAGCAGCCCGGCCGGGGTACCGGACCAGCTTCTTCGACACCCCAGAACTCGAGGGCCTCGTCCCTCTTGCGACGAAAAGTGATCAGAGCCTCGGCTCTCTTAAGGAGCAGTGCATCAAATGGAACGACGCCAGCAACATGGACACTGCGGACTCAAGGAGCAAGAAGCTGGCCGAAGCCAAGACCAGTGGCGACCCAAGCGACTTCCTGGCAGCGAAGCCCATACCGATTGCCAGCGAGCTCCTCAGCATCCAGCAAAGACTTCACAAGTTGGCCTCTGCCACCAACGTAAGTCCTCTCTATTTACACACATATCCCCAGTCCCCGAAAATGTCGGCTGTCCGGGATATGGACATCCGGGATTTTCTCATAGTCCTTTAGCTAGCTTCTTTTGAATTAACTGCCGACATATGAGCTCGATCCGAGCTTCAAATCCTAGTCACCGAGGGCCGGGATAGGTGCGCAGCACCTGTGCCGGGTCTTTAACAATTTCACATCTCTATTATCTTTCAAATCCTCTTGACCGGGATATAAGCTCGATTCGAGCTTCAAATCCTAGTCACCGAGAGCCGGGATAGGTGCGCAGCACCTGTGCCGGGTCTTTAACAATTTCACATCTCTATTATCTTTCAAATCCTTTTGACCGGGATATAAGCTCGATTCGAGCTTCAAATCCTAGTCACCGAGAGCCGGGATAGGTGCGCAGCACCTGTGCCGGGTCTTTAAAAGAATGATCACTTGATAAAATCTTCACTTTAATTATCATGTCAAATTTCTCTGCTGATATTTCAAATCCCGGCATTTTTGCAGCGCATGAACAACACCCGGGCCGACATGTTCCATGAGTTGGTGTGCGAGCACCGGAAGCTATCTGACGCACACAGCAAGCTTCAGCAGGAGCTGTCCCAGAAAGGTAATCTTTGCCGACATACTGCTGTATGCCGGATATCTTTCCTCTCTTTACTTTGCAATGCTTACTCTTGCCGACACGTAACCTTGTGCCGACATTCTTCAGCTGGTGCCGAAGCGCAAGTCACCGAGCTTCTCAAGAGGGTGAAAGAGCTTACTGGTATGCCGGATCCTGCTGTTACCCGGATAGCTACTTTATACTTCAAATCCTTTACTCTTTGTCACTGTTTTCTTTCTTCAAATCCTTTTAACTTGAAATCTTTGCAGATGAGAAGGCTGCACTGGAGGCACGCCACCAGGATTGTGTGTCCTCGGTGGATGTGGCCAAGCAACTGGACGATCGGGATGCCGGTCACAAGGCCGAGGTTGAGCAGTTGAAGGGCCGGATCACCGAGCTGCTGGACGAAAAGGAACAGAGGGAGGGCCTACTGAAGAAAACCCAGACCCTGCTTGTTACCTCCGAGACTGATGCCTCCAACGCCCACGCTGAACTGGATAGCCTGAAGGAGCAGGCCACCAAATGGGAGGTTACAGTTGCACAGCTGAATGCCGACCTTGCCCATAAGCTTCAAATCCTTTCCCCTTTTATCCTTTCCGACATAGTGTAATCTTTTTCGGCATAGCATCTATGCCGACATATTTTCCTTTTGCTAACATTGTTTCTATTCTGCAGGCATGTTTCCCGCTTCCGTCGCTGACGTTGAGAGGGCTTTGCAGTTGGACCGAGAAAACCGGGGTGTTCCGGTTGACTCGCCCAACTGGGACATGTCGGAGCAGCTGCTGGCCCTGCAGTCCCGGAAGGAGGCCATGACCCTTTACACTGAAGAGCTCTTCTACGGCGCCCAGGAGGCATTCTCTGCCCTCTGGCCGGGACAAAGGACTCCCACTGACCCGGTTGACCTCGGCAACGACCTGCAGCTTGCCAAGGTTCGCCTCCGGGAGTGGCGAGATTCCGGCGCGAGGGTTGGAGCTGACGAAGCCCTCAGCTACTTCTTGTCTTGGTATGAAAAGGCAGACTTGGAGACTTTGCGCACCGTGCGCGAAGGATCCATCTGGACCACGGATCCGGATCATATCCGTCGCCGCAAGGAGTTGGCCCATAGTTATGTGGACTATGCCGACACCGACAAATTCGTCCGGGACATCCGCGAGCCGGAGAAGAATGACGATGCCGGGACATCTGCTGCTGCTGAGGGTTCCGACTCCAGCCAAGATGAAGATGAAGCTGAGGAAGCCGACACTGAAGCTCCGGAACAGGCATCTGCCCCGGGCGGAGGCGACGGCTCCATTCCATCTGCTGGGTCCGGCACACCTGAGGCCGACATCTCGACTGCTACTGCTCCACCTGCTGGCGGCCCCGCGTCTGCCCCTTGAATCTTTGCACCAAAAACACTTTAAGCTTTATCAGATCCCCGGTATGCCGGGTGCAGATGTAATATACACGTTTAATTTCCTTTGGTTTGCTTCCTGAACAAGTTTTATCTTGGTTTGCTTGTTACTAATGCCGGATCATCTTTTGGCTAAGTCACCGAGTTGTTTTCCTGTTTCCTCAATTTCACAACCTTGGCTACTTGTCTACCTTAATTGGCTTTCGACGTATGAGTCTCAAGGTTGCTTCCTCGAACATACAGTACTTTAACTTTGAGACTTAGACTTCAAATCATCCGACACTTTAAATTTTAACTTTAGCTTTAACGAAAATGTCGGTTCGCTTGCTTTGTATTTCCTTAGCCGTTTTCCATGTGTAGACAATCTCCGGCATCTACTCTTGCTAGCCATGAAGCCGGGTTTCGGACAGCAGCTGAGTCGAAGAGTGGCCTTTGATGCCGACACATTACTAGGCCGACATAGGAAACATTCAAATAAAGCCAGCCGGCATATAACAAAAAACTGTAAATAAACAACAAATATACCTCGGAGCTAGTTACCCGGCTTCTTCGGGATGCCGGTATTTCATTCATTAGTCTTGTGCCGGCACAACACGCCGGCATACAAAGGAAAATATGGAAACACATACATTTTGTTGCTCAGGAGTAAAAGGGGCGCAGTAGAGCTATGTTCCATGGCCTCTTGGTTTCTTCTCCGGACCTGTCCGCCTTATTCTTCTTGGGGTCCTGCGCATCTATAAGATAATAGGCATCATTGTGCAGAGCTCTGCTCACAATGAATGGCCCCTCCCATGGAGGAGTTAACTTATGCCGGCCTTCTGTTCCTTGCTTTAGCCGGAGTACTAGATCTCCCTCTTGAAATCTCCTTGGATTTACCTTCTGCGCATGATAGCGTCTGAGGTTCTGCTGATATACTGCTGTTCTTGACAGAGTTATTTCCCTTGCTTCCTCTAGCAGATCAACATCATTTTCTCTGGCTTCTTTAGCCTCTTCCTCAGTATATAGCACTATTCTTGGTGCATCATGTATTACATCTGTTGGAAGCACAGCTTCTGCTCCATACACCAGGAAAAATGGTGTGTAGCCTGTTGATCTATTCGGAGTAGTTCTTAAACTCCACAGCACTGCTGGCAGCTCATCTAGCCAACATCCCGGAGTTTTCTCCAGGGGCTCTATCAGCCGGGGTTTTATGCCGGATAATACTAGCCCATTCGATCTCTCTACTTGGCCATTGGCACAAGGGTGGGCAACCGACGCAACGTCCAACCGGATTCCCACCTCCTCACAAAATCTGGCAAATGGCCCTTGGGCAAAGTTTGACCCATTGTCAGTGATGATGCTATGAGGAACACCATATCTCAAGATTATATCCTTTAAGAATTTCACTGCTGTGTGACCATCACACTTGCTTATGGGCTTCACTTCAATCCACTTTGTGAACTTGTCCACCATGACCAGGATATGGGTCATTTTCCCTCTGGCCGGCTTAAAAGCCCCGACCATATCCAGGCCCCAAACAGCAAAGGGCCAGGTTATTGGGATAGTTTTCAGGGCAGATGCCGGCTGATGAATCTGGTGGGCATATCTTTGACACCCATTACATTTCCGGACCAAGTTTTCTGCCTCTTGCAGTGCCGTTGGCCAATAAAAGCCATGCCGGAATACCTTTGCCACCAATGCCCTGGACGAAGCATGGTGACCACACTCCCCCTGGTGAATTTCCCGGAGCATCTCCAGACCCTCCGCAGATTCGACGCATCTCTGCAATACTCCGGTGGTACTTCTCTTGTATATTTCTTTGTTGATGATGGTATACGCTTTGGATCTCCTTATAACCCGGCGGGCCTCGGTTTCATCCGCCGGCACTTGACCATCCACCATGAAGTTCAAGATAGGACGTGCCCATGAGGGCACTTCCCTGACAGTGAACACTGCCTGATCTATTTCCATCATTTCGACCGACACATAATCGATCTCCATGGGCTGCGAAGTCCCCGGGTATGCCGGAGCAGTCCCCGGGTATACCGGCACAACCTCTTGGCACATTTTACCCTTGCCTTTAGTTTTGCTCCGGAATACTGTACTAACAGCATATGCCGGCCCAGTCCCCGGGACTGAGGAAACAGTCCCCGGGTTATCCGTCTTGGCTCCGGCATCTATCTCCATTGGAACTGCTTCGTCTGGACCTGGCGGGACATAAATGGAGGATGACTCCGGCGAGGGTTTGATCGATGGCTTCCTCAGATGCTCCAGCGAAATGCCGGGCGGGATTGAATCTCGGGAAGACCCCAGCTTGGATAATGCATCGGCTGCATCGTTCTGAGCCCGGAGAACATGCCGGAACTCACAACCTTCAAAGTAACCACTTAACTGCTGCACCAGAAAACGGTATGATGCCATGTTAGCATCATGCGCGTCCCATATGCCGGAACACTGCTGAATCACTAAGTCAGAATCACCGAAGCACATAATCCGGTGAATTCCTATGTCCTTAGACACCTTCAGGCCATGCACAAGTGCCTCATATTCCGCCACATTATTTGATGCTTATGATCTCCGAGATAGGGGCCTCGGCCACTACCCGGATTGGATGCTCTTGGAAGTAATGCTTGAGCTTCTTGGCCGCCATATAGACTCCATAAGTCATCTTCTGATAGTGTGGGGGACTCGTAGAGTCGCGCACAGGCTTCAACAAGAAATATACCAAAGTCCCAAACTCACATATTCACAAAAAAAACTGATATGCTGGCCTGCATAGGCCTGATTCTATCTCATGCCATCATAGGCAATCTCCCGTTTGACATATACTCATATACGTGATATGCTAGCCTTCGCGGGCTATCTCAAAATACTATTGTGCCTTCTTTGGCTATATCGACACTTTGCCTCTTGGGCTATGTCTCATCGACATCGTCTGCTTCGACAATGCCGGCATACTGCTTTGCCTTCTTTGGCCATATCGATACTTTACCTCTTGAGCTATTTGCCTCTTGGGCTGCTCTGCCTCTTGGGCTACTTTTGCCTCTCGGGCTACTTTGCCTCTTGGGCTTTATATCGACACTTTGCCTCTCAGGCCATGTCTCATCGACATTGTCTGCTTTGACAATGCCGGTATACTGATATGCCTTTTAGGCTGCTTTTGCCTTTTGAGCTATTTGCCTCTTTGGGCTTTATATCGACGCTTTGCCTCTCAGGCTATGTCTCATCGACATTGTCTGCTTTGACAATGCCGGTATACTGATATGCCTCTTGGGCTGTGCCATCGCTGGGCACTTGTTAGTATGCAAAAATGATAAGACATGTTAATATGCTAAACCGGGATACTCTATGAAACCGGATATGATAAAAGATATGATGCTTGTTAACTTTGAGATCGATGTCTCGATATATTACTGTGCCAGAATTGGCGATAACTGAAAGGATTATAGAATGCCGTGATATGCTGGCATGCCGAAATAAACGACGATATGAGTTATTGATAGATGCCTTGATATGCTGGCAAACCGAAATAAACGGTGATTGGGGATTTTGGTCGATGCCATGATATGTCGACATACTGAGATTTTGCTCTTGCCATGATATGTTGGCATACTGACATTTTGCCATGATATGCTGGCATACTAAAACTTTGCTCTTGCCACGACATGCCGGCATACTGAAACACATATGACTCAAGATATCACTTAATAACCTGATGTACTAACAAACTGAAATACCTGAGACCTGAGACTTTGAGATATGCTGGCTGGGACATAAAATATGCCGGCCAGGATACAAAATATAACATATGCCGGTATACTGAAATTTTGCTCTTTGCCATGATATGCCGGCATACTGAAATACCTGAGACACTGAGATATAAACTGAAGCCCTGGTGGTATAATAGCAATTTCTTCTTGTAATGGCAATATGGAGAGTCATAGCCGGTATATATGATGAAATATCCAACCTGTTCTGTAGTCATTCTAAAAGACATAGCGATGGTCATAGTATTTGGCATATTTGCAATCTAGCATATGGAGTTTGGCATATAGCCCATTGCACTCGGCATATAACTCTTGAAATAAAGCACTTGGCATATAGACTGAGATTGACATATAAGCTAACTTGGCAACTCATAGGAAAGATTAGGCACTCATGTGCCGGCATATAAATGTAGACATACTGCAACTGGCATATAAGCTAACTTGGCATATAGACAGACATACAGGAGGAAACTGGAAAGCTGATATGCTAGCATGCAAACTAATATATACTGAAACAGTACTTAAAAAGCAACTTGCAGGGCTTTAGCCTAGCCCCCGAGCTATTTTTTCTATCAAGGAGACACTGATTTTCAGATAAGCTGACCAGGATATGGAGTAAACCAGCATAAATACTTACTTGCACCGTTGAAGAAGCTTGATGTACCAGCAGATGCTCGAGGCGAAGGCTGAACAGTCCCCTGGTACGACAAACATAGAATGTGCCGGCCGGGACATAAGATATGCTGGCCAGGACACAGGATATGCTGGCCAGAACACAGGATATGCTGGCCGGGACACAGGATATGCTGGCCGGGACACAGGATATGCTGGCCGGGACACAGAATATGCTGGCCAGGACACAGGATATGCTGGCCGGGACACAGGATATGCTGACCGGGACGCAGGATATGCTGGCCGGGACACAGGATATGCTGACCGGGACGCAGGATATGCTGGCCAGAGGAAGCCGAGTGCCGGCCCGGAGATGCCGATGTAGATCCGGGACAGCCGTATGCTGGCCCGGGCGAGTTGAGGTCAGCCCGGGAGTTGAAGAAGACCTGCTATGCTCGGAGGCGTTGCTGATGTCGAGCCCCTAAGCAGATGAAGAAGATCCCCGTCGATGATGGGAAGAAGAACCTCGCCCCTAGCCGGCACACCGGAAGTGCCGGCCAGGTTCTCCGCACGCTCCAACGGAGGACGCGCCGACCTCTTGACCTTCGGCGGCTCCGGAGGAGAAGCTCCGGCCGCTGCTGCTTTGTCGGCATCTTCCGCCGGCGGCACGGATGTGCCGGCCATCATCACCTCAGCCGACTCTACTGAGCGAGCGCTACGCCCAGCGTGAGCCAGCCGATGTGACGGAGGATCCGACGCCACCAGCACCTCCTTCCTGCAAATTCTCTCAGTTCCCACGTACACCTCGTGGGAACCGAAAGACATAATCCGGCCATCCCTGGGGAACGGCCGGCCACCGAGACAACCGGCGTTGTCACTGACGAAACTGAGCGAGCCTAGCCTCTGGACGAGGCCAGAGACCACGCGCACTCCCGAAGCTGCTATCACAGACCCCGTCCGAATGAACACTCCGCCCAGCATATCGATCTGATGCCCCACGGTGGGCGCCAAATGTCGTCGTGGTGAAACAACATATGCCATAGGATGGCTTAAATGGGGGCCGAACTAGATGCTGGAGGATTCGGGAGAGGGGAACGAGCTAAAAAGCACGACAGAAAGAGACACTGATCTACCCAGGTTCGGGGCTCTCGTAAGGAGATAACACCCCTACTCCTGCTCTACTGATTGTATATATGGGTCGATGTAGTACACCACAATGGTGCTTCCAAGCTCTCTGCTAGAGAAGGAAGATGAACTGCTAAGTGTAGGAGTACAGAGTGATCAATCTACCTTCAACCTTCCAACCTTCTTCCAGCGAACCACCTTCCAACCCTTTGCTAGGACTCCCTGTGCCACCTTATATAGTGGTGGCCAGGGTTACAACGGTCATACAAGACCACAAGACAAGGGCTACACTCCAAACAGGAGCTGGTGGCGATGGCAGAGACCCTTGACTTCGCCCCTGATTGCTCTCGATGGGACGCCATATCCCTGTACCTTGTACCTCTTGAACTGTGGCCTTACCTCTGTGCGGTAAGCTCGTACTTGTGCACAGTGAGGGTAGGTAACCTCCACTGTGCACCCTGCCATCTTACTCTGCTACCATGCTTGGATGTTTTCTTCCTTGATTGTAGGGATGTGACACCTTGGTTGACTTAAGTATCCCAGATATGACCGTTGGCCATACCCAGGACTTATATGCCGGACCAACGACCTACGAGGGTCGGGTAATCCGGCCTCCCCTGCTCCTGCACAACACACAAAATAATTAGGCCGGCATATCCCAGTATATGCCGGCACACCTATACTAGTATTCCGGCTATACCGGCATATCCAAGTATCAGCCGGGATACACATTATATGCCGGCCTGGCCGATGCTCCTATATTCCGGCCAGGCCTTTTCTTGGTCAACCGGCATAAAAGTCAACCATAGACCTTGTGTCTTTCTAGTCTCTTGACCCTACCGGGGGTCATCCCCCCGACAGCAAACATGCCACGCGTCAATAGCCTGTGCTCTCCTAGGAACTGATCTGGTGATGACCTGGGAAGTGTGGCGCACAGCATAGCTATGCACACGGCAAAATGCAACAGCACGGCTCACGGCAATGGAAAGCACACGGCAAACTTCCAATGGAGGTTCACGGCAAACTGGAAGGAGGCATCTAGCTGAAAAGCTCACGGCAGAGGAAAGCCCACGGCAAAACTTCACAGCAGGCACACGGCAGAGAATAATCTCACGACAGACTGGAGGTAGTCATCTAGCTGCAAAGCACACGGCAAAGTAATAGCTCACGGCATACTATAACATCGGGCCCACCTCTATCTCCGTCGATGGCTGGAAGGCGTTAGCTGCTTTACTTCACCGTGCCTCCTAGTGCAGCACATGACAAATATTTCGCCGTCGGTTTTCGGGATAGCTCACGGCATAGGATGTTCGCCGTGGCGTTCGTTGCCGTGTGTTGTCCGTCGTGCGCAAACACTCGGTGAACTATTTGCCGTGCGCTATTCCTATTTCACCGTGTGTCGCAGGCACACGGCATAGGCAGGATCTCCGGTAGTGAGGTTACTGTTAGAAAGCAACAGCTGAGAGAGAGTGACAAATCTAGAGGGGCACAAGCCAAATCATGTGCTGCCTCGGTGAAAGCTCATAGATATCACCCTGAAAGTGATATTGTGGCTGGATCCAGGGTCAAAAGAAGAAATTCAAAATATCTATGATAGGAGCAATTTTAAATTGCAGAGGTGTGGGAAAGAGAGGCATGAGTACTTTTTTACAGGATTTCATCAAAGAGCAATCTCTTGATTTTGTTGGGCTCCAGGAAACAATCAAGAAGGACTATTCTCAAGCTTTTTTCAGAAGAATTGACCCACTTAATCAATTTTGCCGGAAGTGGTCTGTTTCCATTGGAAGATCTGGTGGAATTCTGGGTGGCTTCAGATTATCTAGATTTGATGTTTGTTCATCCATCAGCAGCAGGTTGTTTGTGAAAGTAACTTTGATGGACCTGAAAATCCAGCAGAAATGGTGTCTTGTTATTGTGTATGGTGCAGCTCAGGATGATGAGAAGGATGATTTTTTGTCTGATTTGAGTGACATTTGTAGAGATCAAAGTCTACCTCTTTTAATTGGGGGTGACTTTAATCTTTTAAGGGGTTCTAATGAGAAAAATAAAGCACTCAAACCTAGTAGGTGGAATGATATGTTTAATTATATCATTAATACCTAAACTGAGAGAAATTGATATGTCAGGTGGGCAGTTTACCTGGTCTAATAACCAGGCTGTTCCTACCTTAGAAAAGCTTGATAGATTTCTTGTCAGTAAAGAGTGGGAGTTACTTTTCCCACTCACTACTGTTCACAAGCTGTCCAGAGAGATTTCTGATCACAGTCCAATCATCTTGGATACAATGGAAGGCAGGGAAAATCAAAACAAGGAGTTCAGATTTGATAAAAGATGGTTGAAAGAGGAAAACTTCCTACCAAAAGTTTATAGAATCTGGTCACAGCCAGTTAGAGCAAGAGATAGTCTCTCTTGCTTTCAGCAGAAATTGAAAAATCTAAAGAAATTTCACAAAGGCTGGGGTGCAAATATCAGAGGATGAGACATTAAAAAGAAGAAGGAGCTCACTCAGGAGCTTGTAGATCTGGAAGTTGCTGAGGAAATTATGAATCTTTCTTTTGAACAAGCAAAGAGGAAGTGTATAGTCCAGGAGGAACTTTTGTTGATTTATGAAAAGGAAGAAGACTTCTGGAAACAAAGAAGCAGAGATCAGTGGCTGTTAAAAGGTGATAACAATACTGAGTATTTTCATAGATGTGCTAACGGGCAAAAGAGGAAAAGAACAATCTTCTCTTTACAGAATGGTTTGGAAACTGTTCAGGGTACACCTGATTTGTTAGCTCATGCAACTTCCTTTTATAAAGATTTGTTTGGCCCCCAGCAGATGTCCTAGGCCAGACTGAGAGATGATGCTTGGTCTGATTCTGAATGTTTGAGTGAGTCTGATAGGAGGGAGATGGACCTACCTTTCTCTGATGAGGAAGTGAAAGAGGTAATTGATCAGATGGAAAATAATAAAGCTGCTGGGCCTGATGGTTTTCCCATTGATTTTATCAAAGCTATTGGGAGATAATCAAGAATGACCTGATGCAAATCTTTGATGATTTTTATCATCACAGAATTAATCTCTAGAGAATCAATTATGGTGTTATCACTTTGATTCCAAAAGGGGAAAATGCTAACATAATTCAGAAATACAGGCCTATTTGTTTACTCCAGGTGTTGTTTAAAATTTTCACCAAAACCTTGACTGTCAGATCTGAAACTTATATGTTGAAAATCATACATCACTGTCATACTGCTTTCATAAGGGGTAGATTCGTCACTGATGGAGTAATGCTGCTTCAAGAAATCCTGAGAGAGACCAAAGTGAAGAAACAACAGGGTGTGGTCTTGAAAATTGACTTTGAAAAAGCCTATGATAAGGTGAATTGGAATTTTCTCCTAGACTGTTGTAGACAGAAAGGGTTCAGTGAGAAGTGGCTGACCTGGATTAGGAATGCTGTGACTAGAGGTACTCTCAGTGTGAAGGTCAATGATTGTGTTGGTCCTTATTTTGCCAGTCATAAAGGTGTCTGACAAGGGGAACCTTTTGCTCCTTCTCTGTTCAATGTGGCTGTAAATTGTCTGGCCAAAATGATTAATATTGCTCAGCAAAATGGTTTGATCTCTGGCTTGGCAGATCATGTGATAGATGGAGGGTGTGCTATTCTTCAATATGTTGATGATACAATTCTGTTTATCAAAGATGATATTGAATGTGCCAGGAATTTGAAGTTACTTCTGTATACCTTTGAAAGCATGTCTGGTCTGAAAATCAACTTTGAGAAAAGTGAAGTTCTGCTGATTCAAGATGATGAGGAGAAATTGTTGTTTTTTGCTGATCTCTTTAATTGCCAAATTGGGTCTTGGCCTATCAAATATCTAGGCACACCAGTTTGTGCTAGAAGAACTATAGTGGCAGAGATGAAATTTGTAGAGGAAAAAGTACAACAGGGAATGGAAGGCTGGATGGGTGGTGCCATGTCAATTGGAGGAAGAGTAACAAAGATTGAGGCTTGTCTCTCGACCAGTGCAGTTTACCAGATGTCCATGCGTTTGTTACACAAGTCTAACATTGAAGGTATGGAAAAACCTATCAGGTCCTTTCTCTGGGCAAGTTACAGAGGAAGAAGAAGATATCATTTGGTGAAATGGAAGTTGATCTGTACTCCTAAAAGTAAAGGTGGCTTAGGAATCAAGAATTTGTTCAGATTTAACATAAGTCTAATGTGCAAATGGTGGTGGAAGTTAGAACATGATACAGGGCCATGGCAAGATTTTATGTGGAAAAAATATCTGCCTAATTCTTAGCTAAACACAAACAGCATGATTCCCCACTTTGGATTGATATGTTAAAAGTAAAGGACATCTATCTCAGTGGGAGATCTATGAAGGTCAACAATGGAGAGAGAACTCACTTTTGGGAGGATACCTGGTGTGACTCTGTTCCTTTAAAGGATAAATACCCTCTTCTATATAATCTGTGTGATGATGCAGCAGGAGGTGATCAGGAAGCTGCTGCTGGGAGTGATGGTGTTGCTCCTCAGTAATTGTCTCCCGCGCGGGGAATCTGAATCTGGGCGAGCTCTTTTGGCTTTTGACTGTAATGTTGTCAAGCTGTTGCCGTTCAAAACCTCTAAGTCCTAGTTATGCTAGCTTTAGGCGGCGTTTTTATTTCCTGCATAGAACTAGACTCTGCAAAAGACTCGTTTATTTTGTTGAACTTCTGTAGCTCTGGTTTCCGTTTCTTAATGGAAATTTGAGCCCCCCTGGGGGTTATCGCGGTTAAAAAAAATGTGCGCACCTAGTAGTTAGCAAAAGACAGATGCTCACAAATAGGAAAATGCTTAGAATCAGCCCACCGATCACCGCGCGGTGATCGGTTGCCCTTCACGCCCTACGATCCTCCATTGATCGACCGTCCCCAACGTCACCATGTCACCCGCATTAAAGGATGTACAAGTTAACATTTTCTCTCTCCCAGAGCATAGGCAGAGAAGGCAACTCGCGAGGTAATTCTCCTCTCTTGACAACGGCAACGTAGCAAAGCGGCCTGAGCGGCCGGAGCGAGATCTTCTCCGACGGATCCCCGCCGGTGACGAGGCCTATGCCTCCCAGGTCAGCCTCCTCCCAGCATCCCATGGCTGCGGGAGATCTGAGATATCCAGCCGATTCAAGCTAGGACGATGATGAACTGATGGGAATGGGTACGTGATTGTCGGATCTACTGCCAATGAAGCTCCGACGAGCTAGATTCATGGCCAGTGGCGCTGAATCCATGAACCAAGGCCGACATGGATGGGAATTTTGAGAAACAGGTATGTGATGTTGCATATAGGGCCACCCGATATGTTGTAAACGCCAACATGATATGTTGTGAAAGATTATAAGAAATGTTTACAAATATTTTGTACAAGTGATTTTGAAATGTAACAAACTCGTGTGATATTTGTTGTGAATGCATACGGCAAATTTTGCATTTTCATGGCGTCTACTGGAAGTCTATTTCCTCTGATTTTTGGACGATGTTTGAAATACTGCAAATATGCAATTATTTTTTGTTATAATAGTCTGTGTGTTTTGTTGAAATAGATGGTGATTCTTGTTGTCAAACAAATTGGTAGAAAACAATGTTGTCAATTACCTTTTTTCCATTTGTTAAAAATTAAATGGTTTGTTGTGGTAATAGTTTGCAAATTTTATTGGATTGTTGGAAATTTTTGTTGTAAATTAATCTATAGCAAAAACTAATGTTGTTTATCATTTTTTATTGTAGCATTTTACCTCTGTTAGATGTTACGATGTTTTGTTGTAATAGTGTATTTTTTCTGGTATACGGGGTGAGAATTTTTTGTTGCAAAACTCTTGGGTGTTGTTGCAAATCGTTACGGTGGCATTTTTATGTAACTATCATGATTCTCGAGGGCAACTGGATATACCCCTTCGTTTTAACTGAAGAAGCCAGGACTGCGGGCCAATTTCACAAAAAATGAGAGGCTAAAATGCAAAACTATGTCGCTTCTTGTTTTTGACCATCGTATCACGATCTAATGGCTCAGAGTGTGACCGATTTTGCCAAAATTCAGCTGACAGACGCCTAGCGTCGCCCTAAAAAATACTATAAGATGTTATTATAGCTGATATTCTTATATTGGTTTATTGGTTATGATAAAATTTTATATCATGAGATGGAGGGAGCGCCATATTTGTTGATAAAAGAAGATACTCCCTCTGATAAGAAAAGAATTTTGGATGATTTAGTGTAATTTAATATAAATATTGTACTAAGCTATTGGAGGGAATACCTATTACAATCAGCCTCTACACCAACAATATATCAAGAACAAGTTGAGACATAAAAAATTGCAAACAGACAAAAGAGAAAAAAAAAAGACCTCGCAATTGTTGAAGTGTATAAGTGGATTGTACTAGCCCTTTCCATCAGTTCGGACTTTTGGTTGCGTTGGCTAGTGCATGAAGCTTGACATGGTATCAGAGCCCAGGGTCTCGAGTTCGAGTCCTGGTTTTTGCAATTTATTGTAAAAATTGTTGTTGCCCCCCTTTGTGTCCACGTGTTGACTTTCTCTTCTCTCGTTTGTGTCCACGTGTTGACTTTCTCTTCTCCTATCTGTGTCCACATGTTGACTTTCTCTTCTCCTGTCACACGTGAGTGGGGGTGTTGAAGTGTATAAGTAGATTGTACTAGTCCTTTCCATTAGTTCGGACTTTTGGTTGAGTTGGTTAGTGCTGAAGCTTAACTGCCGTAATGATAGACCAGTCGAAGAAGCTGAACCCCAACCACCACAAAATACAACCCCTTACAGAAGAGGTTCTCCAAATGAGACGTCTCCAAGAAGAAAACAATGCACCAATACCATCGTCGCCCAATGAAATGAAGGTTGTAGATTTTCACCTAGGAGGAAATCTGAAATTTCAAACAATGCCTTCAATAAGGATCCACATTGTAAGGTACAACCAATAAAGACCACACCTTGGGTTTTCACTCCGGATATCAAGACAATAGGTATTCAAAGAGCACCACCGAAAGTGATGTCTCAAATGTTGCTGCTTTCACCTGTCCAGGCCGCTGCTGCAAAGCATCAACTACTAGGCTCAAATGCAAGTGTTTGATTCGGATAGGAACACCGACTGCAGTTGTACCCGCACAACAACATGGGAAGGAATGTCTTAAGCCCATCCAAGACTATGCTTCCGCCAAACCTTATGCCTTCTAATCATAAATGTCTTGACATTCCCACCTTCGCCAACACCATAGGAAATTGCAGACATCGACATGTCCCATGGTGTCAACAGAAATTAGAAGTTCACGCCTTGTCCCATTGGAGCCCCTAATAATCTCCAAGAGCAGGAATCACTATAGCACAATTCGATAAGTTTTGAGTGTTGAACCCAAAGAGGAGCTAAAGATAAACTATCTATTTTCTAAACCCCTATAACCAAATTGTATGGCTCTTTGTGCACTGCAAGAAACTTAAATATGAATTTTTTATCCTACTAACTAGAAAGCTATAAATAAAAACAACTAAGTCTACAACTGGAGATAAAGGGTCGCTTATACAAGGTTGATTGATGAAGGTATCTCAAGTGATAAAATGTTATGGCAAATGGCTATTTCATTCATTTTGGTTGTCATGATTAGTGAAGCAAATAATGTTATATACTAGCTAGATTCGTAAGTACTAAATATTGTAAAGCATAAAGAACTTGATGATTAAAACCACGGGCCTAGAATCTAGCTTATAATGGGTTAATTAAGGATATATGTCTATCATCGACACATCTAACCATCACATCTAACTTTTATTAAGATAGTATATGTTTCTTCTAGAGAGGGGGTATAAATAGGTGAAGTCGTTCTTGTGTAAATACACCCCTAGTGATTGATCCCAAGGTTGTTTCCATCCAAGAAAGGGAATTATTAAGACATAAAGTCCAACCAACGCTATAATTTTCAAGGTCCCTATAGATTTATCATCATGTTGATTAATCGGTTACTAATGGTCATGTGTCTAAGAAGCGGGACACCGTTTCAATCACTCTAGTGCTCCCTAACCACCAACACATGCAACAGTGAAAACCTTATGCGTCCTCCAGTATATAAGTGCACATTGGTACATAAGACCATCATAGAAGATAACAAACTATTTCAGCATAGCCATGAACAAGTTGCTACTCCAAACTACAAACAGATTGCACTCAACATCATGTTTTCCAAGAGATTCCAATGGGAAGATGGAGAGGATTAAGAGATTCCAGTGGGTAGATGATGATGAGAATGCCGGAAGGGGGTGGAGCCACTTGGAGGCGATTCCAGTAGTGGTCCCCCCATCGATCGCTATAGATGGCAGGCTATAGACTCTTTGTTTATGTGTTTCTGATCTCCGCCTCAGTGTGTCAAAAGATCGTGATTGGGAGACTTTTTATATATGATTTTAGGTTAAGACGAAGGAATAGATATAAACCGGATGGCATCGGGCGCTCGAGGGCAAAGTTGCGCCTACTGGCATGGCATTGGGCGCTCGAGATCGTGATATCCTGCTCTCTCAGCCCTCAACCTCCTGATATCCCATTTTAGCTCATCGGATGTGTCCTGGAAATTTCGAAGCATGCTCTTTGACCTTTCCCTTTTTTGAGTCTTGTATCTCCTCAAAAGAAATACTAACAAAAGGTTTTTCAACCAAACATAATTAGAACGAAAATAAATGGAAAATATTGGACGTGTTTAACATCTAGAAGGTCTGTGAAACATAAAAATATGAAAAAGCGGGGTTTCCTGTTTTGCATAGTTAAAACAAAAATTAAGGGGATTGTTTAGAAAATATCTAGCATCAATGAAAAACATGTGCATGTCCTCAGTAAACTATCAAATATTAAGGAATATGATCTAATAAAATTAAATTTCATGGATGCATTTTACATGCATCACCATGCTATCCTTGTTAGTTGTTTTGTTCTCTTATCTCGTTTTCGTATTTCACCTTGTGATTCTATCACATTGTGCGGCCAGACAATAATGGGCGTAGTATATCGAGAGGACCTAGAGTGTATCTTCCATCATCAAGAGAAGATCCCAGTATCGAACAAATGAGTTCCTAGACATACATTTCTGAAGAACCTATAGATCACTGTTATAACCACCTAGTAATAGTGACGTTTTGAGGGCATGTTTTTGGAGCAGTTGTTGGATGGTGGAGGAAAGAGGTGGATTGGTGCACATCTACCGCATCGATGACGGTAAGTCTCAGCAGCATGGTGCAGCGGAGTCTCGGTGATGTATGTGCCTTGATGGACTCGCATAGGAAGGGGGCACCATCTAGCATCGTGGTGACGTTGGTGGCAAGATTGGTGAGAGGTTTCAATTCGGTCTAGCGCTTCGGAGATGGGTTGATGGAAAGAGGTGGCGGTGACCTCTGGAGTTTGCGCACAAAGCGCGTTCTTTGGATTGTACCAGGAGTCGACGATGGCGTTGGCTGACGCACAAGGCCTTGTCTGATCCTTTATGCGTTTGTATTAGTTTGGTGGTGCTTTGACACCTTTTTGGTGCCTTCATCTTCAATGATCTATGTAAGACCTTTGGCCAGTCTTTGTTGAATAAATAAAATAAAAGCAGGTCGTATGCATCTCTTTGATGCAGAGGCTGGGGCTGCCCCATTTCAAAATAAAGTTAGGATGACGTTTGATAACCTTCAAAGTAAATATTCTGTTTTGAAGGTACTCAATACTCTCATGATTTTGGAACGCGAGCATACATTAACATTGTCATGATTAATTGATTATACTAACTGACGAGGGGTTAACTCGACAAATGTCCTAGATGAAGGACTTAGGATCGGGGAGATAGGGCGTCGGATGAACTCAAAGGTGAAATCAGTAAAACAAGGTGGCTATGAAAGTAAACGTGGGTGTAAAACCTGGCTTGCTTTCAATCTGTCCCACACCGTCCCCTCCTGGCCCTTATATATAGGTGGCCAGGTCTCAAGGATCGGGTGGGATCCGATACAAATTACAATATCGACATACGACATGAACTCATATTTCGACTAGTATTACAATTGGGCCTAGCTTAACGGGCCTCAGGGGTACTCAACTGACGGGCTCTATTATCTATACCCTTGTCAGTAGCCCCTGAGATTCTACCGGAACTACAGATTCGGGTTGAATCTCTAATCTTTAAATCTTCGACTCGATTAATTCTTCGACTTCTTCATATCTTCAAATCTTCGACTTTGTCTGTCGACTTATTTTCATTATAATACCTCGCAAGGGGTTTTGATGAACAAGCCTGACAACTCTGACGGATTAAGAGGCCAGTTAACTGCCGGAACAGATACTTGTCACCTACTTCAAATTCAATCCCCTTGGACTTGAATTCGGGAAACCGGTCAAACCCATTCCTTTCCCGCATTTAGGACTTACAAAAAAGAATCCCAGTGGTTCTCAGGGTACCCAGTGCGTCCACCAGGATTTTTCTTTGCGTCGTAGAAACGGATTCATACCAGCAGAGCGCATCCATGTGCGTATACCGGGCCACACAGGACGGATCCTAGGGTCTTACCTTCATGATATATTTCAATCACGGCATTCGAATTTCGTCGCGATGACACAACTCGAGAATCATATGTCGCAGCCTTGTTTGACTGATTCGCCGCACAAAATATTCGGGTTATATAACCATGATTAATAAAAACTCACTCCCGATGGTAGTAAAAACATTCATCAATTCTTTTTTCGTCTTCTTTGCTCCAGTACTCATGAATAAACATTGTCGGGTGCGCGCTCAGCGCTCCCGATGGTAGTAGCCCCCGAGGCTATAGTCAAAAAAATTCTTTTTTCGAGTATAGGCTCAAGTATATTGTACCCACCTGTAACCTTTAGTTTAGAATTTTTTTAATGATAATATCGTCGGGTGCGTGCTCAGCGCTCCCGATGGTAGTAGCCCCCGAGGCTAGAGTCGAATATTTTTCGGGTATAGACTCCAAGACTGACCCCTTTACTGACTTTTGTTGTATTCTCTTTCATCCTTTACTCGCAAACCATCATATTCAATAATCATCGAGTATATACATCCACCGTGTTATCGTTGGCCTTGTAACTACTTCATGATGTCAGTAGCCAAATCTCATTATACGTCAATTTGACTGAGCGCTGACCGTTTTGTGGGCAGCGTGGTAATTTTATATTTTCCCCGCCCGTTAGTGTGCTACTGTTTCCTCTCCTTACACCACGTCTCAGCCCACATTCCTTCACCGTGAAGGTATATAAGGGGAGAATGGGGAATTGTACTGTTTACCAGCTCCTTGCTTCCGCCGCCGCCACCATTGCAGCAATCTTTGTGCACTTCCGACCTTCTGCATAGCCCCCGTGCGCAATTTGTAGGTGCGCGTCAAGCATTTGGCGGAGAAAAACAAGATGGTCAAGGGGAAAGCTGTGAATGCCGCTACGAGCTGGGTACCTTCTGCTTTCACGCAGAAGGATCTAGACAAGGCCAAAGCAGACGGCCTCATCTCCGATAGTGACTCAGTCATCTTCCCCAGCACCGAGCGGATCCCCAAGCCCCAAAGCAGCTTCCGGGTGATGTTTCTTGCTTTCCTTCTTCGCGGTCTTTCTCTTCCTTCCCACGAGTTCCTTCGTGGGCTTCTTTATATGTACGGTGTGCAGCTTCATCAGCTCACACCAAATTCCCTTCTTCATATCGCCTGCTTTATAACTCTTTGCGAGTCGTTTTTGGGGATCGAACCCCATTTTACTCTCTGGAGGTCCCTCTTTTGGCTCCGCCCCAGCGTCTCCTTATCGAAAAAACCTGAGCTGGGTAGAGCTGTCATCTCTGTTCGTGCTGAATCTCAATACCTGGAATTTTCCATGGCTGCATCAGTACAAGGTTGGAGGACCAAATGGTTTTACATCAAAGACCGTCAGGTCTCTTCCTCCGACGAGTACGGCCTCGCCCCCTTTGATGCCTCCCAGGAGTTGAAGAAATTGTCATCGTGGGATTCGCTTCCTACAGATGTTGAGATGGAGGAGATTGCACCACTCCTGACCCGCATCCAAGTTCTGAAAGAAGGTAGAGGAGGCGCTCTATCGGGTACCCAACTCATGGCGTTCTTCATACAACGTCGAGTTCAACCCCTGCAACACCATCTTTCCAAGCTGTTGACCTTTTCTGGCTTGGGAGATTCTTCTTGAGTATGTGAAGATCTGATGGAGAAGAAAGATGTCGACAGGCGGGTCAGAACTCTTACCACTCTTACTAGGGATCATGTGATTGCGGAATGGGCCGCTAATCATTTTGACTCCGAGCACCCCTTGCCTGCGGTATGTTCTCTTTGTATATCAACCTTTGCCTTTTCACTTTCTTGCTACTGTTAGTTTGCTCGTCTTGATAGTTTTATTGACTTACTTATGTACAGACCCATCAATTCCTTGTTTCATGTCCACCTATTCCCGAGGAAGGACCTATTCCGGCGGATCTAGTTGCTGCTTCATCCGAAGCCCCCGAGGCTGAGGAGATTCAGGACGGAGATGATGCCGAAGAATCACAAGAAGAGACCAGTTCGACGATGTCGCCTCCTCCTGCGCTTTCTAAAGATCTTGGCATGGACACGAAGAGGAAGCGCATCGAGGAGCTTGCTTCTTCGAGTACCTCTCTGCTCAGAGAATTGTGGCCGGAGAAGCCCCTGGTCTAGAAGGGGGAGTAGAACTTTTCGACCTCTTGGACTCGTAAGTATTTTGCCAACTCTATGCTTTTTTACTTGCTTTCCTCCTTTCCAGTTGTGTAAAATCTCTTTCCTTTGGCTTTCTTTGTAGTGACGACGAGGACCCGAAAAGGGATGCTGCCATTGCTCCTTCTGTCGAAAATATGAATGCTGATGGATCCCCTACGTAGGAAGTTGAGCCCACCGCGAAGTCCCCAAAGGCTCCCAGAGCTTCTGTCAAGAAAGTTTCTGTGGCTCGGGGCACCAAGCGTTCGAAGAACTCGAAGGAAACCGACATTTCCCTTGAACCCCATGAGTCCAGGAGCTCTCCTGATGATGTGCGTGGTGATTTTTCTCTTGTTGCCTTTTGTTCCTTGCGTGATCCTTATGCTTACGTTCTTTTTCCTTGGCAGATCTTGATGAAGAAATTTATCACTTTGGGCACTGAATGTGCCGAGTATTTGAAATTTACTAAAGCTTCCGAAGGTAGTCTTTTTGCCTTTACTTTGCTTATCTCAAGCACCTTTCTTTGCTTCTTTATCATACTCATCTTCTCCTATTTTTTACTATAGATGCCTTGGCGACAGCTAATGCTCGTATTTCATCCCTGGAAGCTGAACTCGAGGCCTCCAGGAGAGCTTTTGACGCTGCCACTGCTACCAAAACCAGTGTTGAGAAGTCCTCTAAGTCAGCACTGGATAAGGTTAAGAAAATGGAAAAATCCCTGGCTGATTTGAAGAAAGAGCGGACTCAGCGAGATCAAGCTGTGGCTTTACGCCTTAATAAGATGTCGACTCCTGCTGGAGGTAAATACCATGCCTTTTCCTCTCCTTTGCTTGAGTTGCTTATTCTTATACTCCACTGATGTATCTTTGTTTCCTCGACTATATAGAACATACTGGGATTCCTTCGACTTCTGCGCAACCAGATGACGACTCTCTTATGGCTGCGGTTAGTCTGCTGGAGGCGAACTGGAATTCCATCCAAGAGATCTTCGAATTGGCTAGCCGCGTTCTTACACAGATTTTCATCGGTTTGTGGCCAAATCAAAAGGTGGGTGATACGTCTCAAACGTATCTATAATTTTTGATGCTCCATGCTTGTTTTTTACACCATTTGCTTAGTGTTTTGTTACACTTCGTGGCACTTTTATGCATTTTCTGGAACTAACCTATTAACAAGTCGCCACAGTGCCAGTTCCCTATTTTCTGCTGTTTTTGTGTTTCAGAAAAGTTACACAGGAAATATTCTCGGAATTGGACGAAACAAAAGCCGAACATGCAGAAATTCACCGAAGCTTCCAGAGAACCAAAGAGGAGACAGAGTTGGGCCACGAGGGCCCCACACAACAGGGCGGCGCGGCCTGGCCCCTGGCCGCGCCCCCTATGTGTGACGGCGCCTCGGCCCACTCCTGACGTTGCCCCTTCGCCTATAAAGACCCCTCGACGGGAAATACCTAAGGACCCGATCACTTTTCCAAAACACATCGCGATCCGCCGCCGCCGTCGACCCGAAGATCGGGAGGGTCCAGAAGCTCTTCCCGACACCCTACCGGAGAGGGGAATCGCCACCAGAGGTCTTCTTCGTCGCCATGCTTGCCTCTGGCGCGATGAGTGAGTAGTCTACCTTGGACTATGGGTCCATAGCAGTAGCCAGATGGTTGTCTTCTCCACCATGTGCTTCATGTTTAGATCTCGTGAGCTGCCTTACATGATCGAGATCACCGTTATGTAATTCTACATGTTGTGTTTGTTCGGATCCGATGAATATTGGTGTTATGATTGAGTTGATGTACTGAAATTTATCTTATGTTATCTCTATGTTGTTTATGATCTTGCATGCTCTTCGTTGTTAGTAGCTATCTTGGCCGAGTAGTTGCTAGTGACTCCAAGAGGGGGTATTTATGCTCGATAGTGGGTTCATGCCTCTATTTAATCTAGGGGAGTGACAGAAACCTCTAAGGTTGTAGATGTGCTGTTGCTACTAGGGGGAAAACAACATTCATATGCTCAAGGGCATATGCTTTGTTTACATTACACACTTTGCTTAATGCAATTATCTGTTGTTCGCAACTTAATACTTGTGGAGTTCTCGGATTGATTCGCCACAAGTGGATTATTAGTCATAGATGCAGTTGGATGGCGGTCTATATATCTTGTTGTAATGCCCAGAGTAAATCTCATAGTGATCCTCTCATCATATGCACGTTGTCTTTATTCTATCAATTGCCCAACTGTAATTTGTTTACCCAGCATGTGTTATTTTATCTTATGGAGAGACACCACTAGTGAACTGTGGACCCCGGTCCTATTTCCTTTATATTGCTATCACCTGTTTACTTTACTCGCACTGTTTACTTTACTCGCATATTACTATTGCTTTCCACTCGATACGCTCATACCATTTGTTTCAAGCAAACCGGTGAGATTGACAACCTCATCGTAAGTTGGGAAAAAAAGTATTTGGTTGTGTTGTGTGCAGGTTCCACGTTGCTACTGGTTGAAGACGGCTAACAAGTAATCGTTAACGGCGCCCTTGTTAGAGCATCACGCAGCTAGTGGGCATCACCTTCAGTCGTATTTCGTCCTCCTACTGGATTGATAACCTTGGTTTCTTACTGAGGGAAAAACTTGCTGCTATATTCATCACACCTTGCTCTTGGGGTTTCCAACTGGCCGGTCATTTACTTCATTAATTACACGCCAACAAGTTCTCTGGCACTATTCATCACCGCGCCATTGATACGTCTCAAACGTATCTATAATTTTTGATGCTCCATGCTTGTTTTTACACCATTTGCCTATTGTTTCGTTACACTTAGTGGCACTTTTATGCATTTTCCGGAACTAACCTATTAACGAGTTGCCACAGTGCCAGTTCCCTGTTTTCTGCTGTTTTTCTGTTTCAGAAGTGATACATAGGAAATATTCTCGGAATTGGACGAAACAAGTTCCTGAAGTCTTATTTTTCCGGGGAGCATCCAGACATCCGAAGAGAGGAAGGAGAGGGGCCACAGGCCTCCCTCACACAGGGCTGGCGCGGCCCAGGCCCTGGCCACGCCGCCCCTGTGTGAGGAGCCCCTGGCCGCCCTCTCACGACGCCCCTTCGCCTATATAAAGCCTCGGGACGGAAAACCCTAAGGGAGTCGGCAATTTTCCAAAAACAGTTCCGCAGCTTCGCCGCCATCGTCGACGAATTTTGGGGGACATAAGTCTCTGTTCCGGCACCCTGCCGGGACGGGGAAGTGCCCCCGGAGCCATCTCCATCGGTCTCCATCGCCGTCTCCGCCGTCTCCATCGACCTCACCGCCATCTCCATCAACCTTGATGTCTCCTATGATGAGGAGGGAGTAGTTCATCCCCGGGGCTAAGGGCTCTACCGGTAGCTATGTGGTTCACCTCTCTCTCCCATGATGTGATCTTTATGTGATCGTGAGCTTTGTATCATGTTGAACAAGTACATGTTATTATTCAGATATTTTGTGTACTCTAGCAATGTTATTAAAGTAATCTATTCCTCCTGCTATGGTGTAACGGTGACAGTGCGTGCATCATGGTGGTACTTGGTTTAGGCTATGATTGTGATCTCTTGTGGATTATGAGAATAATTATTGCTATGATAGTTTGAGTGATCTATTCCTCCTTTCATGGTGTAATGTTGATAGTGTGTGCACCGTGTTAGTACTTGGTTTAAGTTGCAATGATTTCTATCTTGAATTGTGATTTGATTTGGATATCTCTATGAGTGGTGTTTGTCAAGTACTTGATAAACTTTAAGGGGTGCTTCTGTAGCCACTGCACAATGATTAGTGTTATTCAATAGGAGAGTAATTCAGAGTGCCTTAGCAAAGAGAAGTTACTTGTTCAGTCATGTTATATTGTTGGGAGTGTGTCCACTAGTGAAAGTATGATCCCTAGGCCTTGTTTCCAAGCTTTGCATACCGTTTACTTGCTATTTTGTTACTTGTTTGCTCGCAGCGATATTTATTTCACATCACGTTTGCTACTTATAATCATCTATACCACTTGTATTTCACTATCTCTTCGCCGAACTAGTGCACCTATACATCTGACAAGTGTAGTGGGTGTGTTGGGGACACAAGAGACTTTCTGTATCGTAATTGCAGGGTTGCTTGAGAGGGATAGCTTTGACCTCTAACCTCCCTGAGTTCGATAAACCTTGGGTGATCCACTTAAGGGAAACTTGATGCTGTTCTACAAACCTCTGCACTTGGAGGCCCAACAAGTGTCTACAAGAATAGAAGTGCGTAGACATCAAGCTCTTTTCTGGCGCCGTTGCCGGGGAGGTAAGGTAAAAGGTACTCACATCCTTTGGCTACTAAGTCTTTTAGTTGCTAGTGAGTGCTCAGAGTTATTTCCTTTAGATTCTGCAATTACATCTTTTTTTTTCTTGTTTTTATTTTCACTAGTTAGGCTTAATGGAAAACAATGAGTTCTTTAGTCTTTTTCCTGAGTTTAGATATGAAGTGTTTGAAGAGAAAATTGAAAAACCTTTGGAGCTTAATTTGCATGCTAATAGTGATGTTAGTATGATTGCTTTGAACACTGTTATTACTAATGCTATAGAAAAGTCTAAGCTTGGGGAAGATGGTTTTGTTAAGCATGATATTTTTAGTTACCCAGCTTTAGTGGAGAAAATTTGCTCTGATGATATTTTATCTCCCATATATGATGTTCCTTCTTATGATGATATGTTTGAAGAATATGCTTTGCGAAATAGTTGTTCTCTAGCTTGTGATGATACTAAACCTCTAGTTTATGATGGCTATGATGATGAGCATAATATTTTCAGTTCACCTACTATTGAGGATAAAATTAGTTATGATTACAATATGCCTCCTATTTATGATGATTATGGTGATGAGAATAATTATTCTATTGAATTTGCTCCTACTACTATTGTTCCTGTGGTAAGTATTAATTCTTCTATGCATGTGGCTCATGATAGAGATGCTTTATGTGATAGTTATATTGTTAGTTATATTCATGATGCTGCTGAAAGTTATTATGAGAGAGGGAAACATGGTTTGATGAATCTCAACAATATTGATTTTCCCCTCTTTATGTTGCAATTCTTGAAGTTCTACTTGTTTTGCCTTCCTATGCTTTTTGCTTTGCGCTTTTATGACTTGTCTCTTTACAAGACTATTTTTCACAGGAAGTGGTTCAGATATAAATGTTTTTCACATTTGCTTTTTGATGCTCTCTATTGCTTTAAGTTCCTATATGGCGCCTTTGCCTCAAGCTTTTATATGGCGCCCACGTGAGCATCTTTGCAAATTACTGCGCCTAGCTCAAAGGCGTTAAAGAAAAGCACTCTTGGGAGATAACCCATTGTTTTATTTTCAGTAATTTTTCTTTTATTTGAGTCTTGGAAGTCATTACTACTGTAATGACCACTCCTTATCTTGTTTATTTCGTTTTTGTGCCAAGAGAAGCCTCTAATTCGAGTGAGGTAAAGATTTGGGGATGTTGCTGTCCTGAAACTGTTTTCGGTGCTGCACCGTAAAAATTTGTGAAAATTCTCTGTATATATTTTGGACCTGTGATTTCTTGTGCATATGCCCCAGGTTATATCCAAACTTTCATTAGTTGAACACTTTTTGATTTGAGCAACAGAAAACCCTCTAAAAATTCGACCTTTGTCAGCTGTTCTGTTTTGACAGATTTCTGCCAATATTTGTGTTTGCCACTTTATCGCTTTCTTTTTGAGTCCTTTTGATTATAGAACTTTTGGGGAAGTTGCTACAGTAGTATATACTTAATATGTGGTGGTTTTAGGTTGAAACCTGAAGCAAAAAGGGTTGATTATATGTTATGCTTACACTAATGTTGCTAATAGAATTGTGTTTAGTTTTGTATGAAGGAAGTTTTCAAGTGTAGGGATTGGAGAATGATGAGATGAGTTGAAGAATGGACAAAAGCTCAAGCTTGGGGATGCCCATGCATCACCCCAAGAAATATCCAAGAAGTACAAGCGTCAAAGCTTGGGGATGCCCCCGAGGCACCCCTTCTTCATCGGCAAAAATCAGGTCACCTTTCAAAACACTATATTTTTATTGCTTCATGCACTATGTGTTTTTCTTGGAGCGTCAGTTGTTTTAGTTTTCTTAGTTAGTTTAGTTTTGTTTGCTGCAATAAATGGTTAGATCACATCATGTTTCTTTTGGAGGATATGAACTCGCTTTTCATTTGCCAAGAACACTCCGTTTTCACTCTTATCGTTCATCGAGTGTTCTTCTTTTTCTGCTACTGCTTTTGGTTTTCGTTTTCGCCTTGATTTGCGTTCAGATCTTGCCATATCTTTTCATCAAGGTGTATTTTTGCCTCTGATCTTTATTGGTTTTCATCAAAAGAGGTGTTTATAAAAATTTCAAATGGTGTTGGAAAAGAGAAAAAGCTTTGTGCAAAATAGTGGTACAAGAAGGAGCTTGTGTAGACTGCGGCTTAGGCTTTTTCATGTCATGCTCGATGTCTTTTTGATAGTATGCTTAGTGGTTTTGCTGTAGCATGACTTGTCTCAAATAACTGAGATTGCTTAATGAGCCTTTGAAAAAATCATGCGTTGTTTTTATTGTATGGAAGCATTATTTTGGTTTTTCCTTGATGCTTTATTTGGGTTGACTTGGCGCATGCTCACACATGTTAGACTCTTACAAAGTCGCCAATACCTTCATGATCATTTAGTTTTTGACTTTTGATGCCATCTTATGCTTCTTTTAATGTCGCTTTGTCGCTTTGCATGATTATGGCCGTTATTGCTCTCTTAGTTGGTCGCTCCCAGTCTTTTGCTAGCCCTCATTTTGTACTGAGTATGAGCTCTACTCGTGCATCCAACTTCCTAAAACCAAGTTTGCCATTGTGTCCACTATAAATTCCTATGCATGGTATTTGTAAGCCATTCCAAGTAAATTTTCATGTGCTACCTTTCAAAAACCTTTCAAACACTTCTCGTTTTGTGACACTGTTTTCAGCTCATGGGGACGTAGTGGTCGGATTTGCTATCTTCCATATTGCTTATTCCAAAAAGAAAAAAAAAAGAGAAAAAAGAAAGAAAAAAGGCACTCCTCCATGGTATGTGAATGTTGGTGGGCACCCGATGGAATCGGTTAGCCATGGTTTGTGAAAGGAAAAAAGGTGGGGAGGAGTGCCAAGTTTTATAAAAAGAGCACAAAAGTGCCAATCTCTCTCTCAAAAACTTGCTTTATTTTTGTATGGAAGATAGTAAGAACCCCATTGCCAGTCGTTGACAAAGACAACCACCTCTCAAAACCAATTTTTATCTCTCTGTTTTACAAATGAAAAGCTCTAGCACATGTTTAAATCACTGCTTCCCTCTGCGAAGGGCCTTTCTTTTACTTTTATGTTGAGTCACCACCTTCTTTCTTTATGCACCATTAAGAGAGCATAGTTGTCATTCTTAGTGTGATATGCATTGTCCCAAAGTTCATTGATTGATTCATGATGATTGGTTTCACTTGTTCTTAAATTATTTGTATCTAGTTGCCCTCTTAAACTTTGAGGTGTCCTATGCATTTATGTTTTGCTCTCTTTGAAGGACAAGCTGAAAACCTCTTGCATGTTTTCCTTATGATTTGAACACACGTTTGACTTTCATTGTTTCATTATCATGATCTTTTGTTTGTGTTCATTTGCATGTTTACAACATGGTTGCTAAGTTCTTATTGTCATGATTATATCTTCATGCCCATGTTTTAAGTTCTATTGATCCCAGCTCACCAATGCTTACATACATGATCAAGATTGTGTAGGTGCATGTCACCTCAAAAATTATTCTTTTGTTATCACTTACCTACTCGAGGACGAGCAGGAGTTAAGCTTGGGGATGCTGATACGTCTCAAACGTATCTATAATTTTTGATGCTCCATGCTTGTTTTTACACCATTTGCCTATTGTTTCGTTACACTTAGTGGCACTTTTATGCATTTTCCGGAACTAACCTATTAACGAGTTGCCACAGTGCCAGTTCCCTGTTTTCTGCTGTTTTTGTGTTTCAAAAGTGATACACAGGAAATATTCTCGGAATTGGACGAAACAAGTTCCTGAAGTCTTATTTTTCCGGGGAGCATCCAGACATCCGAAGAGAGGAAGGAGAGGGGCCACAGGCCTCCCTCACACAGGGCTGGCGCGGCCCAGGCCCTGGCCGTGCCGCCCCTGTGTGAGGAGCCCCTGGCCGCCCTCTCACGACGCCCCTTCGCCTATATAAAGCCTCGGGACGGAAAACCCTAAGGGAGTCGGCAATTTTCCAAAAACAGTTCCGCAGCTTCGCCGCCATCGTCGACGAATTTTGGGGGATAGAAGTCTCTGTTCCGGCACCCTGCCGGGACGGGGAAGTGCCCCCGGAGCCATCTCCATCGGTCTCCATCGCCGTCTCCGCCGTCTCCATCGACCTCACCGCCATCTCCATCAACCTTGCTGTCTCCTATGATGAGGAGGGAGTAGTTCATCCCCGGGGCTAAGGGCTCTACCGGTAGCTATGTGGTTCACCTCTCTCTCCCATGATGTGATCTTTATGTGATCGTGAGCTTTGTATCATGTTGAACAAGTACATGTTATTATTCAGATATTTTGTGTACTCTAGCAATGTTATTAAAGTAATCTATTCCTCCTGCTATGGTGTAACGGTGACAGTGCGTGCATCATGGTGGTACTTGGTTTAGGCTATGATTGTGATCTCTTGTGGATTATGAGAATAATTATTGCTATGATAGTTTGAGTGATCTATTCCTCCTTTCATGGTGTAATGTTGACAGTGTGTGCACCGTGTTAGTACTTGGTTTAAGTTGCAATGATTTCTATCTTGAATTGTGATTTGATTTGGATATCTCTATGAGTGGTGTTTGTCAAGTACTTGATAAACTTTAAGGGGTGCTTCTGTAGCCACTACACAATGATTAGTGTTATTCAATAGGAGAGTAATTCAGAGTGCCTTAGCAAAGAGAAGTTACTTGTTCAGTCATGTTATATTGTTGGGAGTGTGTCCACTAGTGAAAGTATGATCCCTAGGCCTTGTTTCCAAGCTTTGCATACCGTTTACTTGCTATTTTGTTACTTGTTTGCTCGCAGCGATATTTATTTCACATCACGTTTGCTACTTATAATCATCTATACCACTTGTATTTCACTATCTCTTCGCCGAACTAGTGCACCTATACATCTGACAAGTGTAGTGGGTGTGTTGGGGACACAAAAGACTTTCTGTATCGTAATTGCAGGGTTGCTTGAGAGGGATAGCTTTGACCTCTAACCTCCCTGAGTTCGATAAACCTTGGGTGATCCACTTAAGGGAAACTTGCTGCTGTTCTACAAACCTCTGCACTTGGAGGCCCAACAAGTGTCTACAAGAATAGAAGTGCGTAGACATCAGCCATCAACAAGTTTTTCTGGTGCCGTTGCCATGGAGGAAGAAGACTTCTGCAAGGGGAGTTTTCGCATGCACATCCTTTATTTTGTTTTAAGTTTTGCTTTCCTTTATTTTTACTTGCATCGTTTTATCAAAAACACAAAAATTTAGTATCCTTTATAGTTGTTATTTCTTTACTCTAGTTCATTATGTTGTTCCCTAAGTACGTTCTGGAGGACCTCTCAGTAGGTAGTGGTTCAATTATTGCGAAAAATAACATTGAGGAGTTCTTTAATCATATTAGTATGCATAAAGAAGTTGAGGAAAAGTCTTTGGCTGAGCTTGCTCCTAGTTATGAAGTTGCTTCTGCTTATTTAGTTCACATGTTAGAAGCTAGGTTTGCTAACCTTAATCCTTTTATGCAACACAAGTTCCTTAAGCTTCATGAAATTGAAGATCCTGAAAAGAAAGCTTTCATCTTGGAAACATTGCGCATAGAATTTAGAGATGTTGCCATTGAAGCTAGGAAAGTTCTTAAGCGATTTAATAAACTCGGTTCACCTATAAAGGTTATTAGTTCAAACAATGAAGGAACCGAAATACCTATACCTAGCAAGCTTCTGGGATTGTATGAAGCTTTTGAAAATAATTTTGATTGGATTTGTCCCAAAAATCTTTTTAGTGATTTGAGTGAACCAAAGCGTGATTACAAAGTGTCTTCAAAAACTTATGTGGATGAAATACAATGCCTTATTGACAAAACTTCTGCAGTTGATCTTAATGCTTCTTCTGAAAATACTTGATTCGCACTTTCTGCGCCTAGCTCAAAGGCGTTAAAGAAAAGCACTCTTGGGAGATAACCCAATGTTTTACTTTTAGTTCTTTTTCTTATATTTGAATCTTGGAAGTTATTACTACTGTAATAACCTCTCCTTATCATTTTTATTTCGTTTTTGTGCCAAGAGAAGCCTTTAATTTGAGCGAGGTAAGATTTGGGGATGTTGCTGTCCTGAAACAGTTTTCGGTGCTGCACCATAAAAATTCGTGAAAATTCTCTGTATATCTTTTGGACCTGCGATTTCTTGTGCATATGCCCCAGGTTATATCCAAACTTTCATTAGTTGAACACTTTTTGATTTGAGCAACCGAAAACCCTCTAAAAATTCGACCTTTGCCAGCTGTTCTGTTTTGACAGATTTCTGCCAATATTTGTGTTTGCCGCTTTATCGCTTTCTTTTTGAGTTCTTTTGATCACGGAACTTTTGGGGAAGTTGCTACAGTAGTATATACTTTATATGTGGTGGTTTTGAGTTAAAACCTAAAGCAAAAAGGGTTGATTCTATGTTATGCTTAAACTAATGTTGCTAATAGATTTGTGTTTAGTTTTGTATGAAGGAAGTTTTCAAGTGTAGGGATCGGAGAATGATGAGATGAGTTGAAGAATGGACAAAAGCTCAAGCTTGGGGATGCCCATGCACCCCAAGAAATATCCAAAAAGTACAAGCGTCAAAGCTTGGGGATGCCCCCGAGGCACCCCTTCTTCATTGGCAAAAATCAGGTCACCTTTCAAGACACTATATTTTTATTGCTTCATGCACTATGCGTTTTTCTTGGAGCATCAGTTGTTTTAGTTGTCAGTATTAGTTTAGTTTAGTTTGCTGCAATAAATGGTTGGACCCCAACAAATTTATTTTGGAGAAGTTGCCTTGATTTTCATTTGCCAAGAACTCTCTAGTTTTCACTCTTATCAAAAAACCGAGTGTTCTTCTTTTTCTAGAACTACGTTTAGCTTTCGATTTTTGCCTTGATTTGTGTTTAGATCTTGTTATATCTTTTTATCAAGGTGTATTCTTGCCTCTGGTCTATATTGGTTTTCATCAAAAGAGGTGGTTATAAATTTTTTGAATGGTGTTGGAAAAGAGAAAAATCTTTATGCAAAAAAAGGTGGTACAAGAAGGAGCTTGTGTAGACTGCGGCCTAGGCTTTTGCATGTCGTGCTTGATGTCTTTTTGATAGCATGCTTAGTGGTTTTGCTTTAGCATGACTTGTCTCAAATAACTGAGATTGCTTAATGAGCCTTTGAAAAAATAATGCGTTATTTTAATTATTTGGAAGCATTATTTTGGTTTTCTCCTTGATGCTTTATTTGGGTTGACTTGGCGCATGCTCACACATGTTAGACTCATACAAAGTTGCCAATAGCCTCTATGATCATTTAGTTTTGACTTTTGATGCCATCTTATGCTTCTTTTAATGTTGCTTTGTCGCTCTGCATGATTATGGCCGTTATTGCTCTCTTAGTTGGTCGCTCCCAGTCTTTTGCTAGCCCTCGTTTTGTACTGAGTATGAGCTCTACTCGTGCATCCAACTCCTAAAAACCAAGTTTGCCATTGTGTCCACTATAAATTCATATGCATGGTATTGTAAGCCATTCCAAGTAAATTTTCATGTGCCACCTTTCAAAAACCTTCAAAACACTTCTCGTTTTGTGACACTATTTTCGGCTCATGGGGACGTAGTGGTCGGATTTGCTATCTTCCATATTGCTTATTCCAGAAAGAAGAAAAAAGAGAAAAAAAGAAAGAAAAAAGGCACTCCTCCATGGTATGTGAATGTTGGTGGGCACCCGATGGAATCTGTTAGCCATGGTTTGAGAAAGGAAAAAAGGTGGGGAGGAGTGCCAAGTTTTATAAAAAGAGCACAAAAAGTGCCAATCTCTCTCTCAAAAACTTGCTTCATTTTTGTATGGAAGATAGTAAGAACCCCATTACTAGTCGTTGACAAAAGCAACCACCTCTCAAAACTCAAGTTTTATCCCTCTGTTTTACAAATGAAAAGCTCTAGCACATGTTTAATCAATGCTTCCCTCTGCGAAGGGCCTTTCTTTTACTTTTATGTTGAGTCTCCACCTTCTATGTTTATGCACCATTAAGAGAGCATAGTTGTCATTCTGAGTATAATGTGCATTGTCCCAAAGTTTTCATTGATTGATTCATATTGTTGGTTTCACTTGTTCTTAAATTATTTGTATCTAGTCGTCCTCTTAAACTTGAAGGTGTCCTATGCATTTATGTTTTGCTCTCCATGAAGGACAAGATAAAAACCATTTGCTATGTTTTTCCTTCTGATTTGAACACATGTTTGACTTTCATTGTTTCATTTTCATGATCTTTTATTTGTGTTCTTTATCATGTTATAACATGGTTGCTAAGTTTCTTCTATCAAGATTATGTCTTTCATGCCCATGTTTTAAGTTCTTTTGATCCCAGCGCACAACGCTTACATATATGGTCAAGATTGTGTAGATGCATGTCACCTCAAAATTTTTTTTTGTTATCACTTACCTACTCGAGGACGAGCAGGAGTTAAGCTTGGGGATGCTGATATGTCTGAAACGTATCTATAATTTTTGATGCTCCATGCTTGTTTTTACACCATTTGCTTAGTGTTTCGTTACACTTCGTGGCACTTTTATGCATTTTCCGAAACTAACCTATTAACAAGTCGCCACAGTGCCAGTTCCCTATTTTCTGCTGTTTTTGTGTTTCAGAAAAGTTACACAGGAAATATTCTCAGAATTGGACGAAACAAAAGCCGAACGTGCAGAAATTCACCGAAGCTTCCAGAGAACCAAAGAGGAGACAAAGTTGGGCCACGAGGGCCCCACACAACAGGGCGGCGTGGCCTGGCCCCTGGCCGCGCCCCCTATGTGTGACGGCGCCTCGGCCCACTCCTGACGTTGCCCCTTCGCCTATAAAGACCCCTCGACGGGAAAAACCTAAGGACCCGATCACTTTTCCAAAACACATCGCGATCCGCCGCCGCCGTCGACCCGAAGATCGGGAGGGTCCAGAAGCTCTTCCCGGCACCCTGCCGGAGAGGGAATCGCCACCAGAGGTCTTCTTCGTCGCCATGCTTGCCTCCGGCGCGATGAGTGAGTAGTCTACCTTGGACTATGGGTCCATAGCAGTAGCTAGATGGTTGTCTTCTCCACCATGTGCTTCATGTTTAGATCTCGTGAGCTGCCTTACATGATCGAGATCACCGTTATGTAATTCTACATGTTGTGTTTGTTCGGATCCGATGAATATTGGTGTTATGATTGAGTTGATGTACTGAAATTTATCTTATGTTATCTCTATGTTGTTTATGATCTTGCATGCTCTCCGTTGTTAGTAGCTATCTTGGCCGAGTAGTTGCTAGTGACTCCAAGAGGGGGTATTTATGCTCGATAGTGGGTTCATGCCTCTATTTAATCTAGGGGAGTGACAAAAACCTCTAAGGTTGTAGATGTGCTGTTGCTACTAGGGGGAAAACAACATTCATATGCTCAAGGGCATATGCTTTGTTTACATTACACACTTTGCTTAATGCAATTATCTGTTGTTCGCAACTTAATACTTGTGGAGTTCTCGGATTGATTCGCCACAAGTGGATTATTAGTCATAGATGCAGTTGGATGGCGGTCTATATATCTTGTTGTAATGCCCAGAGTAAATCTCATAGTGATCCTCTCATCATATGCACGTTGTCTTTATTCTATCAATTGCCCAACTGTAATTTGTTTACCCAGCATGTGTTATTTTATCTTATGGAGAGACACTACTAGTGAACTGTGGACCCCGGTCCTATTTCCTTTATATTGCTATCACCTGTTTACTTTACTCGCACTGTTTACTTTACTCGCATATTACTATTGCTTTCCACTCGATACGCTCATACCCTTTGTTTCAAGCAAACCGGTGAGATTGACAACCTCATCGTAAGTTGGGAACAAAGTATTTGGTTGTGTTGTGTGCAGGTTCCACGTTGCTACTGGTTGAAGACGGCTAACAAGTAATCGTTAACGGCGCCCTTGTTAGAGCATCACGCAGCTAGTGGGCATCACCTTCAGTCGTATTTCGTCCTCCTACTGGATTGATAACCTTGGTTTCTTACTGAGGGAAAAACTTGCTGCTATATTCATCACACCTTGCTCTTGGGGTTTCCAACTGGCCGGTCATTTACTTCATTAATTACACGCCAACAAGTTCTCTGGCACTATTCATCACTGCGCCATCAGTGGGCGTTGAAAATGCTGACTTGAAGAAACTCGTCAAGGCCTTTGACACCCTTGAAGACCCTATTCTTCTGCTGAAGGGTCGTTCCGTGAAGCGGGGTGCAGAGGGGGCCATCGCTCTTGCTTATGCCCATGGTGAAGAGATTGACTGGGAGAAGGTAAGCTCCTTCCGCGGTTGGACTCTATCTGAATTGCGAGGTTTCTTTGAAAGGGCAAAGAAGTACGCGCCAGGTATCGTGTCGATTATTTCCCCATCAGCGGCTGCTTCAACTTCTGCGCCTATTTCTTCGACTCCTTCCTCTGGTGCGACAATGCCTCCTCCAGGAGCTGCTGCTACACCTGCGTCGCCTGCCACGGAGCATGATGCTGAGGTGGCGTAGTTTTAATCTTTCTTTGTAATCTATGCTTCTTTTGTTATGGTGAACTTCTAATTGTACTTTGCCCGAGAACTAGTCAAGGGGCTTTTACACTTGTTGTAAATATCTTCATGTTTATGAAGTGTTTGGCTTGAATGATGTTTCTGAGATGTATGTCTTCTTTTTTTTGCTTGACTTCCAGCTTGCGCCTGCTGGTGAATCGTCGGGTCGTACCTGGGCTTTATCTCCTGTTAGTATGTTTGACTCCGAAACTTCTTTGCCTCCTCATACTTTCTGTCGATGTGAGGAATATTCATCGAGGATTTCGGATCTTGAGAACCGTCTATCCTTGATAAAGCGCCAGGCGCAAATTGCTTTAGACAAGGCTGGTAAGTCCCATGATCTGATGAAACAAGTGTCCAATCTTGAAGATGAAGTTTCGAGTCTAGTAGCAAAGATCACGCATTTTGAGGAATGTGAATCTTTTCTGATTGGTATCGTCGAATCTGTTTGCGAAATGATGTTGTGTAATTCTTCGGGGAGCCTTTTTCTCTTTTGTTTTTTGCTCTAGCTTGCTGCGTGCTAATTTTTACGTGCACCGTAGGTACTTGCCTTGATCTTGCTGGCGAATCACGCCGGGTTTCTGAGCGGATCGTTGCTCTTCAGAAAGCTGCTCAGGGGACTGAGAGCTTATGGTCGAACCTCCATCGCTATCGCGCCATCGTGCTTCTTCAGGATCGCGCACATCATATTGGCGAAGCTGTTGATGGTGTGATCTCTTAGTATAATATATTGATGGGTCTGTTAGATACCCTTGTTCTGCTAACAATGTTTCCTCATTGTTGTTGGCATCCTTGTTACCCTAACAACATATATAATCAGAAAAAGGGATCATCAAATGAGCTATTCTTAAAGGCGAGACTAGGAACTACTTGGTCTCTAGGTTTCCAGACTTGCTTTGAGTTCTCTTGTGAATCTCATATCTAACAGCCATAGTTATTATAACGTAGAAATATAAACATTCATAATAAACATAGACATAAATATTTCATATTTATTATTTCCATGCCACTAGTAGGCTATTCTGCACTAGTGGTGTGCCATGATTATGCGCCTCAAATTAATCAGGCATTTTTATGAGATGCTAGTGACGCTAATCCAAAGCACAAAATAAATCATGGCTTGAAGGCGAATGAAGGATGAAGAGAGCCAACCCCACGCACCGCAAAAATCACCGGCGCATTAATTTTCTGACGAGACCATCATTGCTACTTCGAACCAAGGCCAAAGCGTTGTAGTTGACGACTCACCCCAACAACCCGGCGATTTGATCTCTGGAAGCCAACCCTCACACGGCCGGTAGCGACGCCGGAACCGGTGCCACCGCGGGGAATTGCACCATCTCCTCCACGGCCCGGACAAACGAGCCTAGGACACATAATACTATCAAACTTTCTCAGGAGAAGCGCGAAATTCGTGGTCTATCCTGCCTCTGGTATCGACGGGGAGGTTGATTGTTTTGCAGCAGCTAGGGTTTTCCTTTTGATAATAAGAACATTGATATGTCTGCTATATTACAAACATAATTTGTTGCTACTTTTCAAATTCCATGGACCACATACATTCCTTGCAAGTTGCACCACTTGCATAGTCGATCACTTGACCTCGTTGTCGTGGTAGTCTGGCTCAGACACCGAAATAATCTCCAAGCCAGCCAAAATGACCTTGACAGCAGAGCAGCGACATGTGTACCGAAATAGGTCGGCAAGACTAGCCCGAATGGGCGCAAGATTTTGATCTATCGCTTCTGGAACCTTGGTTCCGAAAGCACACAAACTAGCAAGACGTCAGTTATATGCAGTGACAGAGCTTGTCTACACCGTGATTCTTTTGTTCCCTTTTTTTTATGTGTATGCATGCCTTCCCATGTAACAATAGAATGGACGGACTTGCGACTCTTGACCTCTGAAGATTACGTATGAGTTAAGATAATCAATTCCTTGACAAAAGATTGGTATTGTGATCCATGTGTCTTGAGTTGTAAATAGGTTACAACTGAGTTTTTCTCCAATTGAAAGTGGGCTGTAATTTCAAAAAAATGTTTCTGACCATTTAATTTACATCGTGATTTGTTCTGAATGGGGGGTTGCATGTAGGTTTCAACTGACCGATAAATAGTCGCTCCCTAAATAAATGTTGTATGCAAGAGCGGACCTAGCACCCATGCAGCCCGGGCGAAAACCATGCAAAGCTTGTATTTTATGATTTGCTATATAGCAGGTTTTGCCATAAATGTGGCATCTTAATTTGTTCGCCGACCAGGCTTCTGGAAGCTTATGGGCCCGCCACTAGTTGTATGATATTCAGATGCTACATAGAAAAAAAATCGAGTCCAAGCAACAAACATATCCATATAATACTGGTCAATTTTTGGTAAAAAAAAATCGAGTCCAAGCAACAAACTTATGGGCCCGCCACTAGTTGTATACATTTGGGACAATGGCTTTGTGGTTTTTTGTGACGAATAAATATAATACTAATTGGTAAGTATAAGAACTTTTATGCTAATATCAGCAATTTTGTTGTTGTCAAAAAGTACTCTCTAGTAAAATATTAAGTGATCTTTTTGTCAAACCTTCAGTCCAACATATAAAACTGGCACAATTTAGAAATATGCCTGTGTCGCTGCAACAATATAGTAGCTAGCTATATAGAAGCATTTATGGAATGGTTGTCATATTTTGCCGTCTAGAGTGACCTCACACTGGGAGCCAGGGTGGCTCTCAGTTTTGGCAAAGCATTCTTAAGATTAAACACCTCTTTCGCTCAGGGGCTAGGTTTCATATTCAGAATGGCCACAGCACCAGGTTCTGGCTTGACCTTTGGAGGGGGGATGAGCCCTTGGCTAAAAAGTTCCCTAGCCTTTTCGCTATCTGCTCTGACCATGAAATTCTGGTTAGTCAGGCTCTGGAAGCCCCCCAGTTAAATATCCACTTCCGTCGCTCGCTTAGCCCGGCTGGTCTGATTTGCTGGTCCACCCTCAGGGATGATTTAGCTTCGTGTAATCTTTCTGCTGGGCAGGACAGGGTGTCCTGGACCCTTGAGCCCTCGGGTTTGTTTTCGGTTAGCTCTATGTACAACCATCTCCTTCAGGGTGAGGCTTGGCCATGTGCTAAGACTATTTGGAAGGCTAGTCTCCCTTTAAAAATCAAGATCTTTACTTGGCAACTTGCAATTTGAAAGGATCGGTACGGGCGACTAGAGGGGGGGGGGGTGAATAGGCGCTAAGTTAATTTTTAATCTTTTTCAAATTTAAGGCTTGACACAAAGTAAATTCACTAGATGTGCAACTAGGTGAATTTCCTATAAGTGGCAAGCAAGCAAGTAAACAAGTAACTAGCAAGATACAAGTAAGGGAAAGAAATAACCGAAGAGTGGAGACCGGAGACACAAGGATGTATTCCCATAGTTCCTTCCTTTTGAGGGGAAGTACGTCTACGTTGGAGAGGTGTGGTGACACGGAGTCGACCAACGCCACAAAGTCTCACCTTGTTCTCCGGTGAGCAAGCCACGGAGGCTAGCTCATTTCCACTAAGCGGTGGTATTGGGGAAACCACGAATCCCTTACACGGAGCTTGGGGCACAACTCCACAACTCAATTGGAGGCTCCCAAGAAAGCCACGGAGGCAAGAATCACCACAAAGACAAGTCAATCAACCAATTACAACACCTAGGGTCACAAGATCCCCAAGGTGCAAATCCTCCAAGCAAATGGAGGGGGAAATGAAATTCCTTCGGTGAAGATGTAGATCGGTGCCTCCTCCTTCAATCCTCCAAAGATCAAGAGCTTTGGTTGGCTAGAAGGGGAGATCTATGGAATTTGGTGTTTTTGCAATGGGGGTAGGTGAGAGCTTCAAGGATGAACAATGGTTGGTGAAGTTCTAACCCTACCCCAGCTGGACAAAGGGGTATTTATAGGTGGGTGGAAATCTAGCCGTTGGAGGAGGGCAGGGACGCAGAACCGGCGGTAAGTTCGGCGCCGCCGGCCTCTGGGCCGGACGCTCTGGCGAATGGTCCGGCGGGACCGGACATCTCGCCGGGTGCCCGGCGGCTGGCCGGGCAGATCCGGCGGCCCGCCGAACGACGCTTCAGAACAGCAGTCCGGCGGCTCCGCCGGGCTGGCCCGGTCTGCCACCGGATGGTCCGGCGGTGGACCGGCCTCTGCGCCGAACACGCCCACTTTTGGCAGGCGATTCCACCATCTTTCTTTTTGCACATGAAAACCCCTTGACCTGTGAACTTAAACCTGAATGCATATAATCCAAATATTAGTTCACACAAAACATAGTCATGTCATTGTAAATCAAAAAAGTAGAAACGGACAAATGTCCTTTCAATCTCCCCCTTTTTGATTTACGATGACAAACTATGTTAGAGTCTCATAGGAGTAACATAGCATGGAATCTAATGAATAGTGAGAGTGCTCCCCCATAACATATGCACATGGTAGAATTTGGTTTTGGAATGCAAAGTGCAAAATTTTACATTATAGGGAGCTCCCCCACCATCAATAGGAACCAAGCAAGGCATGGACAAGATAATATCATGGATAGATAATAATATAGTAAGCATAGACATATCCAAACATAAACATAAAGTGCATAGTGCATAATTAAAGTACACACTTGTCCACACACGATAGGGTTCCACGGAGTTTGAGAGATAAAAAGGCAAATAAAACGCAAATGGACACAAGCCACTTAAGAACCAAGGAAAATGAAAGCGAGGCTTGTGTCATGCGACGTTATTCCTAGAGACTCTACACTCTTCTCCCCCTTTGGCATCAAAACACCAAAAAGGGACAAGAGAGTAGACGATGCGAGCGCTCAAAAATCTTCACTGGGGATAGGAGAACCCTCGGGATCATCTTCTCCATGAGCACCTTCTTCTTCATCAGCATCTTCTGGCTCAGAGGGTGGCTCAAAGTCTCCAAAGTCTTCAGCACCAGCAAACATGGCATCATCAAGAGGCGGCATGACAAAGTTGACATATGGAACCGGATCCAACTCGGTGCCAACAGGAGGAACTGCACTGCCTCTAGCTGCCAAGAACTCATTCTGCCTCCTCCAAGTCTCCTGACTCATCTCCATGCTCCTATGAGCCACATCATAAGTGCTGCGACACATATCCCACAAATTCTTGAAGAATGCCGCAACACCTTTCTTGCGAGAGGACCTATGATGGCGATGATGACGATGGTGACTAGCTCCAGAGCCAGAGGCATGGTGAGGATCAGGAGCATCCATGGTACGACCTCTAGCCCTGGCATGGTGCAAGCCGTGTCGGGGGGATGACCCCCGGTAGGGTCAAGAGACTAGAAAGATACAAGGAGTAAGGTTGACCTTGTGTCGGTTGACCTAGATGGGGTCTGGCCGGAATACAGAAGCGTCGGCCAGACCGGCATATAAGTGTATCCCGGTGGCAGTATAGATGTGCCGGAATAACCGGGATACTTATTGAGGAGTGTCGGCATATGCATAGATATGCCGGCCTAACTTATTTCATATGTTGTGCAGGAGCGGGGAGGCCGGATTACCCGACATACCTAGGTCGTTGGTCCGGCATATAGGTCTGGGATATGGCCAACGGTCATATCCGGGATATATAAGTTAACCAAGGTGTCATATCCCTACAATCAAGAAGAGATTCTGCCCCGTATGGAGGGAGATCGTGTTGACAGGGTGCACAGTGGAGGTTTACCTACCCTCACTGTGCACAAGTACAGCCCTTACCTCACCGTGGTAAGGTCACAGTCCAGGAATTACAAGGTACAGCGAGGGTGAGTCCCATCGAGAGCAATCAGGGAGAAAGTCAAGGGTGTCTGCCTTCGTCAGCTTGCCCTATTTGGAGTGTAGTTGGTGTCTCTGGTCTCAGGTGACCGTTGTAACCCTGGCCACCACTATATAAGGTGGCATAGGGAGCCCTAGTGAGGGGGTTGGTCATTGGGTGTTCCTACACTTAGCAGCAGTTCATCTTCCTCCTCTAGCAGAGAGCTTGGAAGCGCCATTGTTGTATACTCCATCGATCCAAATATATATCCAGTAGAGCAGGAGTAGGGGTGTTATCTCCTTACGAGAGCCCCGAACCTGGGTAGATCTGTGTTTCTTTCTGTCGTGCTTTTCAGCTTGTTCCCCTCTCCCGAATCCTCCAGCATCTAGTTCGGCCCCCATTTAAGCCATCCCATGGCATATGTTGTTTCACCACAACGACATTTGGCACCCACCGTGGGGCAGATCGATATGCCGGGTGGAGTGTTTATTCGGACGGGGTCAGTGATAGCAGCTTCGGGAGTGCGCGTGGTCTCTGGCCTTGTCCAGAGGCTAGGCTCGCTCAGCTTCATCAGTGACAATGCCGGATGTCTCGGTGGCCGGCCGTTCCCCAGGAATGGCCGGATCATGTCTTTCGGTTCCCACGAGGTGTACGTGGGGACTGAGAGAGTTTGCAGGGAAGAGGTGCTGGTGGCGGCGGATCCTCCATCACATCGGCTGGCTCACGCTGGGCGTAGCGCTCGCTCAGTAGAGTCGGCCGAGGTGATGATGGCCGGCACATCAGTGCCACCGGCAGATGGTGCCGGCAAGGCAGCAGCAGCAGCCGCGGATACTCCCCCGGAGCCGCTGAAGGTCAAGAGGTCGGCGCGTCCTCCGTTGGAGCGTACTGAGAACCTGGCCGGCACTTCCGGCGTGCCGGCTAGAGGCTAGGTGCTTCTTCCCATCATCGATCGGCTTCTTGAGCCGGTGCGATCCGGTGATGATCCGGAGCAGACAAGGGAGGTCCTGGAGGGATCTCGCCAGGCCCTCGTCGATGAGGCCCTGGCCATGCACCAGGAGCGCGAACGGTTTAACCGGCAACTCCGTGAGTATGAGGCAGCCCATGGTTTTACTCCTGTTGTAACCCGGCCTAGCCGGATGGAGGAAGTTAGAACTAGAGGTAGAGATCTTAACACTGAGCTAGGTAAAGATGCTAAAGCTAAGAGTCATACTGCAACTAGTAGTGTGCCTAAGGTAATTTATAGCTCCCCAGTGAAGAACCTTAGAGCAGCAGAGGTAGCTAAAGACTTATCTAGTTTATCCGGCGAAGCACTACGTGAGCAGCAAGCCTGGCTTAACCATCTTTTGTCTGAAGCTACCAAGCAGCAGGAGGTCTTTAAGAAGGCAAACCTAGGTGCCGGGGCATCCCAGTACGTTGTGTCGGCAGGAGGTGCCGGCGCAAGGTCGAGGGGGGAAGCTTCATCCCCGCATCCAAGCGCCCGGCGTGCCAGAAGTGTGACCTCTGGCCGCTGGGACAAGCAGATCTAGGTGTATGATCCGGCAATCGCCGGAAAGCAGGCGGTGATGCAGAAGAGTGCCGGCCATGCTGACAAGAATGTCGGCAACAAAAAGGCTGGTCAGAATGTGCTGGCCGGACAAGGAGTAGTTTCGGCCGGTGGGGGCCGGAGTAACAGTGCAGCCCGGCATCAACAGCAGGGCGCCGGACATGCGGCGCAGCAGCAAGGCATGGGTCAGCCGAGACACCGTGAAGATGATGGAAATTCCGCCCTGGCAAGGACGGGATATCAGCAGCAGTATCAGCAAGGCCAGCAGAATGAGCAGTGTCAGCCGGAACAGCAGCAGCAAAAGATGATCGCGGGCCCAATTGCGTCCCGGCTCGGACCTCGGTCGTTAGCGGCAAATGATGCGCGCTTCAAGCTGGACAGGATTCACCAGTCAGAGTTGGTGGAGAGACAAGGAGCTTCGGGTCCTATGTGCTTTGGACCCCGAATTATGGGTGAGCCGGTGCCTTACTGTTTCCAGCTCGCGCGGGGCGCAAGGACATATAACGGCAGTACAAAGCCGGAAGATTGGTTGGAGGACTACTCCACTGCGGTGAACATCGCCGGAGGAAACCTCCGGTGGGCGGTACGATATGCGCCGCAAATGCTAGAAGGGCCAGCCAGGATATGGTTGAATAATCTGCCGGCCGGAAGTATTAACGGCTGGGTTGATTTCGAAGAGCAGTTTGTGTCAAACTTCACCAGTACGTATAAGAGGCCCAACCGCCCGCAGCAACTGGCTAACTGCCGGCAAGGAGAATATGAGACTGATCGTGACTACCTGACCAGGTGGTGCACATTGCGCAATTCCTGCGAGGGAGTTGTGGAGCAGCAGGCCATCATGTGGTTCGCTCATGGGTGTCGGCACGTCACCATGTTGTGGCAAAAGCTTCAGAGGGAAATGCCGGCCACGTTGGCCGAGACAATCAGGATTGCGGACAGTTATGCTCTGGGAGATCCCATGCAGCCCACCCTTGATTCACAAGGACAGGGGCAGACCCAGCGGAACAATAGCAACACCGGGAGACCAGGGTAATTCTATCGTCCTGATAACCGGAACAAGAGGAGAGATGAAAGGCCGGATTACCGGTATGGAACGGCACAAGTAGCAGCTGTGGAGGAAGAGCAAGAGGGCGCCGGCAGTAGCCAGCAGCCGAGATACGAAGGCTATCAGCAGCCTCAGCAGCAACAGCAGCAACAACCGCAGCAGCAAGCATAGCCCTTCCAGAAAAAGAATGTCTGGATCAATAAGAATGCCGGCGGTGTCGCCGGTCAAAAGAAGCAGTGGCCGAAATATACGGTGGGTTTGGCCATGGACAATCCTTGTGTGTTTCACATGTTCCAGCCGGGTAAGCCGCCGAATCATTTGACCAGAAACTGTTCATGGCTGGATGACATATTGTCCGGTCGTGCAGGTCCGTACGGGCCGGCTAGACCACCTGTCCCGGCAGCTCCATCGCCGTTGACAGGTGCAAATACAGTTGCAGTCCCGCCCAGGCCGGTTAATCCCGGGAACCAGAATAACGCCGGAAATGCCGGCATAAATCAAGTAGATCAGAATTATAACCCGGAATATTATGCCGGAGGCCCAGCAGCGGGCCGGAATGAGTACAAGGAGCACGATCAGAGCTACATGGTCTTTGAGACCGAAAGAACAGACAAGCAGAGCTTGTACCGGCGGTGTTTGGAGGTGAATGCCGTTATGTCGACAGTTCCAAAGCTAATGTACTGGTCTGACCAGGCCATTGGCTGGGACAGGGCAGATCATCCCAGGATCATGCCAAACCCCGGCGGATATGCGCTAGTGATGGATCCGACATTTGTCGGGCCGGCTAGTAATGTGAGGTTCAGCAAGGTCCTCATTGACAATGGAAGTAGCATCAACATCATGTATCGGGATACGATGCAAAAGCTGGGTATCAAGGAGAATATGCTGGAGCCGAGCAAGACCACATTCCACGGCATTGTGCCGGGACTTTCATGTGTGCCGATGGGCAAGATCCGGATGGATGTCATGTTTGGCAACCGGGATAACTGCAGGGTGGAGAACCTCATGTTTGAGGTGGTGGATCTGGAAAGCCCCTACCATGCTCTGCTCGGAAGGCCGGCGCTGGCGAAGTTCATGGCCTCTACGCATGTTGCGTATCTAAAGATGAAGATACCGGGGCCCAAGGGAGTGATCACCATCATTGGTGATTACAAGCGCTCAATGGCATGTGCCACGGCCGGATCAAATCTGGCCGAAACTCTGATCATTGCCGAGGAAAAGAAGAGGCTCAAGCGAGCCGTGGAGATAGCGGAGACAGTCGCGGCCGGCAAGTCTATGCCGGGCATGACGAACCCAGGTGGCAGTGCTTCTTTTCAAGTGGGCAAGGAAGTCAAAAAGGTGCTTCTGGATGAAGTTTTCCTGGACCACCATGCCCTCATCGGGGCAGGTTTGGACCCCAAATAGGAAAGCGAGCTCATCAGCTTCCTCCGTGAGAATCGGGATATCTTTGCATGGTCTACTTCAGACCTGCAAGGTGTGCCGAGGGAGCTGGCTGAGCACGCACTGCATGTAAGGCCGGATGCTAAGCCGGTAAAGCAGCCGCTCCGGCGGAATGCGGATGATAGGAGGAAGGCAATATGGGAGGAAGTGGCCAGGCTCCTAGCCTCCGGCTTTATCAAGGAAGTACTGCATCCGGATTGGGTGTCTAATCCGGTTTTGGTGGAGAAGAAGAAGGATGAGCCCACCATAGTAAAAGTATGGCGGATGTGTATTGATTACACTAACTTGAACAAGGCATGTCCCAAGGATCCTTTCCCGCTCCCTCAGATCGATCAAGTGATTGATTCCACAGCTGGATGTGAACTGTTATCATTCGTAGATGCATATTTTGGTTTCCACCAGATCCATTTGTATGAGCCGGATCAAATAAAGACATCCTTTATTACCCCGTACGGGGCTTATTGCTATCTCACTATGCCATTTGGTTTAAGAAATGCCGGCGCAACTTACCAGAGGTGCATGCAAAAGTGTTTGCATGACCAAATAGATAAAAATGTACAGGTATATGTCGATGATGTCGTCATAAAAACCAAGGAGAGCAAGACTCTCATAGATGACCTCCGGGAAACCTTTGCAAATCTGAGGAGATTCCGGATGAAGTTGAATCCGGCTAAGTGTACCTTTGGTGTGCCGGCAGGCAAATTGCTCGGTTTCCTGGTTTCCAGCCGGGGTATTGAGGTGAATCCCGGCAAGATTCGTGCCATAGAAAGAATGAAGCCGCCGACAGATTTGAAGGAAGTAGAGAAGTTCACGGGGTGCCTCGCATCCCTGAGCCGTTTCATAAGCCGGCTGGGCGAGAAAGCTTTGCCGTTATATCAATTGATGAAGAAGTCCGACACATTTGTCTGGACAACGCAAGCAGACGCGGCTTTCAAGGAACTAAAATAGATGTTGTCAACAGCGCCGGTGTTGGCATCTCCAATGCCCAGGGAGCCGATGTTGCTCTATATAGCGGCAACCAATAGAGTTGTCAGTGCAGTGGTGGTAGTGGAGCGAGAAGAAGGAGGAAAAAACGTGCAGCGGCCGGTATATTATTTGAGTGAAGTCCTTTCCACCTCGAAGCAAAACTACCCCCACTATCAGAAAATGACGTATGGTGTCTATATGGTGGCCAAGAAGCTCAAGCATTACTTCCAAGAGCATCCGATCCGGGTAGTGGCCGAGGCCCCTATCTCGGAGATCATAGGCAACAAAGATGCCAGCGGCAGGATAGCCAAATGGGCAATAGAATTGTCACCCTATACACCTCGGTATGACAAAAGAGATACAATCAAGTCCCAGGTGTTGTCTGATTTCTTTATTGATTGGGCCGAGATACAGTATGAGCCACCATTGCCAGATGCAAACTATTGGAGGATGCATTTCGATGGTTCCAAGACAATACATGGCCTGGGTGCCGGCATAGTTCTCAGTTCACCCAAGAATGACCAACTGAGATATGTTCTGCAGATTCATTTTGCAGCATCAAATAATGTGGCAGAATATGAGGCACTTGTGCATGGCCTGAGGGTGTCTAAGGACATATTCGCCGAATCATGTGTTTCGGTGATTCTGACTTAGTGATTCAGCAGTGTTCCGGCATATGGGACGCGCATGATGCAAACATGGGATCCTACCGTTTCCTGGTGCAGCAGTTGAGTGGTTACTTCGAAGGATGTGAGTTCCGACATGTTCCCCGGGCTCAGAATGAAGCAGCCGATACATTGTCCAAATTGGGATCTTCCAGAGATTCAATCCCGCCCGGCATTTCGCTGGAGCATCTGAGGAAGCCATCAATCAAGCCCTCGCCGGAATCATCATCCATATATGTCCCGCCAAGCCCAGAGGATGCAGTTCCAATGGAGATAGATGCCGGAGCCAGGTCAGATAACCCGGGGACTGCTCTCTCAGTCTCGGGGACTGGGTCGACATATGCAGTAAGTGCAGTGTTCCGGAGCAGAAATAAAGGCAAGGGAAAGATGTACCAAGAGGTTGTGCCGGTATACTCGGGGACTGCTCCGGCATACCCGGGGACTGATCCCTCAGTCCCGGGGGCTTCGCAGCCCATGGAGATCGATTTTGTGTCAGTCGAAATGATTGAGATAGATCAGGCAGCGTTCACTGTCAGGGAAGTGCCCTCATGGGCACGTCCTATCATGAACTTCTTGGTGGATGGTCAAGTGCCGGCGGATGAAACTGAGGCGCGCCGGGTTACAAGGAGATCCAAAGGATATACCATCATAAACAAGGAGGTATACAAAAGAAGTGTCACCGGAATATTGCAGAGATGTGTCGAATCTGCGGAAGGCCTGGAGATGCTCCGGGAAATTCATCAGGGGGAGTGTGGTCATCACGCTTCATCCAGAGCATTGGTGGCCAAGGTATTCCGGCATGGGTTTTACTGGCCGACGGCACTGCAAGATGCAGAAGACTTGGTCCGGAAGTGCAATGGATGTCAAAGATATGCTCACCAGATTGATCAGCCGGCGTCAGCATTGAAGACTATCCCGATAACCTGGCCCTTTGCTGTTTGGGGCCTGGATATGGTCGGGGCTTTTAAGCCGGCCAGGGGAAAGATGACCCATATCCTGGTCATGGTGGACAAATTCACCAAATGGATCGAAGTAAAGCCCATAAGCAAGTGTGATGGTCACACAGCAGTGAAATTCCTAAAAGATATAATCTTGAGATATGGTGTTCCCCATGGCATCATCACTGACAATGGGTCGAACTTTGCCCAAGGGCCATTTGCCAGATTTTGTGAGGAGGTGGGAATCCGGCTGGACATTGCGTCGGTCGCTCACCCTTGTGCCAATGGCCAAGTAGAAAGGTCAAATGGACTAGTGTTATCCGGCATAAAACCCCGGCTGATAGAGCCACTGGAGAAAATTCCGGGATGTTGGCTAGATGAATTGCCAGCAGTGCTTTGGAGTTTAAGGACAACTCCGAATAGGTCAACAGGCTATACACCATTTTTCCTGGTGTATGGAGAAGAAGCTGTCCTTCCAACAGATGTAATACATGATGCACCAAGAGTGGTGCTATATACTGAGGAAGAGGCTAAAGAAGCCAGGGAAAATGATGTTGATCTGCTGGAAGAAGCAAGAGAAATAACACTGTCAAGAACAGCAGTATATCAGCAGAACCTCCGACGCTATCATGCGCAGAAGGTGAATCCAAGGAGATTCCAAGAGGGAGATCTAGTACTCCGGCTAAGGCAAGGAACAGAGGGCCGGCATAAGTTAACTCCTCCATGGGAGGGGCCATTCATTGTGAGCAGAGCTATGCACAATGATGCCTATTATCTTATAGATGCGCAGGCCCCCAAGAAAGACAAGGTGGACAGGTCCGGAGAAGAAACCAAGCGACCATGGAACATAGCTCTACTCCGCCCCTTTTACTCCTGAGCAGCATAATGTATGTATTTCCATTTTGCTTTGTATGCCGGTATAAGGCTAATGAATGAAATGTCGGCATCCCGAAGAAATCGGGCACTGCCTCCGAGATACATCGGCATTTATTTTCAGTTTTTATTTATATGCCGGCTGGCTTGATTTGAATGTTTCTTGTGTCGGCCTAGTAGTGTGTCGGCACCAAAGGCCACTCTTCGACTTAGCTGTTGTCTGAAACCCGGCTTCATGGCTAGCAAGAGTAGATGCCGGAGATTGTCTACACATGGAAAACGTCTAAGGAAAAATAGAGCAAGCGAACTGACATTTATGTAATTGCTAAAGATAAAACTTGAAATGTCGGATGATTTGAAGTCTAAGTTTCAAAGTTGAAGTACTGTATGTTTAATGAAGCAACCTTGAGACTCATAAGTCAAAAGCCAAAAGAGGTAGACAAGTAGCCAAGGTTGTGGAGTTAGGGAAACAGGAAAACAAACTCGGTGACTTGGCCAAAAGATGATCCGGCATTGATAAACAAGAAAACCAAGTTAAAACTTGTTCAGGTAGCAAACCAAAGGGAAATTAAACGTATATCTTACAGTTGCACCCGGCATACCGGGGATCTAATAAAGCTTAAAGTTTGGTGGTGCAAAGTTCAAAGAGCAGGGGCAGAAGCAGAGCCGCCGGCTGGAGGGGTTGTAGCAGTGGAGATGTCGGCTTCAGGAGTGCCGGACCCAGCAGATGGAATGGAGCCATCACCTCCGGCCGGGACAGATCCCTGTTCTGGAACGTTGGTGTCGGCTTCTTCAGTTTCTTCTTCATCTTGGCTGGAGTCGGAGCCCTCAGCGTCAGCAGCATCCTTGGCGTCGTCCTCCTTCTTCTCCGGCTCGCGGATGTCCCGGACAAAGGCTTCGGTGTCGGCATAATCCACATAGCTGTGGGCTAAGTCTTGCCGACGCCGGATATGTTCCGGATCCGTGGTCCAGATTGATCCTTCGCGCACAGTGCGCAAAGTCTCCAAGTCTGCTTTTTCGTACCAGGAGAGGAAGTAGGTGAGAGCTTCATCAGCTCCCACCCTTGCGCCGAAATCCCGCCATTCTCGGAGGCGAACCTTGGAAAGCTGCAGATCATTGCCGAGATCAACAGGATCAGTGGGCGTCCTTTGTCCCGGCCAGAGGGCAGAATATGCCTCCTGGGCGCCAAGAAAGAGTTCTTCCGTGTAGAAGGTCATGGCGTTCTTCCGGGATTGCAGGGCAAACAGCTATTCCGACATGTCCCAGTTGGCCGAGTCAACCGGAACACCCCGGTCCACTCGATGCAACTGCAGAGCCCTCTCAACGTCTTCGACGGAAGCAGGAAACATGTCTGAAAAATAGAAAGTATGTTAGCAAAAGAAGTATATGTTGGCGTAAAGGTTGTGCCAGAAAAAGGCATGGTATGTCGGGCAGGATAGGGGAAAAGGATTTGAAGCTTACTGGCGAGGTCGGCATTGAGCTGAGCAACTGTAACTTCCCATTTGGTTGCCTGCTCCTTCAAGCTAGTCAGTTCGGCGTGGGCATTGGAGGCATCAGTTTCAGAGGTGACAAGCAGCTCCTGGGCTTTCTTGAGTTGGCCCTCCCTCTGTTCCTTCTCCTCCAGAAGCTCAGCGATCCAGCCCTTCAATTGCTCGACCTCAACCTTGTGGGCGGCATTCCGGTCATCCAACTGCTTGGCCACATCCACTGAGGGCGTACAGTCCTGGTGGCGGGCCTCCAGTGTGGCTTTCTCATCTGCGAGGATTTGAATTTCAGAGAATGTGTAGATAAGAAACAGTGACAAGAGTTAAAGGATTTGAAGTACAAGTTGAGTAATAAAAGATCAGCAGAATCCGACATACCGGTCAACTCCTTCACCCTCTGGAGGAGCGCGGTGACTTGCTCTTCTGTAGAAGCTGAAATATGCCGGTAAAAGGGTTATGTGTCGGCAAGAGAAATATTCCGGAGTAAAAGGAGGCAAGACATCCGGCATATATGGTTATGCCGGCTGAGTTTACCTTTCTGGCGCAGTTCCAGCCGGAGCTTGCTATGCGCGTCAGATAGCTTCCGGTGCTCGCACACCAAATCATGGTACATGTCGGCGCGGGCGTTATTCATGCGCTGCAAAAGAGTTAGGATTTGAAAGGTTATAAGAGAAGTCTAGCATATCAGTGCAATTGAAGATTATATGAAGTGTTCATGGTGTTGAAGACCCGGCACAGGTGCTGCGCACCTATCCCGGCCCTCGGTGACTAGGATTTGAAGCTCGAATCGAGCTTTATATCTCGGCCAAGAGGATTTGAAAAGTGCTTAAGATATTAGTTTGTTGAAGACCCGGCACAGGTGCTGCGCACCTATCCCGGCCCTCGGTCACTAGGATTTGAAGCTCGAATCGAGCTTTATATCTCGGCCAAGAGGATTTGAAAAGTGCTTAAGATATTAGTTTGTTGAAGACCCGGCACAGGTGCTGCGCACCTATCCCGGCCCTCGGTGACTAGGATTTGAAGCTCGGACCGAGCTTATATGCCGGATTGTTGATTTGAAAACAGCTAAGTGCAAAATGTATTGGAAAATCCTGGCTGCCCGTATCCCGGACAGCCGACATTTTCGGGGACTGGGGATATGTGTAGAAAAGACTTACGTTGGTGGCGTCGGCCAGGAGGTGAAGTCTTTGCTGGATGCTGAGGAGCTCGCAGGCGATAGGAATGGGCTTCGCGGCCAGGATATCAGATGGATTGCCAGTAGCCGAAGCCTCGGCCAGCTTCTTGCTCTTGGAGTTGGCAGTATCCATACTGTCCGCGTCGTTCCACTTGATGCAGTGCTCCTTAAGAGAGCCAAGGCTCTTATCGCTTTTTGTCAGCAGGGAGACGCGGCCCTCGAGTTCCGGCGTATCAAAGAAGCTGGGCCGGGCTGCTGCCTTGCCAAAATGGAGGGCCAGGGAGCTGGGCCGGGATGCTGCTTTAGAAGGTGCAGTGGCGGCGGATTGTGTGCCGGACTTGGTCGGCTTGATCTTGAGGGCGCCGGACTTGACCGGGACAGAGGTCTTGTCCGGGACAGAGGTCTTGGCCGGGGCAGCAGACTGGGCAGGCGCAGGAGTCTTCTCGGTGGTTGGAGTCTTGGGCGCTGGTTGTTCCGGCGCGGCAGGTGCAGCTTGTCCAGCAGCGGCAGGTTCCGGAATAGTCCGGATTTCCGGCACTGCAGGACCCTTTCCTTTGTTATCTACGCCGGCGCTCTTGTTGCTTGCGCCGGCGTCTTCAATAGTCCCGGTGCCGCTGGTGGGCGCGCCGGAGTCTGAGGCATCTTGTTGGGCTCCTGTGTCCATATGGACATCAGAAGCCGAAGGTTCCTGTTGAGCCCCCGAGTCCATGTGGACGTCGGGGGCTGAGTTGTCTTGCTCCGGCGGAGGATCGTCCTTCGCCGGGGAGGTGGTTCTATCGGGCGCAGGCGAAGATGCCGGCGCCGGGGAGGTCGTCTGACTTGCAGAAGGTATGTCGGGGGTGGCAGTGGCCACCGGCTTTTCAATGTTGGGGCTGGCGCTTGTGCTGGAAGCGTGTTCCGGCGCAAGAGGACCCCTGAAAGAGGGAAGAGACCAAGTTAGTAATCAAAGCAAGAGATATGTCGGAAATGAAACAAGGAAAAGAAACTTACCCTGAGACAACAGATCGTGGTTTCTTCGGATGGGGCGCTCCAACCTTTTGCCTTTTCTGTGTCGGCTCGGGCTGGGGTCTAACCCCGCGCTTCTTGCCAGCTCGTGTGTTGGCAGGGGGAGGTCCCTGGTTTAATGGCGCAGCATCAACCACTTCATCGTCCGGGATGGCTGAGGATGGCATTGGAAAGGCATAAGCAACAGGTGTTTCTGGAAGAGCATAAGCAAGAGGTGTCGGGCAGATAAACATCTGGCAGTCTTCATCGGAGTCATCATCACTCCAGTCTTGAGTGAAATGCCAGGATGAAGAGGCCTTACCCGTGGCAGAGGCAGCACGGGTGTTCCGGGGCAGCTTGTCCCAATGATCTGGATCTTCAACGTCCGCGGTGGTGCGGTCTGCTGCGATCTGGATATAGGAGTTCTCCATACTCTGGAAGCTGAACTTCTACATAGGGCAAAGACAATGGGTCAGAAACATGAAATATGTCGGTACAAGGAGTATGTCGGATAAAGCGTGATAAGTGTCAGAAAATAGAAGTATGTCGGCCAAGGTATCTATATGCCGGACAAGAGATTATGTATCGGCCAGAAGGATTTACCGTTGGGGCGGGGCGATCCCGGTTGTATGGTTCAAGTCCCCAGGCAAAGGTGGCCTGAGAACACTTGCAGATGTCCTTAATCTGCCGCAGAATGTCGGCCGGAGTCAGCTCGTGTGTAGAATGCCGGGTGGGGTCCATGGGCCCGCTCATCTGGCAAATTTTATGTGACCGGCGCTGCAGAGGAGAGACGCGCCGGCTGATAAAGCATGCCACTAGGTCTTGTGGGGTGGGGCCGGCATCCCGTAACTCGCCCTTAAACCGGTGGAGGGCGTTCACCGGCATCACGGATTTCTTCGGATTATAGCTCCAGTTCTTCATCGCCAAGGGTGGCTCATCCACGAATGGCGGCAGGTTGAGCAGATCCACATCCGTGATATTCTTGACATAGAAGAAGCTCTTCTGCCACTTCTTGCAAGACTCGAGCATTTCCACCTTGGGGAAGTCCGAGCCCTTCCGGGACATGATGGTGTCCGCGCCACATTGGGTCATGGGGCGGTCCTTCTTCTCCTGAGCCGTCTCCGACGGGTCATCCTTGCTCCGGGGCGGTTCTTGGACGACTTGCTTCCGCAGTTGGAAGTACTTCGCCCAAGCTTGGGTGAAGGGCTCTATGCCGGCGAAGCCTTCGCAAAAAGCAGCGAAGGCGGAGAGGATCATCACCGCATTGGCCGGGATATGGTGAGGTTGCAGATCGTAGGTGTCGAGGAAGTCCCAGAAGAAATCTGACGCCGGCAGACCAAAGCCCCGCTCGAAGTGGGCGATGAACACGACACGTTCACCGGGTTCAGTGCCGGCACAATCTCTCCCGCTGGCAGCCGGTATGCAACACCCTCAGGGACTCTTCTCGTGGAGGTGATCCAGGATATGTCGGCCGGAGTAACCTCCGACCCCTCCCAGCCGGAGCGTCCTTGAAGCTGGGCCGAGTTATCTTCCTCCGAGGCCGAGGTGGCCGTCATACTTGATGATGCCATCTTGATGGCCGGGATAGGGCGCGAGAGCCGGAGTCCCGTGGTGTTAGTCCTATCAAGGTCAGAGAAAAGAGGGAGGTTAGCCTCGCCGGTATACTACTCTTACCAAAGTTAGCAGAAAAAGAAGATCTACCAGCGCAGTTAAAACTGGAAACAAACATGGGTGTAATTCCCAGGGAAGAACATCTGTAAACTACTAAAGAGCGTCTCTCGCAATGTCAATCGAGGCAAGGGGATACTAGGAAGAGAAATTACTGCAAATCTAAGCGAGGAAGATCACCGCGGCAAAGCTACAGAGAAGCAGGAAGGGTGAAGAACAGAGACGGAAGTGGAGCTTACCGAAGCTTGGGCGGCGGCGGTGTAACGGCGGTGAGCGCACAGAGGAAGATCCAATCCCCCAGCAATGTCGCGAAGAGGGGCGGCGGCGGCGTCGTCGACGAAGGTGTCGGACGTCGTCGAGTGTCGGCGCCGGCGTGGAGCAGGTCAGCGGCGGCGTTCCTTCTCTGTTCCTCGGTCCGGCGATGAAGCGCAAGAGGCAGAGGAGCGGAGGAAGAAGAAGATACTGTGGGGGTAAAAAGAGCAAGTTCACCCCAGCCCCCGTATTTATATCGCCAGAGAAGGTCGTGGGGATCGTGGTAAGTGTTCCACTACCCCGACCGTTTCTGTGGGAGGTCGCCACGTGGCGGCACGGAGTGGGGCGGCGGTTCCTGTAATCGTGCCTCTAGGCAATGATGGTATGTAGTAAATGCGCTGTGAACCGTCACTTCATGTGACCGTTCGTAGTGCCAGGACGGTTGCGAGTTTCGATGCAAACTGTCGGATGTGGGTTCTCAAGGAAGTCTAATTTATGTGCCGGTGTAACTGACCGGGGAATACATTCCGTCCGGAATACCCCGGGACCGGCCGGATTAATTTGTGGAAAGGAAAGAAAAGCCGGTATATAGTGTGATCGCCGGTGTAAAGTCATTCGCCGGGATATAACAAAAGAGATATCATGTTGAACCTGCCAAGGTCCCTCAGTTAAGACTGGGGGACCCCGACAGCTTCGGGGACTAATGTCGGGGGGATGACCCCCGGTAGGGTCAAGAGACTAGAAAGATACAAGGAGTAAGGTTGACCTTGTGTCGGTTGACCTAGATGGGGTCTGGCTGGAATACAGGAGCGTCGGCCAGACCGGCATATAAGTGTATCCCGGTGGCAGTATAGATGTGCCGGAATAACCGGGATACTTATTGAGGAGTGCTGGCATATGCATAGATATGCTGGCCTAACTTATTTCATATGTTGTGCAGGAGCGGGGAGGCCGGATTACCCGACATACCTAGGTCGTTGGTCCGGTATATAGGTCCGGGATATGGCAAACGGTCATATCCGGGATATATAAGTCAACCAAGGTGTCATATCCCTACAATCAAGGAGAGATTCTGCCCCGTATGGAGGGAGATCGTGTTGACAGGGTGCACAGTGGAGGTTTACCTACCCTCACTGTGCACAAGTACAGCCCTTACCTCACCATGGTAAGGTCACAGTCCAGGAAGTACAAGGTACAGCGAGGGTGAGTCCCATCGAGAGCAATCAGGGAGAAAGTCAAGGGTGTCTGCCTTCGTCAGCTTGCCCTATTCAGAGTGTAGTTGGTGTCTCTGGTCTCAGGTGACCGTTGTAACCCTGGCCACCACTATATAAGGTGGCATAGGGAGCCCTAGTGAGGGGGTTGGTCATTGGGTGTTCCTACACTTAGCAGCAGTTCATCTTCCTCCTCTAGCAGAGAGCTTGGAAGCGCCATTGTTGTATACTCCATCGATCCAAATATATATCCAGTAGAGCAGGAGTAGGGGTGTTATCTCCTTACGAGAGCCCCGAACCTGGGTAGATCTGTGTTCCTTTCTGTCGTGCTTTTCAGCTCGTTCCCCTCTCCCGAATCCTCCAACATCTAGTTTGGCCCCCATTTAAGCCATCCCATGGCATATGTTGTTTCACCACGACGACAAGCCGGGAGCCTCTTCAAAACCACCCTGGAAACCCACTGAGAATGTCTCCATCTCCAGAATTTGTCCACGCACCTGAGCAGTCTGAGTCCGGGGCTACCTGTTGATCAAACGCTGCACATACTGACATTAGTTGGGAGTCATGCGCTTGAGAGTAGATCTCTTCATCTCCTGAAAAATGAAGTCACAACCATCTATCTTCCAAAGCTTGTCGGGCTGGCAATAGTACAGCAAGTTCCTGTGATAGCCCCTGACACTAGCATCATCTCCAGCCTTACTCACCAGATTCTGACGGAAGAGCTTGGCAAGAGCGTTGTAGTAGTAGTACATCCCTGAAATAGCAGGAGCAGGGAGAGATGGCACATCTGGATAGCAAATGCGAGAGATCTTCTCCACGGAAAAGGGCGCCTCAGAGTGAATCTTGAAACCTCCAGCCCTACCACCACCATAGCCCAGAGCATCACAGAAATCAGCAAACGTGGCAGTGAACACATCCTGGCCAGTCATCCTAGAGAAGGACTCCGCTGGGTCATTATGGAAGAACACAGTGCAACAGAACTGACGGACCACCATTGGCTGAATAGGCTCGGAGAGGGTGACAAGGTCCAAAACATCCATCTTGAGAAGAGCCTCATTCATAAAGCGAAAGTCCCTAGAGACATACTGCTGAAAGTGCTCGACATTGAGGGATTTAGGCACCACATAGAATCCACTCTTCATGAACTCAGATGCATCATAGTAATCATCCCACATAGCACGCTGAGAATCAGTCCAGAACTTCTTGTCACTGCCAGTATACTGCCTCTCATGAAAGCGGTACGGGTTCGCAAGGCGAAGTTTACGCCAAGTATTGATATGGGCTGAACCCAAGTTCCCTTCAATCTCCTGCTCCTTCTCCACATCCACCGGGCCACGAGCCCCCTTTCCCTTCCGGGGTGGATGAGGGCCACGAGTGTATACAAGCTTGGACTTCATACGCTGCCCTGCAGCTGCAGAGCTGCTACCTTCAGCTGGGGTCTTCCCTGACTGACAAGTACGACGCGGAGGGCGTCCCTCAACCTCATCTAGCTTCCTCTTCTTGACTTCAAAGGCTCGAGCATCTTCTTCATTGTCAATCCGGTAGTCACTGTCCTCAGTCGAAAACGAGTCTGAAAACGCAAGCAAAGCAAAGCAACACCAGATAAAGATACATGTCACGAAAAGGAACTCAAAGTCGGGTAGGGACAAGTGCACGATGGAGAGGTAGTATGGCAGTGAGGTTTGGCGCCAGGTCCGGCGGGACCGGACAGTGGGCCAGACCATCCGGCGGGCCGCCGGGCCATTCCGGCGAGCTCGCCGAACTGGTATTCTGAACGCCAGTTTGGCGGGTCCGCCGAAACGGTCCGGTGGTCCGCCGGGTGGTCCGGCGCCAGGTCCGGCGACCGCCGGACACTTCGCCGAAACACACGAATGTCATACTACCCGCAATCTTGACTCAAATAACTTGTCACTACAAACTTTAAGGATACATGGATGCCAAGGAACAAACACTAGCCCAACAAAGAACGAAACCCTAAAGGATCTATCCCTGGACAAAATGAATCTAACCCTAGATACACACTAGATCTACTCATACAAGAGCATGAACAAAACGAGTGTGAGGCAAGGGCTAGAGGAAGAAGAGAAAATGAGGGACTTACCCGAAGACATGGTGCACAAGAAGATGGGGAAAAATCCCGATCTCCCAATGCGGTTGGCAAAATGCGAAGATCTTCGGAGGAAAGCTTCAAAACAACCCGATCTACACCCGATCTAAATTTGGAAGGGATTGGTTGGGTGGAGAGGCTAGGGGGAGGAGAAGCTTGAGGAGGCGGCGGTAATGGAGTTGGGGGCGGGCGTGGGGAGGGAGGGAAGTGGGAGAAAACTGCTAAGGAAACCCTCCCCACGAAATTATATAGGCTGCCAGTCCGGCGGTAAGTCCGGCGGGACCGGGCCATACGCCGGACGGTCTGGCGGGCCGCCGGGCCATTCCGGCAAGCTCGCCGAACTGGTATTCTGAACGCCAGTTCGGCGGGTCCGCCGAAACGGTCCGGTGGGCCGCCGGGCAGTCTGGCGCTAGGTCCGGTTTTCGCCGGGCAGGCCGCCGAAACACTTTTTGGACTAGAAAAGTTTTGACAATTGTCGATATGTGACATGTATCAACAAGAAAAACATGGTGTGCGGAAGTAATCAACAGCCATCAAACTTGTTTGCAAGAAAATCAACTTAAGATTGCATGCCTTCCAATGAAGAGCAACAACAAAACACGAGATTTGAAGACATGCAATGGTGGGGGATTTCTCCCCCTATGTGTGATCACCAATGTCGTGACACCGCGAAGAGACATGCTTGGGCTCAAATGACATTAGTGATCTTATGATGTCGCACACTTGAGTATGCATCGTGCCATTAGTTGACACGATGACTATCCTCAACTATGCGCATCTAGACTAGAACAACACACTATAATATGGGAATGAGTGCACACGATCAAGCCACATTGCAAGAGTCTAGGATATTCAATTCATGCCTCAACTCTCGGAATCTTGCTTCATCAAGAGGCTTCGTGAAAATGTCGGCGAGTTGGTCTTGTGTACCTACATAAGATAGGTTAATCTCACCTCGGTTGACATGGTCACGGATGAAGTGGTGGCGGATCTCGATGTGCTTGGTCATGTTATGTTGAACCGGATTATGAGCGATCTTGATGGCACTCTCATTGTCACACAAGAGTGGCACCTTGTCGAAGTGAATACCATAATCCTCCATGGTTTGCCTCATCCAAAGGAGTTGAGCACAACAACTTGCGGCCGCCACATACTCGGCTTCGGCGATGGAGAGAGACACACAATTTTGCTTCTTGGAAGACCAACTAACCAAAGACCTACCAAAAAATTGGCAAGCCCCGAAAGTTGACTTCCTATCCACTTTGTCTCCCGCCCAATCCGAGTCTGAGTACCCTACAAGCTCAAAGCTTGCTCCCTTCGGGTACCAAAGGCCAAAAGTTGGGGTATCAATCAAATATCGAAAGACTCTTTTGACCGCCATTAGATGGCTTTCCTTAGGGGCGGCTTGATATCGTGCACATATTCCCACACTAAGCATGATATCTGGTCTAGATGCATAAAGATAGAGCAAAGACCCAATCATAGAGCGATAAAGTTTTTGATCCACTTCTTTACCATTAGGATCGAGATCAAGAGTAACCTTTGTAGGCATGGGATTCTTGGCTCCCTTCACTCCGGTATCCATCTTGAACTTCTTGAGCATGTCTTGGGTGTACTTGGCTTGATTGATGAAGGTGCCACCCTTCAATTGCTTTATCTCAAAGCCAAGAAAGAATTTCAACTCCCCCATCATAGACATCTCAAATTTATCTGTCATTAGTCTTGCAAATTCATCATTGAAAGATTTGTTAGAAGAACCAAAAATGATATCATCTACATAAAGTTGGCATATGAAAAGCTCCCCGTTTACTTTCTTAGTAAAAAGAGTGGGATCAATGAGGCCTATCTCAAACCCACGGTCTATAAGAAGCTCTCTAAGATGCTCGTACCACGCACGTGGGGCTTGTTTAAGGCCATAGAGTGCCTTATCGAGCTTGTAGACATGGTTCGGAAAGTTAGGATCCTCAAAATCTGGGGGTTGCTTTACAAATACTAACTCATGCAAAGGACCATTTAAGAAAGCACTCTTCACATCCATTTGTTGCAACTTAAAATTATGATGTGAAGCATAAGCAAGAAGGATACGGATGGACTCAAGGCGAGCCACGGGTGCAAAAGTCTCTCCATAGTCGATGCCTTCAATTTGAGAGTATCCTTGAGCAACCAAATGAGCCTTGTTCCTCACAACAATTCCATTTGCATCTTGCTTGTTCTTGAAGATCCACTTGGTTCCAATGACATTGCGGCAATCCTTGGGCTTCTCTACTAATGACCAAACTTTGTTGCGCTCGAAGTTATTGAGTTCTTCATGCATGGATTCTACCCAATCCGGGTCTTCAAGCGCTTCAAACACTTTTTGAGGTTCCACACAAGAGATATAGGCATGGTGGTTACTAAAGTTTGCCAATTGCCTCCTCGTGGACACCCCTTTCCTTACACTTCCAATCACATTCTCCAAGGTGTGGCTACCTCTTTGGAGAGTTGTTGCAATCTTCATGGCACGGCGAGCTTGAGCTTCTTCAAGAGATTCTTGAGAGGCCACTTGGTCATCACCACGGTTTTGGTCCTCGCCTTGACCTTCAAACCGAGCATGCTCATCATCTTGAGCTTGCTCAATGTCTTGAACTTGATCTTGATCACCACTTGGTGAAAAATCACCATCATGCTCATGGTCTTGATCTTGATCATGCTCACATGGTTGAGGGGCTTGAGCTTGTCTTTGGCTAGCATCAAAGGGACCTTGAGGACTTGTTGTGTTTGAGAGGGTGAAGGCTCCACTTGAGTAGAGCATAGTCCTTCTCCTTCCGCCAAAAGGTGTCCCTCAACGGGTATGAGATGTCTCACACCCATTCTTCTTATGGCAAGAGGAGGTATTTCGTCACCTACATCAAAAACACCACGTTGCTCCACACGGGAGCCGTCATTCTCGTCGAATCTCACGTTAGAAACTTCAACAACTCAAGCGGAGAGTTTGTCAAAGATTCTAAAGGCGTGAGATTCGGCGGCATAGCCAACAAAGGTACCCTCAAGAGCTTTTGAATCAAATTTGAACAAATGGACACCTTTCTTAAGATAGTAGCACTTACAACCGAATACCCGAAAGTACTTGATGTTAGGCTTCTTTCCAATGAGGATCTCATAAGGAGTCTTGTTCAAGCCCTTGCGGAGATATAACCGGTTCGACGCATGACATGCGGTATTAATGGCTTCGGCCCAAAAGTTATACGGAGACTTGAATTCCGCTAACATGGTCCTAGCCATATCAATGAGAGTCCGGTTCTTCCGCTCGGCTACACCATTTTGTTGGGGAGTGTAGGGAGATGAGTATTGATGGCGAATCCCCTCATCACTGATAAAATCATTCAAGGTGTAGTTCTTGAACTCGGTGCCATTGTCACTTCGGATCATCAATATGTCTTGACCATATTGGCGTTGCACTTCATTGGTGAAGTCTTTGACGGTTTGTTGAGTCTCACTCTTGTGAGACAAGAAAAAGACCCAAGTGTATCTTGAATAGTCATCGACAATCACCAAGCAATACTTCTTTCCTCCAAGACTTTCATAAGAGGGGGGGCCGAAGAGATCCATGTGAAGGAGCTCTAGGACCCTCTTAGATGAAATGATGGTCTTGCTAGGATGAGGAAGTTCATGCATCTTTCCTTCAATGCAAGCTCTACACACACGATCTTTTGAAAATGTTAGATCGGTTAGTCCTAGGATGTGGTTGCCTTTGTGGAGACTTTGCAAAGTTCTCATATTGACGTGGCCTAGCCGGCGATGCCAAAGCCATCCCACGTCAACTTTAGCCATGAGGCATGTCGCGGCTTTAGTGATCTCCTTCGAGAAGTCGATCACATATAAGCCATTTTCGACATGCCCTACATGAGCTACATTAAGAGACTTGCTCCATAAAAGAACTACAATCCCAACATCAAAGAAGGTTGCAAAGCCCATATTAGCAAGTTGAGCAACGGAAAGAAGATTATATGAAAGGGACTCAACAAGCATGACATCTTCCACGGTAACATTGTGAGAGACAACAACCTTGCCGAGGCCCAATACCTTTGACCTTGAAGAATCCCCATAGGTGACGTAGCCCGCATGGGTTGAACCAGTGTGAAGCTCCTTCACCATTTCTTTGCTCCCGGTCATATGATTGGTAGCACCACTATCAATTATCCATTGACCACCACCGGAAGCAAAGCCCTTTGTAGCGTGAGCCATGAGACAAGTCGCATTGTGGTTGGTGCGCTTTGATTCATTTGCGAAAGCGAAAAGGGATGATGAGGGGGTAGGATGGGCAATGGCGATGGCGGCCCTTCCTATTTCCTCCTTATCACTTGCATCATCCTCGGAGAGGTACTCTTCTTGAGTTATCAAAGCGTGAGTTGGGAGGACTCTCTTCTTGTCGGAGTTTCTAGGGTAAGACTTGGACTTCATTTCCTTGCGGACAAGCCTTCCATTGTGATCTTCAACTCTTTCATAAGGACACTCCGCAATAAAGTGGTTAGTGTTACCACAATTGTAGCAAGTCCTCACTCTACTTGTAGCCTTGGGCTTGGAGGGGCTAGATGACTTCCACTTCTTCATGAATGCCCTTTGAGCAAGAGCCATATGCTCGGCATGAGCATACTTCATGTCCTCGGGGATTCCACCCAATACTTCTTCTTCTTCCAACAAGCTTTCTTCTTCATGATAGGTGACTTTGGCCTTCAAAGCAAGGTTGGGAGCACGCACACCACGTGCACGAGCAAGAGCATCATCCGCATTCTTCTCGGAGATCTTCCTTGCCATCATCTCTTGCAAAATGTCATGAGCGGACATCGTCCGGAAATTTGCATTTCCCTTGATGGAGTTCACGGTCTCCCTATGGAAGGGCAAGAGAGCTTGAATGAACTTCATTTTCATCCATCTCCAATCACATTGGGTGGAGCCAAGATCCGTTAGCTTCACTTGGAGTGACGAGAGACGCCTATGGAGTTCTTCGGGAGTTTCACCATCAAGCATGGCAAAGTTGTCCACTTCATTGGAGGCTTCATCAAACTTAGATTCTTGAATGCTCTCATTCCCAATGAAGAGGTTGGTGAGAACATCCCAAGCTTCTTTGGTGGAGGTGATGTTGCGGACGAACGCCTTGTCCTTCTCGGTAAGAGACATGTGAATGAGATGCAAGGCAGAGGCATTGAGTTGCTTGTCGATTTGCTCCCAAGGTAGCAAGTTGGTCAAATCCTTGGAAGTTGGATGGAAACCCTGCTCAATGATCCTCCAAAGCTCAATAGACACAAAGTTTATGTAAGAGCGCATGTTATCTTGCCAATTGGCAAAGCTAGAAGCATCAAGTGGTGGCGGTGGGCCGCAAGAAGCAAGGTGTGGCATTTGAAGGTGTCTTCCAGAGACATAGCTCATAGGATGTGGAATTTCCGTGCTATGTCCCCGAGAGGTGTCATCTTTCTTGGGGGTGTCATCTACATTGGGGGGTTCCTCTCCGCCCTCATCCCCATCCTCATCCGGATCATCCTCGTTTAAGATGGGCTTACTCGAGGACTCAACCGGGGTCGGTGGAGTGGTACTAGATGTTCCACTAACGAGGGCATCAAGTTGAGATTTTTGGCTTTCCATGGCTGCCATCATGGCATCCATACGTGCCATTATACTATTAAGATCCCCCTTAGTGGCGGGCTCCTCTTCGCCCATAACCTCTTAGGCGGTTAAGCCCAATCAAAGAGCACTAGGCTCTGATACCAATTGAAAGGATCGGTACGGGCGACTAGAGGGGGGTGAATAGGCGCTAAGTCAATTTTTAATCTTTTTCAAATTTAAGGCTTGACACAAAGTAAATTCACTAGATGTGCAACTAGGTGAATTTCCTATAAGTGGCAAGCAAGCAAGTAAACAAGTAACTAGCAAGATACAAGTAAGGGAAAGAAATAACCGAAGAGTGGAGACCGGAGACACAAGGATGTATTCCCGTAGTTCCTTCCTTTTGAGGGGAAGTACGTCTACGTTGGAGAGGTGTGGTGACACGGAGTCGACCAACGCCACAAAGGCTCACCTTGTTCTCCGGTGAGCAAGCCACGGAGGCTAGCTCGTTTCCACTAAGCGGTGGTATTGGGGGAACCACGAATCCCTTACACGGAGCTTGGGGCACAACTCCACAACTCAATTGGAGGCTCCCAAGAAAGCCACGGAGGCAAGAATCACCACAAAGACAAGTAAATCAACCAATTACAACACCTAGGGTCACAAGATCCCCAAGGTGCAAATCCTCCAAGCAAATGGAGGGGGAAATGAAATTCTTTCGGTGAAGATGTAGATCGGTGCCTCCTCCTTCAATCCTCCAAAGATCAAGAGCTTTGGTTGGCTAGAAGGGGAGATCTATGGAATTTGGTGTTTTTGCAATGGGGGTAGGTGAGAGCTTCAAGGATGAACAATGGTTGGTGAAGTTCTAACCCTACCCCAACTGGACAAAGGGATATTTATAGGTGGGTGGAAATCTGGCCGTTGGAGGAGGGCAGGGACGCAGAACCGGCGGTAAGTTCGGCGCCGCCGGCCTCTGGGCCGGACGCTCCGGCGAATGGTCCGGCGGGACCGGACATCTCGCCGGGAGCCCGGCGGCTGGCCGGGCAGATCCGGCGGCCCGCCGAACGACGCTTCAGAACAGTAGTCCAGCGGCTCCGCCGGGCTGGCCCGGTCTGCCACCGGATGGTCCGGCGGTGGACCGGCCTCTGCGCCGAACACGCCCACTTTTGGCAGGCGATTCCACCATCTTTCTTTTTGCACATGAAAACCCCTTGACCTGTGAACTTAAACCTGAATGCATATAATCCAAATATTAGTTCACACAAAACATAGTCATGTCATTGTAAATCAAAAAAGTAGAAACGGACAAATGTCCTTTCACAATTGATCGACTTCCTAGCAGTGAACAAATTAATCATAGGTCTGGCCCTTCTGATAGCCTTTGTGTGATGTGTGGCCAGGTCGAATTAGCTGATCATATCTTCTTTTCCTGTGCCTTTGCTGCTTTTATGTGGAGTGGGGTTAGAACAATTCTCCAAGTTAACTGGAACCCTACCTCCTTTGCTCAGTTTTTTCGTATTATTTCTGCCCTTTCACCTGCCCACGGGCGGGCTGTGTGGATCTTGTTTGCGGCTCAGAGCTGGGCGCTCTGGCATATTCGCAATAAAATTGTAATGGAACACTCTTTTCCTAATCAACCTGCTGACTGCGTGCTCAAATCTTATATCTTTTTGCAGCAATGGCGTCCCCTTCTCAAGGCTAGGGACCGGGCGGCGGTGGGGATCCTGGAAGAACTCCTTCGTAATCTTCATCAAGAGACCAGATCACCTCCGACTATATGAGCTGCACCCCTGTCTAAGTTATTTAACTTGTTTAAGTTGTAGTACAACTATGTCTGAATCGTATGGTTACTGTTTCCCTTTCGCAAGTGCTGCGTTAGGCCTCTGTGTGGGTGCTACTCTTTGTGCTCCTTTGTAATTTGTTGGTTCTGTTGGCTGTAAACTCTTGGGCTTTATTAATTTAAAGTCGGACAGCTATGCCTTTTATTCTAAAAAAAGTATAGTGAATGATTATTTACAGTACTAGGAGGGATAACGAAAGAGAAGAGAAGTACCCGAAAAAGGTATTCCTATGCCGCGCTCGCACATGTTAGAATAGCAATTGCAGGACTAAGGGTAGACCTTACACTGCATAGGAATATGTTTTATTAGAATGCTACATTAACCCACGTGCAACTACTTTTGGAAATTCGTACGCTATGGTAGGCTCCAGCAAAATTTGTCTGACCGAACTTTTGTAAAGCATGTATGTTTTAATCGATCCCTGTGGGAAGAAACTCCGTTGACATAGGAATACCTGCGAATATAGATCACTGCGATCACCACGGCAGCACGGACGGCCATATAGCTAGCTAGGTAAGGTTCTAGGGCTCGCCCCTCTCGCCCCTGCCCATGCCCTTCCCCTCCTCTCGCCTCTCGCCCCTGCTAGAGCTTGACCGCTTCCTCTCGCCTCTGCTCCCCTCCGGTTGGTTCTCGAGCCTCCTCTCCGCTGATGGGCGACCAGGCGGTGCGGCGCAGCGCTCGTTTGGAGGCGGCGCGCCGCCCGGAGGAGGATCGCCAGCGTCGCCTGGAGGAGGAGCGCCGTCACGAGGAATTCATTCGTCGTCGCCAGGAGGAGATCCGGGACAAGCAGGTGCAGCGCTTCTTCCTCCTCTTCATGTGCCTCGGATCAGAGCAGATCAGATCGGCCATGGCGGAGCCGCGGGGTTGGCGGCCGCCGATTCCAGATGACGATCTGCTTCCTCGGATCATGGAAATGGAGGCGGAGCTCAATCGACGCCAGTGACTGAAGGTGAGTATGCCTCTTCCTCTCAATTTACGAGCTGGAGGGTTACCTATGCGCGCATGATTACTGGGAGGAATTCCCCATTCCTTGATGGTATCCTTCTTATTCGCCATGATCTAAGAATGGTAACCTTGCTAGATGATACTGAACGCATCCTGGATTCGAGAGATTTTCTCCCTGGTGAGGTGTTCAGCACGGGAGGTCCGGTTTCGATTGGTTTATTCTCGATTCGGATTCCCCTGGTTCCATTGAGTCCATCCTCGTTGTTTCCATTGAGATCCGGCGAAGGGCCGCGGTGCTCATCGGAGTTGGGCGCCGGTGCGGCTGTGTCGCGTCCAATTTCTGTTTTTCCCCCTGGCTCTTTTTCTGAGAAGCAATCGGGTCCTCAGGTGGACGGTTCCCTTCCTCCCAGTCGCAGACAGGTGGCCCCTACCTCACTTGGGAACCCTAGCTCGGATACTACTTATTCCGCTTCCGCCGCCCCCTGGTCCGATCTAGATCTTATCTGCCGCCACCTCTGGTCCTCTCCGAACCCTAACCTTCACGTTCATTCCGAGTCCTTTGGTTGGTGGCCTGGGAAGGTTGCGGGAGATTTACGCTCCTTTTCTCAAGTTGCGGCAAGCATGGGTGACGGTGGAGGTCGTGGGGGTTTCAGTAGTGCTCGTGGTCGCGGCTTCAGCAACGACCGGAGTGCCTACAATAGTGGCCGGGGGAAGATGGTCTGGCACCGTGAGGATGTGCCTCAGGCCTCTTCCAACTCTGCTAGGACTTCTGGCTCTGGAGATCGTTGGGACAAGGCTACTAGAGATTCTGAGTTACGTCGACAGGAGGCGAATTCTTCTGCTGGTGGTACTGGTATCTCCTCTGGTAACAAATCTGTGAACCCTGGTTTCAGCTCTGGACTTGATGATTCTCTCTGTCTCAATTGCAACTCCAATGGGCATTTTACTGCTAAGTGTCCCACTATCAGATGTGAGCACTGTAGGAAGCTGGGTCATATTGCTCAAATTTGTCAGACCATCCTTCCCTGGGAATGCATCCCTGCTATGTGTGGCTTTCAGTCTCCAGGCTTGGGTTTTTTCTTTTTTCCTAATAACAGCTCTGAGAAGCAAAGTAAGGAAAGGTCTAGCAGTGTGGTAATTACCATCATTGAGGGTGCAGCTTCCTTCAGAGAGATTGAACAAGAATTCAACCTGGTTTTTGGGGATGGGTGGAGATGTACTGCCAGACCCATTGGGCAGAATCAGTTCATCATGAGGTTTCCCAATCCAAGGGAGGTGGAAAGGGCTGTTTATTATGGTTCCTCTATGAAGCTGAAGACTATTGATGCTACTGTCAGGTTGTCTACTTGGACTGCTTCCATTGGCTCCAAGGGTTGTCTCCAGAAAGCTTGGGTTAGAATCAGCAACATCCCTCTTGACATAAGAACTGAAGCAAACTATTTCTATGTGGGTTCTCTGGTTGGTGTTTCTCTTGACCTTGATCCTACAACTCTGCACAAGCCTGAGTTTGTTAAAGTTCTTATTGGATGTAGAGATGTGGAAAGAATCCCTCTTATGGCTGAAGGGTGCTTGGGTGATAATTTCTATGACTTTGGTTATGAGATTGACAAGATTGTGGTTGCTGGTCCCCCTAGAGTTGAGGATGCTACAAGAGTGGGTGGTGCTTCTAGACCACCTTCTCCAAAGAGAGCCAGGACTGATTTTTCTGAGTCTAATACTGAAGAAACTTCTGAAGGTTTTGTGCAAGGCAGCCAGACTGAATCTGTCAGACACCTGACTAACCATGATTCCATTCCAGAGAATGAGCCTGTGGGTCAGGAATCTGAGGAGGACAGTTTCATTGGGGATGATCTCTTGCTGGATACTATTCATAAGGAAAATGAAGCTGCTGCTAAGGCTGCTTCAAACAAGTGGCTGATCCCTTGTCCTATTCTGAACTCCAACCCTATTTCCCAGGGGACTTGCAAGAGTATGACCTTGGAAACTTTCAACTCTCTTCTATTTCATTGTGACAAATCTAATGTTGATGAAGTTTGGCCTTCTCTTCCTACTATCACTGAAGTCACTGGGGATGCCTCTTCTCCTTTGACTGGATCTCCTGATTATCTGGTTCAGTCTCCTGACTCCTCCCCTGATATTGTGCAAGATGAATCATGTGGGCCAAGGTTCAGCTCCAGGCTTCAGGACTCTGTCAATTCTGACACTATGGAGAAGGCTTCTGCTCTCTCAAGGAAGAGGAATCTTGAAGGTAACCATGATTCTGCTCCAAACCCTCTAAGTAGTAATTCCTTTGCTGTGTTGTCTGATAACCAGATTGTGGCAAATGCCAGTTTAATGGGGGTTAAGATTCCTGATGGGAACTTTGATACTGTCAATTTAGTGAGAGATTTAGAACTTGCTAGAAACTCCTTGGGCTCCAAACATAAGTCTGTTAAACCCCTTTCTTCTGTTCTGTTTATTGAAAGTAATGAAGGCACTACTACTCCCTTGTCGATGGATTGGATCTCTTCTGATGATAATGAGGACTCATCCTTTACCCTTGTTGAAAGTAGGAAAAAGAAAAATATGAAAAGGAAATCCTCTGTTTCGGCCTCTAGACCTATAACTAGAAGTCAGAGAAACAAAAAGGCTAAATCTACTAACTGTGCCCTGTCCCCTGGCAGAGTTAGTAGAACTAGATCAAAACCCAAAAAGTTACAATGAAAGGGGTCTTCCTTAATATTAGAGGTGTGGGCAAAAAAGGTGCTATTTCTTGTGTTAAGGATCTCATGTTTGACTACTGTCTTGATTTCATTGGGTTGCAAGAAACTATCAAAAAAGATTATGATAGAAGTTTTTTCAGAAAGATTGACCCTGGTGATAGTTACTTGTGGAAGTGGGTTCCTTCTGTTGGAAGGTCTGGTGGTATCCTTTGTGGTATTAAAAATGAGACTCTGGAAGTTAGTGTTTTCAAAGCTGGTAGATTCATGCTTAATTTTGTGCTCTGGGATAAGATGAAAAAAGTCTCCTGGTCCCTTTTGGTTGCCTATGGTGCAGCCCAAGATGAGCAGAAAAATGATTTCCTGACTGAGCTTGCTGCCTTCTGTAATAATGTTTCTACTCCTTTCATTGTTGGTGGTGATTTCAACATCCTCAGGCATAGTGGAGAGAAAAATACCCCCTTTGTTCAAAATCATTCTTCTGATCTTTTCAATTCTATTATTCATACTCTTGGGCTGAGAGAGATCTTCATGCATGGTGGGAAATTTACTTGGTCTAATAATCATTCTTCTCCTACTCTTGAAAAGTTAGATAGAGTGCTCATGTCTCCTAGTTGGGAAGATTTGTTTCCTTTGGTTACTGTCCGAAAGCTGGTTAGGGAAGTTTCGGATCATAATGCTTTACTCCTTGATACTGCTTCTCATGCTATTCCTGTTAATGCCTCTAGGGAATTTCGTTTTGATCTTTCCTGGTTCCACAATGTTGAGTTCTTTCATTCTGCAGCCTTGATTTTAAACAGAACTATCCATAGTGATGATCCTATTGACATTCTGAATATTAAGTTGAAACGTTTTAAGAAATATTTTAAAGGTTGGGGGTCTAATCTTTATGGTCATAATAAAAAGCTGAAAATAGAGCTAAAAGAGGAGCTTGTTAGTATTGAGGCTCTTGAAGAGGAGAATGATCTTTCTCCTGAGTTAAACCTAAGGAAAACTGATATCCAAGTGAAGCTTTTTGCTCTTTTTGCTGAAGAAGAGCTTTTGTGGTATCAGAGGTCTCATGAGAAATGGCTTTTGGAAGGGGATTTGAACACTAGCTATTTCCATAGGGTGGCAAATGGTAGAAGAAGAAAAAAATACTATGTTCTCCCTAAAAGATAATGATGTCCTTATTGAAGGAACTGATAACCTTATCTCTCATGCTACAGCTTACTATAAGAATCTTTTTGGCCCTGCTCCTGGTAACATCTTGGATTTTGATCCTAGTATGTGGAATCCTAATGAAAAGCTGTCTGAGGATGAGAACTTGATTCTAACTAGACCTTTTTCGGTGGATGAGCTCAAAGCTGCCTTATTCTCTATGGCTCCCAATAAAGCTCCTGGCCCAGACAATATTCCTATTGAATTTTACCAACGTTGCTCGGACATCATCAAGTGGGATGTTATGAATCTTTTTCATGCCTTTCATGCTGGAACCCTAGATGTGGCTAGGTTAAACTATGGGATCATTACGCTTTTACCTAAAGTTTCTGGTGCTGACAAGATCACTCAATATAGGCCTATTTGTCTCCTCAGATGTATTTACAAGCTTATTACTAAAACTTTATCCTTGAGACTTGAGCCCTATACCTCCAAGTTGATTGGTAAAAATCAAAATGCCTTTATGAAGAAAAGATGTATTGTTGATGGTATTATGTCCTTGCATGAGATTCTCCATCATTCCCATTTTAAAAAACATGTTGGGATTGTTTTGAAACTTGATTTCAAAAAAGCCTTTGATAAAGTGAATTGGAAGTTTCTTTTGAACTGTCTTAAAGCCATGGGTTTTTCTGATCTCCTCTGTCAGTGGATTGAGAAGATCCTTACTGATGGTACGGTTTCTGTTAAGATTAACAATAAAACTGGCCCCTACTTTAAAAGTACTAAAGGGGTTAGACAAGGGGACCCCTTGTCTCCTTTTCTTTTTAATGCTGCTGTTCAATGTCTTGCTAAAATGGTTTTGGAAGCTCAGCAGAATGATCTCCTGGTGGGGTTGGCTCCTGATCTTATTGATAAAGGTGTGGCAATCATGCAATATGCTGATGATACTGTCCTTTGCATCTCCCATAATCCTGAGAAAGCTTTAAACCTGAAGTTGTTGTTATATTTGTTTGAGTTAATGTCTGGTCTTAAGATTAACTATCAGAAAAGTGAGATTTTTTTGGTGGGTGGGGACAATAACACTGCTGAGTTCTATTCCTCTCTTTTTGGTTGTCAAGTTGGCTCTTTCCCTATGAAGTATCTTGGTGTTCCTATTACTTTCAGGAATCTTAGAGTCTCTGACTTGGATCCTTTGGACTAGAAGTTTATTAAGAAGCTTGATGCCTGGGTTGGAGGGGCTAATTCCTCTGAAGGCAGATTAACTCTGGTCAATGCTTGTCTGTCTAGTCTTCCTTCCTATTTCATGTCTATTTTTTTGTTTTGTAAAACCTTCCTGGAGAAAATGGATAAACATAGGAGGCGTTTCTTTTGGCATGGGAAGAAATTAAAAAGAGGTTACTACATGGTGAAGTGGACTAAAGTCTGCAGATCTAAGAAAAACGGTGGTCTAGGGGTTCTTGACTTACACAAGCATAACATTAGCTTGTTGTGCAAGTGGTGGTGGAAGTTAGACACTGAGCAAGGTTTATGGCAAGATATTGTCAAAGCCAAATACTTAAGGAATAAATCAGTTGCCATTGTAACTGCTAGATTTAGTGATTCTCCTTGTTGGAAAGGTCTCCTTAAAGTTAAGGACACTTATATGGTTGGGAGGAAAGTTAATATTAGGAAAGGTAATATTTGTAGGCTTTGGCAAGATTCTATTTCTGGTGAACCTCCCTTTTCCTTACAGTTTCCTGAGCTCTTTGATTTGTGCTTGGACAAAGATTGCACTATTCTGGATGCTTCTGCTTCTGATTTTCATATCCCTTTTCGTAGAACATTGAGAGGTGATAATTTGTTGCATTGGAATACTATCAAGGATAGCTTGAGGAATCTTCCTAGATCAAATGACAGTGATTTCATCACTTGGTCTTTGAATCCAAAGAATTGTTTCTCCACCAAGTCAGTTTACCTTTGGTTGGAAAGGAATCTTGCTGGTTCCCATAATAAATGGATTTGGAAGGCCAAAATTCCCTTGAAAATCAAAGTCTTCCTTTGGTAGTTATGCCAAGATGCTGTGTTGACTAGAGAGAATATGAAAAAAAAGGCAATGGCCTGGAGCTCCTGTTTGTTCCTTTTGCAACCTAGAGGAGACAAATGACACTAGTAGAAAAAGGGTCTTTGGTCCAGCACCCAAATGTCATCTGTCCCGGTTCGGCTGGCCATTGGGGACCAATGACACTTATTGGTCCCGGTCCATGCCGCCTGGAGATTAGTCCCGGTTCATTTCGGGGTATCGGTCCCGGTTTGTGGCATTAACCGGGACCAAGGCCTCCCCAGCATGACACGTGCCTCTATGCGGGTCATTGGTCCCGGTTCATGGCATGAACCGGGATCAAAGACCCTCCCCTGGCTATAAATTGATACCCAGCCCTTTGCCCTTTGCCACAAAAATTTGCTGAATTGTGTGTGTGGTGTGGGTGCTAGCTTTTTTTTCCTTTGATTGCACACAAGGTGTTCGACGAAATGTCCATGCCACATTTAAGTTCGCACAACACGGTATCCTCCGCCGAGGTTAGCAACCTTATCTTCTTCATCTGTAACTGATATAAAAATCTTGCATATGTGTCCATGTGGGTGGTCATTTCACTATTCATGATGTTATTATAATAGTTAATTATTATAACGCAGATCGATGCGCGGATGCGATGGATGTACGGCGACCGACGCGATTCTGATTTTATTGCAGGCCTGCATAAATTTATCGATGTGGCTAAGGCAAACAAAGTGGATAATTTTATGCCTTGTCCCTGCATCGACTGTCGAAATTTGACGGAGCACTCTGCCCCGAGAATCCTTCAAAGCCATCTGCTTCGGAGAGGTTTCATGCCCGGATATTATTGTTGGGCCATGCACGGAGAAAGAGGGGTTAGGCTGGAAGAAAATGAAGAAGAGGATGATGACAGCTATCCTGAAGAATACGGTGATACTGCAATGGAAGACAATGAAGAAGAGGGAGGCGGCAATGAAGAAGAACAACGGGCATCGGATGAGCCCGGTGATGGTCTTGGTCGGGTCATTTCTGATGCAAAGCAACAATGCGATACAGAAAGGGAGAAGCTGAAGTTGGAGGCCATGCAAAACGATCACAAAAAGTTATTATACCCAAATTGCGAAGATGGCAGCACAAAGCTCGGTACCACACTTGAATTGCTGAAATGGAAGGCAGAGGCTGGTTTATCTGACAAGGGATTTGAGAAGTTACTGAAAATAATAAAGCCAAAGCTTCCAAAGGATAATGAGCTGCCCGAGACAACGTACGAAGCAAAGAAGACTATCTGCCCTCTAGGATTAGATGTGGAGAAGATACATGCATGCATTAATGACTGTATCTTATACCGTGGTGAGAAGTATGAGAATATGGATAAATGTCCGGTATGCACTGCATGTCGGTACAAGATCAGACAAGATGACCCTGGTGATGTTGAGGGTGATGACGAGCCCCCCAGGAAGAAGGTTCCTGCTAAGGTTATGTGGTATGCTCCTATAATACCACGGTTGAAACGTCTGTTCAGAAACAAAGAGCATGCTAGGTTGTTGCGATGGCACAAAGAAGAGCGTAAGAAAGACGGGAAACTGAGACACCCCGCCGATGGGTCGCAGTGGAGAAACATCGAGAGAAAGTACTCAAACTTTGCAGGTGATGCGAGGAACTTATGGTTTGGTCTAAGTACAGACGGCATGAATCCTTTTGGGGAGCAGAGCTGCAGTCACAGCACCTGGCCCGTGACTCTATGTATCTACAACCTTCCTCCTTGGTTGTGCATGAAGCGGAAGTTCATTATGATGCCAGTGCTCATCCAAGGACCGAAGCAACCCGGCAACGACATTGATGTGTATCTAAGGCCATTAGTCGATGAACTATTGCAGCTGTGGGCAGAACCAGGTGTAAAGGTGTGGGATGAGCACAAACAGGAGCCATTTGACCTACGAGCGTTGCTGTTCGTAACCATCAATGATTGGCCTGCTCTTAGTAATATTTCAGGACAGTCAAACAAGGGATACAATGCATGCACGCACTGTTTAGATAAGACTAAAGGTACATATTTGGATAAATGTAAGAAGGTTGTGTACCTAGAGTGTCGTAAATTTCTTCCGACCAATCATCAAGTAAGAAAAAAAGGCAAGCATTTCAACGGTGAGGCAGATCACCGGAAGAAGCCTAAGCTCCCTAAAGGTGCTGATGTATTTGGTATGGTGAAGGACCTAGAAGTAATATTTGGAAAGGGTTCTGGCGGTCAATCTGTTCCGAAAGACCCCATTACCGGACACACGGCCATGTGGAAGAAGAAATCTATATTTTGGGAGCTTGAGTATTGGAAAGACCTAGAGGTCCGTTCTTCAATCGATGTGATGCACGTGACGAAGAATCTTTGCGTGAACCTGCTAGGCTTCCTAGGCGTGTATGGGAAGACAAAAGATACACCAGAAGCATGGGAGGACCAGCAACGTATCAAAGACCCATACAACAAGCATACTGATAAAGGCCGTCAATACTTAAGCAGCTACGCTCTTACCAAAGCAGAGAAGGAAATCTTTTTTGAATGCCTGAATAGTATCAAGGTCCCGGCTGGGTTCTCGTCTAATATAAAGGGAATAATAAATATGGCAGAGAAAAAATTCCAGAACCTGAAGTCTCATGATTGTCACGTGATTATGACGCAGTTGCTTCCGGTTGCATTGAGGGGGCTTCTACCGGAAAATGTTCGAGTACCCATTGTGAAGCTATGTGCATTCCTCAATGCAATATCTCAGAAGGTGATCGATCGAGAAAGTCTAGAAAGGCTGCAAAAGGATGTGGTCCAATGTCTTGTCAGTTTTGAGTTGGTGTTCCCCCCGTCCTTCTTCAATATTATGACGCATCTCTTAGTTCACCTAGTTGATGAGATTTCCATTCTCGGTCCTGTATTTCTGCACAATATGTTCCCCTTCGAGAGGTTCATGGGAGTCTTAAAGAAATATGTTCGTAATCGTGCAAGGCCAGAAGGAAGCATCTCCAAGGGCTATGGAACAGAGGAGGTCATTGGGTTCTGTGTTGACTTTCTTCCTGACCTTAAGCCGATTGGTGTTCCTGAATCACGGTATGAGGGGAGACTAAGTGGAAAAGGCACGCTAGGAAAGAAATCAATGATATTTAGGGATGGGCATTCTTTGAATCAAGCACACTACACAGTTTTACAAAGCTCTACCTTCGTGGCTCCGTATATCAAGGAACACATGAATGTTGTACGCTCTAAGTTCCCGGGGAAGGATGACTACTGGATTAAAGAAAATCACATGGAGACTTTTGGCACTTGGTTGCAATTACATCTCATAAATGACACCACTATTGGAGATCAGCTCTACTTGTTGGTCGCGACACCATCTGCGACTGTATTGACTTTCCAAGGGTACGAGATAAATGGGAATACATTTTACACGATCTCCCAAGATAAAAAGAGCACTAACCAAAATAGTGGTGTCCGCTTTGATGCAACATGTGACAATGGGAAAAAGGACACATACTATGGTTACATAGAGGAGATATGGGAACTTGACTATGGACCTACTTTTAAGGTCCCTTTGTTTCGGTGCAGTTGGGTCAACATGAATAGAGAAGGGGTAAAGGTGGACCAGCTGTACGGAATGACAACAGTGGATCTCAAGAATCTTGGTTACAGAGACAAACCATTCGTCCTAGCCAATGATGTGGCTCAGGTTTTCTATGTGAAGGACATGTCCTCCAGACCGAAAAAAAGGAAAAATAAGGAAACGAATACATCAGACGATGAGCCCAGGCGTCACATAGTTCTTTCAGGGAAAAGAAACATCGCGGGAGTCGAGGACAAGACAGACATGTCAGCAGATTATGATAAGTTTGAAGAAATTCCGCCCTTCACCGTGAAAACTGACCCTTGCATCCCGTTAAATAATGAAGATGCTCCATGGTTACGGCCTAAGAAGCGATCATAGGCAAGGGATCGACATACGCGACGAAGGAGAATTACCCTAAACCCTATGTAAATCTATGTAATGTATGAAAACTATGACATGTCATTTTGTGAATGATTTTTTATGATGTTTGCAATTATCCAAGTTCAATATTTTTCCATGCAGCTATGACACATAATATTGGAGTGATTCAGTCATAGTCATGCCTAGCCGTATAAACATCGCCACTGTAGTCGTCGTAGTCGTCGGAGTCGCGGTAGTCGAACCTCGGCGGGTGAGCACGCGTGGGCTGAGACTGAGGGTAGCACAGGCGGGGGCCACGGTAGGCCATGACGCTCTGGAGAGTCCGGCCGCGCCACCACAGCCGACGGCCGGCCTCGTTGAAGTTCGAACAAGGTGGGCCGTCCTCCTCGTGCCTGGCAAGCGCACTCTCACGCCGATTGATGAAGAAGGCGTCCCAAGTCGGGCTGTAGTCGGGATGCCACTGGGGATTCCTCCGCTGCTCTGGCGTGAGCTCGAAGTAGTAGTGGTTCGTGATGGCCATCTGACGCGCCACACCTAGAGGGACAGGAGGGACCGGTACGCCTCCGACGCTCAGCATCCAGCCGGTGGGGACGCGGTAGCCCGGCGGGCAGGGGTAGTTTGAGGCGCAAAGCGCCTCCGCCTCCTTGGGGGTTAGAGATACGATGGAGGCCATGGGAGAGAGTGATGAGGTTTGCAGATATGAGTCTAGATGTGATATGTAAATGGAGGCCAAGCCTACATATATATAGTGAAAAAATGGTGGGAAGACGGAGGCAGGAAAAGGTGGAAAGCGCGGGAAGAAATAGCATGTTGTGAACCTATAAATGATTTTTAAAAAAATTCACAAGCATTATATCCTGTACTTGTAGTACAAATCTGGGCACCCTCCTATCGAATCGGCAGGAATTTGTCTTTTTCATGAGGGATGGACGGTAAGGTTTCTGATACACCGGTTGGGAATTGGTCCATCTAAGGTGGTCTAGTATTTTTGAAAAATGGGTTGGTGCCAATGCCAAACTTTAATTTGGTGGTTCCTTCATAGAACACCCCAATTTCGGCACCTCAAAAATGGAAATTGGCTATTTCGTGCGTCGAAAACGAAAACTTCCTCCTGCAACATCGTAAGCCATCCCAAGATGCACATGTGTGCACAATATGGGCACATTATCATAAACTATGCCCTGATTCTAGCCATAACATTGGTGGTTTGACCTAAATGCCATGAAACCTCGAACATGATAGGTCATTTTGTGAAGGATTTTTTATGACGTTTGCAATTTTCCAAGTTCAATATTTTTCCTTGCAACTATGACACATAATATGACACCACGCGAAGGTTTCACATTGTTTGGATCATTTTTGAATTTGTTATGCCCGTTTTAAACGTGTTAGTGCATTTTTTATTAAAAATAGTAAAATTGTTTAGTTAGAATTCATAATTTTGAAAACAGAAAATGGTTTTAGATTAGTTATTTAAATTGAAACACTTTTCCTGTTGAAAGTTTTTCCAAATTTTAAATAGAAGAAAGTTTTTTCCTGTTAAAATGAAAACAGCAAGTTAAAACAGAAAAACAATGGGCACGTGGCGGCTCAGCAGCGCCCCTCGCCCAGGACATTGGTCCCGGTTTGTGGCATCAACCGGGACCGTTAATGGACACGTGGCGGCTCAGCAGCGCCCCTCGCCCAGGTCATTGGTCCCGGTTTGTGGCATCAACCGGGACCGTTGAGTCATTGGTCCCGGTTGGTGCCACGAACCGGGACCAATGACCCCTCCAAATATAACTCGCCCTTCTTCCTCCCCCACTTCCCCCCAAATCGGCCGAAACTGCTAAGGACTTTTGCGCGCGGAGCGAAAACACGCCGGCAGGCTGTCCGAGTTTCCTGCCGCCGTCCTCGGAGAGCGCCGCCGCTGCCGCCGTCCTCGGTGAGCGCCGCCGCCGCCGCGACCTCTCCCTTTTCCCCCCGCGCCGCCGCTCATCACATTCTCTCTCTGCAGGTGGCCTGCGCCGCCGCCCCCCCCCCAGCGTCGCCGCGACGCCCGGCCCCGTGCGCCCGCCCCGCACCCCCAGCGCCGCCGCCCCCCTTCGACGGTGAGCCCGGCCGGCCAATTTTTTCTTTTTTAAAAAAAAATTTCGCATTTAAATTGCCGTAGGCAAATTTTTCATTACTTATATATATATAATACATTGAAATTAAAAAAAACATAGAAAAATAAAAATAAAAAATAAAAATAAAAAGCCCTCGTTGGGGCGGGCACAGGGGCGTCGGCGTCGTCGTCCTCGCCGCGGCCTACTCGTCGTCCTCGTCGGGGAGGATGATGTAGGGCCCCTGCGGCCACGGCCAGTTGGCCGCAGGCGGTGGAGGAGGACCTGGTGGAGGAGGCGGCGGTGGAGTCGCCGCACGCGGTGGCGGCGGCGGTGGGCCTGGTGGAGGAGGCGGCGGTGGAGTCGCCGCACGCTGTGGAGGAGGCGACGGTGGCCGGCCGTGCTGCTGGTGCACGGACATGGCCAGCGCCGTGTCGATGCCGGCCCACCGCCTCTTCTCCTCCTCCTCAGAGACGAGGACGGTGACCCGGAGCTCCTCCTCCTCGGACATCGGTGGCGGGGGTGGCGGCGCCTCGCCGTGGTCCATCGCGTCGAGGATGCCGTAGGCGACGCTGCCGACGAAGTCGTCGGTGTCGTCCCTGGGCTCCTCGCCAGGGATGTCGTCGCCGCCCACCTCCGGCGGCGCCTCCTCGTCCTCCTCGTCCTCCTCCATCTCCTCGATGAAGGGATCCGCCTGCGGCGGCTCTGGCCCCGGCTCCGGCATGTACACGCCGGCGTAGGGGTTGGGGGCGACCTCCCCTAGGAAGGCCGCCCGCCGCACCGGGTCGCGCTCCCGCGGCCCGAAGTTGTCCCACCATTGGCTATCGTAGCCAAAGGCGGGATCGGCGCGGAGGCGCGCCGGCATCAGTGCGCGCCGGCGGCGGATCTCGGCGACCCGCTCCGGGCCGAAGCGCGGCACCGGCGGGACCGGCACGCGCCGGCTGTTGAGGTGCCACCCGCCGGGGAGGCTGCAGTCCGGCCAGTCCACGCTCTGGCCGCACTGGTACAGCGCCTGGCAGTGACTCACCGGAATGTACCGGCGGTCACGCTGGCGCTGCGGCGAGGCCGTCCTGGCGCGGCGTGGAGGAGACTGGCGGCGTGGAGGAGACTGGCGGCGCCCAGACCGGCGCGACCCGCCGGCCTCGTGGTCGTGGCTGCCCTTGCCCTTCTTCCAGAACCCCATGGCTGCTGTGGTGGCCGGGATGTGGTGGCTCTGGCGGCTGTGCTGGCTATGGCGATGGAGGCTGGTGGCCGCGGCTCCGTTGGCCTCCTTTTAAAGGGGCCAGTGGCCGGGCGTCCAGCGGCCGCAATGAATGCCACCGAGCGGCAGCCCAATCGGCACGCCGGCGTTGATGCCGCGGCAGGCATTGAAGGTGACGGCGGGGCGCCCAAAGCACTGACGCGGCGGGACTCGAGGCGACGGGCACTGACGCGGGCGTCGCGTTGGAGAAGAAGTACTGACGCACTGACGCGGGCCGACGCGGTGCTGTTTTTTTGGGCCTCTTTTGCCCGCTGGTGCTGTTTTTTCGGCCTCTTTTGCCCGCTGGGTGCTGTGGGCAATTCCTATTTGACGCGCACCCCCCACAGACGTTAAAATCTTAGTGGGCTGGCCCAATAGAAATAAAAATCTATTATTTTTGTCCGGTCAAGAACATGCCTTCAGGCGTCCACCCGTAACAGGCGCTTGAAGCGCCGAATAGGAATGCCCTTAGTACTTAGTTAGAAGTTAGTGTTAGTTTGTTAGTTAGAATTAGAATTAGTTAAAATTAGTTTTAGCGTGCATTTTGAATATATAGCGTGTATTCTAACTAACAAATGTCGGTATATTGCAGAAACTATGGATCCAGCACATAAAAAAAGTCAAGATGATGAATACTTCCTCCAAGGAATGATCCGAGAAAATGTAGATATTGATGTCACCAGGACATTTCTGAACGATTCCGGTGAGGGAGATGAATCTCTCAACCGAGGAGACGACTCCGGTGAGGTAGAAGCCTGGGACGGGGGAGAAGCCGGTGAGGGAGAAGCTGACAAGGGAGAAGGCGACGAGGGAGAAGCCGACGAGGGAGAAGACGATGGCTCCGGCCGAACCTTAAATCTCGGAAACTCCGGCGAGGTGTATATATGTTTTTTTGTAATGCCCGACTGTCTATATATATACATGCATATATTAACACTCTTTCTTATTTTAGCCCTCCGGATCGAGCACTTGTTCCGTCAGAACAAAACGAGGCCCAACCAAAAAGTTGGACAACAAAGTGAGTTATAGGATCGAAGTGGTCGGTGTAGACGGCCAACCGCTAGCTCCTGAAGATGTCGCAAAAAAATTTGTCAAGCAATGTGGAGTTCTTGTGAGGGACCACATCCCGATCATCGTTCAAGAATGGAATCGGCCAAGCAGCGGTGGAGTCCTGTTTGTCGGCGACGTCGCCAAAGATAAGCTTTTTGACAGGCTTATGCTTAATTTCCTCCTGCCGAGGCTAGATGTGAATCCAGATGAGGAGAAGGAAGCAAATAAGGAGCTACTTAAAAGAGTAAAGAAGTTTGCTCTGATCAAGATGGCCGAGGCATTCAAGAACTGGAAGAAGAAACTGTACCTTAAGTTTGTCAAGTTAGACAAGACTCTGGATTTTAATCAAGCCGGCTATGCTAAGTTAAGACACCAGTGGGCTGATTTTGTGAAGTACAAGACATCGGAGAAAGCTTTGGAAAGGTCGAGAATAAATCAAGAGAACGCTGCTAAGAAAGTGTACCACCATAATATGGGGTCTGCTGGCTACGCCGGTTGCATGCCTAAGTGGGATGCACTTGAGGTCAAGTATATTGCTGCCGGGATCAGACCAGAGCCCACAACATGGACACCACGGGCGAGAAACTGGTTTTACGGCCATGGGGGCACGTTGGACGAAGAAGGGAGGGCAATATATACCCAGAAACACAAAGATCATCCCCTACTGCCCATCGAAGATATTAGAAGTGCAGTACAAGATGTGGAAGCGGGACAGTTCGTTCCCGATAGAGAGAACGACGAGCTCACACGAGCCCTCAAAAATGATGAACACACCGGACGAGCACGAGGCACACCGGGCTCCAAGCCGTGGAAGGTTGCCTTCCCCGCGGAAATGAAGAGATATCCCGATAAAAGTCATCAGAGGAGAAAGGAAAGGGAGGCAGCTGAGAAAGCGGCAGCTGCAGACCGGCTGCGTAATGTAGAAGAAGCATTAAAGCGGCAGCAGGATCAACTCGACAGACTTAGCCAGCAAGGTATCAGCAGCCAATCTCAGCGGCACATGGTAGAAGCTGCATTCGATGGTATCGACGCCCTATCAAATAAGAAAAGCAGCGTCGCTTCCACCCAGCTCCACGATGGTGATGATGATGCACTGACGATGGCTCCTCCTAAACGCTACCCAGTGGATGATATCACGGAGAGCACAGCTTGTGAGCTAAAGGTGCAAGTTATGAACTTAAGGGTGACAGCGGCGGTCGGCATGGCCGTACCAACTGCGCCTAACGGAACTTGGCATTGCAGACCGATTCCAAAAGGGTACGCTGTCGTCACGGTGGATGATGTCAAGCAAGATTTTGAGGAGCTGAAGCTGGACCACCCTGCAGGGGAAGATAGGGACCTGACTGAACTAGGAGAAGCCAAAGGGGGGACTATTGTATGGCCAAAGGAGCACATCGTGCTTCCAAATTATGTCCCGCCAAGGCCACCCACTCCTCATAGCAGCAGTCCACCTTCGCCGCCACCTCACCATTCTCCAGCGCAACCGTCGCCTTCACCGCCTCACCACTCACCGCAGCTGTCTCCACCGCCGCCTCAGCCGTCTCCGCCGCCGCGTCAGCCGTCTCCGTCCCCTGAGCCTCAGAGACTAAAGCGGAAGTATACTAAGAGGGGCAGCACCACCAGCAGCAGCAAGAGCACGTTCCGATCACCGAAACGTAAGCTATCGCCCCTCCCAAGAGTACCTCATCAGAATATGAAGAAGCTTCCTTACGAGAAGACAGATGAGGAAATTGCTACGGCCGCAGATGCCCATTATCAACAGTGGAAGACTGACATGGCTAACAAGAAAAATCCAAAGCCGACGGAGCCATTGATCTTCCCGGTCACCGCAGAAGATAAAGCCAAAGCAGCCGCGCTTAAGATTCAGCTTCACCAACCCATAGCGCTCACACCTGACTATAATCGCTCTATTACCAAGTCAGCTGAGGCAAAAGAGCGGAGAGTCGGGAAAGAAGTTGCCCAGCTCGGACAACAGAAAAATCAATCGATCGAACCGCTCAAAGTGTACGATACCAATGAGTGGAGAGCCCAGGAGCGGCATGATCCGAACATTGATCCGGAGTTTATTCAACTCTACGGAGAAAAGGCCAAGTTATATGGACTGTCTATTGCTGAGTACATGAGCCGTCTAGATGAGTTCGAGGGGTACCAGCAAATAGCGTACAAATACCGGTACGGGGATCCTCTCGTCAAACCCGAGTTAGTCAAAGATCTACCAACAAAAATGCGGAGATTGCATAACTGGTACATACAAGCCTGTGCTGAATCCACAAACTGGATCTATGCTGGATATAAACACCACCATTACGGTCATGGAGATGGCTTCTTACTGATGGAATTTCTAGAATTATTTCAGTTTTACCAACAAGACGCCCTCGACAAAACTATTGTCAGTGCCTATTGCCTGTAAGTATTATTAAGTCTTTCTAGCTCAGCTCATTCGTTGCTTGTATAATCTTACTCATCATTATACTAATTATATATGCAGAATGAAGATTCTCGAATGCGACCGAGGAGGAATCTTTGACCTTGGGTTCGTTGACTGCAATTTCGTTCATGAAGATACTCTCAAAAAAAAACCCAAAGAGACAGAGGATAACTTGGTACAATCGTTGAAGTATTTCAGCAACAGAAGGGAAATACTATTTCCTTACAACTTCGAGTGAGTGTTACTGTCTTGTACACATTTTGTTTTCGCTTTACTCGATGTTAAGCTATTTGACTCATTATGTCTGTGCAGCTTCCACTTTATTCTGTTAATCATTAGTGTTGACGAAGGAGTAGTCAAAGTCATGGACTCAAAACGCACACCTTTAGGAAATTGGGTGAACATGCAGGAATGCCTCCAGAAGGCTTGGAAACGGTTCACCGCCAACACTAGGGGTGTTTGGAAGCCAGAGCTTACATTTAAACCATTGAATGTAAGTACTACTTGCTAGATCCACGTATCTCTTTGATTCTAGTTTCAATACAATTATCATGCTTGATTCTTATTTTGATTGAACTCCGTTCTCGTAAAGTGCTTGAGGCAAGAAGCTGGGAATAACTTATGTGGATACTATGTCTGCGAGTTCATTCGCCAGACGACCAAAGAGAAGGGTGCAGACCGAAACATCAAAAAACTTGAAGTACGATAAACAATAATCTCAACATTATTTTATTACCATCAACTGTGTTTAGTTTCATTCATATATATTGATCCCCTTCTTTAAATTAGATCAAACGGATGCGGGACGGTCTTCTACCACGGGAACGCGTGCAAGCAATTCAAGAGGAAATTGCCGGTTTCTTATTAGAACAAGTCATAGATCCGAAAGGAGAATACTATTACCCGGTTCATTTAGAAGGGTGAAGTGTAAAAAAGAAGATGTAAAATCAAATTTGTGTGAGTTACCGATTGTAATAGCGACCAAGCACGACGGATGAGACGGTGAATAATATATTCGTGACCATGATGTGTAATATATATATATAGTGTGGTTCCTTCATTATTGATGTATATATATAATACCATTAAATTGAATACAAAACACACCAAATAAAACCCTGAACCCTAAATGGGAAAAAAACCCTGGATCAACGATCCCGGCTCGTCCTACGAACCGGGACCAATGACTCAGCCCCCCTCGCCCCGCAGCGCGTCCACGTGGAGACCTATCGGTCCCGGTTCGTGCTGGAACCGGGACCGGCATTGGTCCCGAGTAATGGATCCCGGTTCGGCAACCGGGACCAATGGCCCAAATGAACCGGGACCATAGGCCCTTTTTCCACCAGTGTGATCACCTCTTCTTTACCTGCCCTATTTCTAAAGTTGTTTGGGGGGTTTTAGGCAAAGCTTTCGATTCCACTTCTGTTCCAGTTTCCTTTTGGCAAGCTATGGCTTGGTTCCATTCCTTTCTTCCAGGTTTTGAGAAATTTCATATGGTTATCCTGGCTTCCATTTGTTGGGCTATTTGGAATATTCGGAATAGAGTTACTTTTGATAAGTTCCATTTGAAATCCCCTAGTGTAATTACGTTCTACTCTATTTTTTTGCTTATTTACTGGGCAGGTCTTCAGAAGGATGCTGCTGATAAGGAGAGGCTTATTGAGGGGGCTAACAGGCTCAAGCAGGTGGCGACTTCGGTGTACTCTCGTCAGGTGGAGGACTCTCACCAGCTGGCGATTGTGACGATGACCTGAAGCTCCTTTGCTGGCTTTGCTGTTTCGATCGGCTGTTCCCATATCTGTTTCTCTTAGACTCTGGTGTTCCTGGCCCCTGGTCTGTAATAAGTTGAACTTAGTAATAATTAGTGGTATCAGGTTTTCGTCCCATAGTGTGCGTTTCGATGGCGAGCGCACACAGTGGGTTTCCTGATACTGCTCAGCTAGCTTTCCCCCCACCTCCCCTTCAAGAACTTTCGTTTTGTTTGTTCCAGACTTTGCTATTTCCGTTTAAGTAATGGAAAGGGGTGGAAGCCCGGTTGGAAAAAAGGTAAGGTTCTAGGAGGTTTGTAGGCCGAATGTTCAGCTGACATGATCACATGACCTCAAGGATCATCTATATCAGGTGTTAGTTGTTCGATTCCGAAAGGTACCTGGAGAAAGATGGGAGCAAGTTGAGGGGGCGGGCAAAGCCGAGACGGGGACGCTTCAAGGATAAGGGAAAAGCCGCATCGTTTCGCCATCTACCATCGCCGTCGTCGGGTACGTTATTCTCGGCGGTCGCTCGCTGCCGGCCAGGCCGTCGGTCGCTGCCGGCCGGGCGGTCGCTCGTTATGGAAGACACACACTTGGAAGACACACACTTGATACTCCGGGCATCCCAAGTCGCCATGACCCATGTGAAAGCTAGCCCGCCGGAATATCAATCATCTAGGAAACGGCCGGACGAGGGCCGCGCACGCGGGGGGGGGGGGGGGGGGGGGGGGGATCTCATCAGCTTGCCTCGCCGGTAACGTGGCCCCGTGCGGCGCCAGAGACGGAGGGAAAGATCGATCGATGCACTTAGTCAACCTGCAGGCTACAGCGCTGGAATGTGTGGGCGTCAAAATCATGCCGCGATCGAATTTCGTGTGGGATTTTTTCTTCTTCCACATTGAAAGTTTTCCCGTGGCCTAAGTTTTCTTATTCTTCTTTCAAAGCTTTCATGTTGCGGAATTTTTCTTTATCTAATATGGAAGTTTTCCTGCGCTTGGAATTTTCTTTTGGCACCTTTTTAAAACATCTCTTGGCGTTGATTAATAACAATTTTTTTTTCTAATCGGGCTTTCACCCCTTTCCAAGGTCTGAGATTACAACCAAGGAAGTTCGCTGGGAGGGGAGCTAGCTGAGCAATAATCAGGAAATCCACTGTATGCGCTCGCCATCAAAACATACACTACGGGGTGAAAACCTGATACCACTTATATACATGTCTTACTTATTACAGGGCCATCAAAGTACCAGGGAACTTGGAACAAGCAAAGTAACTAGGAGCACCAAAATAGGCTAGAAGACAAACAACAAGAGACACCATCAGGTCAGAGCCACAATCGCCAGTTGACGAGAGCTGCCACCATTCTGATCTTGACGAGAATACACCATAGCTGCCACCTGCTTGAGCTTGTGAGCACCCTTGAGCAGCTTCTCCTTGTCAGTAGCGACCTTCTGGAGACTTCAAGTGAAACTTGTCTAACTCTGTTTCGCATGTTCCAAATTTCCCAGCAAATAGAGGCAAGGATGACCACATGAAATTTTTCAGGCAAAAGAGTATGAAACCAAGCCTTAGCTTGCCAAAAGGAATGAGGAATTAGGTTAGATCCCAAAGCTTTCCCTAGTACTCCCCAGACCACTCTGGGTGTGGGGCAGTTGAAAAACAAGGGATCATTAGTTTCAACATGATTACAGAAGGAGTAAACAGGGGATCCATTTCATTGCCTTTTCTTCACATTTTCTCTTGTCAATACAGCATCCTGACACATTTGCCAAAGAAAGATCTTAATCTTTAACGGAAATAACAATGTTACTGGACTTAAGCGATACATCCATGAAACGCTTTTTTAGAAAACCAACACAAATTAAGGCCGCACTCATATAGGCATACACTCAACCCTATAAACACAAGCACACTCTGTACAAATGAGCATATCCCAGAGGCTAAAACGCCAGCAAATCATGAGATGACACTAAAAGGATATCGCCGAATAGACTGGAATAAACCGAGGAAAATGCGATAACCTGTGCACAAGTTTATTCTTCTCTATGCATGAGCACAAATTAATTACTGGTCTTCTTTCATATTTCATATTTTTATTCTCTTAATAACTTGTGGTATAACATTTAGAGAAAAGTCTTTGAGCATGACCTATTTTTTTCCATTCGATCTGAGCACATGAGGCTTCACCACTAGAGGAAGAAGAAAGGAAATTGGGCAAAGGAGGAAGAAAGGTAAAGAAGGGCGGAGGAGGATTGTTGACCCCTATCCTCCACGACGACGATCACTATAAAGCCACATGGATAATTAGCATCATCCCGACCCCTACATGAATGTAGGAGGAAGAAGAAAATGGGAGGGAGGGGTGACATAAATAAACACAATCGCAAATGCCACAAAATTGATGTCTAAACTATAACTCCAACTTTAAAAATGAAGAGGACAAATCATATTATGATAAGTACCACATTCAAATATAACGTGAAGATACTATTTAAAAAGTAATTCTTTCTTGCAACTATTTTTTCCAAATACTCCTAACATGGTGCATACATGTTTTATGTAGGTTGTCTTTTCCACACAGAAACTAATCGAGTGTTTATTTAGCGGATAAAGTGCATTAGTACACTAATTTTTCTAGTGCACTAAATACACGCTCAAGAAGCAGAAGGCCATGCCAAATTATTATGCTAAATACTCCTCTGAGCTATAACACTTGTGACTGAAACAAGTGAATAGACAGACTAATATATGTGTAGATACAGATTCAACGACATGTATTATGAATCGGAGAAGGTAACTAGAGTCATGTACACACACAAACAACGTGTACCGAAGTCAGGAGTAAGGAAGACCTGATGTTAAATATCTACAAACAGTTACACTAGGAGCAGGGTCATGGAGACTATAATCGGCCCTGGCCCAGTCTTCCCAAAGCTAAAGCTTCTTTTTGGAACATATGCGTGTAATAGTATTGAGCCTTATCTTCTCTTTATCAGGCCATACCGGCCTACATAACACAAATTCATCAATTGGCACATGTTGTTGTTGTGGGGGGTGATCCCTAGTCTACGCTCGTTGTGATGAATTTCGAGTTGACGCACACCCCTTCCTTCTCTATTCTCCAACGCGGGCTGGCCCATTAGACATTTTATTATTTTTTGTTTTTTTTAGTTTCCTGATTTCTGCTTCTAGTTTTCTCAGGTTTTTTGTTTCTTTGCTTTTATTTTTTTATCGGTTTTCCTTGGGTTTTTCTGCTTTAATTTTTTATTTTTATTTTCTTCTAAAAATACTGAACAGTTTTATTTTTGAACAAATTTGGAATAGTTTTATTTTTGAACAAAATCGAGTTTGAACAAATTCAAATCTGAACAAAATCGAATTTGAACAAATTCAAATCTGAACAAAATCAAGTTTGAACAAATTCGAATCTGAACAAATTCGAATTTGAACAAATTCGAGTTTGAACAAATTTGAATTTGAACAAATTCGAGTTTGAACATATTTTTCGAATTTGAACATGAAATTCGAAATTGAACAGATTTCGAATTGAACAAGTTTTAATCTGAACAGTTTTTCAAAATAAAATTTTCGAATCTGAGCATTTTTTAATTCACCTAATATTTCAAAATTTACAGAAAAAAGAAATAGAAGAAAAAAGAAAAAAAACTCGTCCTACTTGGGCCGGCCCACCCGGAGCGCCTTCGGGCGTTGACGCCCGAAGCGACGCCCGAAGCGATGACCAGGGACTCCCGTTGTGGGGCTGAGGAGCTGGTACTATGGGCCGTAGGTCTGGCCCTTTCCAGTATTTTGTGTCAAGCTCTGTCATATTATAATCACACCACTATTTATCCATCCGCATTGTTGGTTTTGAACCTAGCAAAATAATTGAAGTTATAGAGCTATGTTAATTCAAATGGCAGAAAATAAAGAAAAGTGTGTCAATACATAAAATTTTAAATTGATATCTTATGAAAATATAATGTACGGTGCATTAAAAAACTAAACTACAGCTATATATTTTAATATATTCTTTTATAAAGTTGGTAAAATTTAAAGTAGTTTGACTTAGGGCAACCCTAGAACTATGGTTATTTTGACAAGAGGTAGTAATAACTAACGCTCATTCATAAAAAGACCTTGCATTACCGTCACGTGGGTATGGAACCGGCGTAGGTTTATCGACTAATTTGGCAGCATAAGCATCAGACATGTGACAAAATCAAGGAGGCACCAGATATTTTGAGATGTATATTATTTACTAATAATGCTCCTATTACACGTATCTACTATGTCACAAAATTTCAAATCTAAAGTCAATTCATATCTAACAAAAAAGAAAACATTTGACACTAATAATGCTTTTTTACACAAATAATGCTAACGGGCCAAATTCACGGCCCAATTCAAATTTGTTGCTATAGAGAGCAGATTTGTCGTTTTGGTTACTAGATGTGTGTTCAAATTTAGATATGAATTTTTGTGACTTGATAGATAATTCCTATGTTCTCGTTCACAAGATACTTTGGCAAGCTTAATTGGCTAGCCAAATCTTAACTAAAAAACGGAGAGAGTATGTGTTATGTCTATATTGTTGCTTGAATCCGTGAACATGTTCTCAATGGATCAAGCATATGGTTGACAAATCTGCCTATGGATCTCGATAGTGAATCATCCTTCATCGATTCAGGTAGTCAAAACAATATCATGGACTGACGATCAGAGGAACCGATCACATCGTCAACGAAATTCAACACTATATTTCAGGGTGTTTAGGCAGCGTGCCATGTCTCCCTGCTCCGGTACCGTGAGTATTTTTTTATTGAAAAGTAGGATAGATTTATAAGAGAAACTAGACCTGAAATCATACAATACCTAACAAAGATAGGACAGTGGCGTGTGCCAAAGTACACCGCAACCAGCTACATCATCAACTACCAAAATTACAAACATCAACCCCATATCAACAACAACAAGAAACCTCGCACCGACCAACAACACAGAACATGCAAGAAGGACGTGCACCCACAACCGTACCAGCAGGAGAGGAGCACCTCGAGTTCCATCTTCATCTGACCAAGTAAGGCCTAGGCAGTAGGCACTATGATCTTGGCCGTCTTGGCTGTCTGGTTTCCACCCCACAACACCCCAAAAGAGAGGGAGGGGTTTCATTTGAGAATAAGGTGATCCAAAGAGAACAAATACTCGTTAAGCCGGCTTCCTATTAGAACGTCGGGCTCTTCGGCAAACCCGACTTCCGAATCTGGCAACTGATTGTAGGCGCCCGACACGTGAATGCAATGTCCAGCTGCATGCGAGTTCTCTGAATTTTCGTTGTTCAGACTGTCCACAAGACTTGTCTGAATATAATACCTTCTCTAAGGCCGAGTCTGAATATAATACTTGCAGCCTAGGTTCGTTTTGCAGCCGTTGTGTATTGTATCGGAGCAGACGCAACCGCTCCATTTGGCGTGCTCCGTTTTGGGCTGCGAAACGCTGCGTGGACCTCATGTTCAAGCTGGCGTCGGCTGTTCTCAAAATTCAATAGGGAATTTACACAGAAACCATTAAAGAAAGACACTGATGAAGCCACAAGGAAGAAGCAGCCCGTCTGGGAGGACTAGGAGAAAGCGAGCGCCCAATGGCCCAATTTACGTTCCATTTCCGTTAATTATGAACGGCAACGCAGAGTTTTTCTTTCAATCTGTGTAATCTAAATTAATGGGCGTATAAAAGTAGGAAGTCAGATTACAGACATCAAAGATATGCGGCTCGATCTGTCGATGACATTATAGGTGCATCTCTACACTGATTATTAAGCTGAACTTGACACTTCACGGATAAAATGAGGACTTGGTACCAAACTATGATTCTCCTAGCACAAGTTCCTGCCCGTCATAATGCATTGGTTCCAACGGATACATAAACAAGTGCGGATACAGACAAGAGCAGTTTCAAACCAACGTTTGCAGTATCTTCACATAAACTACTCCGATTAGGCAACGCATAAAATTTGCCCGGCCACTAGATGCCTAAAGCACCAGTACAAGAGTATGACTATCCAGATCATCTATCTGCCTGCCTTGACAACACGGTACGAACGCCTTATTTGACTCGTTAGTTTATTACCATGTGGTCTCGAATCGAGTTGTAATCAGACAAACCGACTTCCAAATACATGTGTTGATATTTTCTATTTAGAAGGTTTGGCAACTCGGCCTTGAATTAAAAATCTAAAGAGAGATAAACATGGTACTTACGATCTTACCTTAAAAAACAAGTCAAATTTTAATTTGTACTAGACAGGAAAAAGCATAGCAAATCTACACTGAACGAGCACCTCCTTGCAACCCATCATTCTCAGTAGAGATAACTCGTCGCGGTCGTCCCTACACTACACACCGAAATGTCCATACGAGAGGCAGGCTGTCCACCCCCGGGGGAAACCTCAGGCCATCGGCGCATGAAGATCAACAAAAGGTCAGCGGCTCGCAGCGGCAAAAAGAGCACACACAAGAAATACATAAGGTTGGAGCAGTCGAGAAAAGTAAAGAGAAGCACGTCCAAACATCTTGGCGGTCTCAATATATTCTCTTTGTCAAAAAAAAAAATGTTACGTCCAGCAGGGCTGCCCACTAGAGCATGTGGCGACCAGAGATCCACTGTCTAATGTGGACCTATTATATGGGTCTTAAGGATTTGTTAGTATTGCATATTCACAAGTCAAATACTCCTTCCGACAAATATCACCTATCCTAATATAGATGTACCCATACACTAAAATGTCTCTAGATACATCCGTATAAAAACAGATAATAGTGGTCGGAGGAAGTATCATATATCGATTTTGCTAACCATCAGTCGCCTGATTATTTGTTAAGTCTCAGTCGATGACGCTGACCGTCCAAATCCCGCTATGATTCGTACGCTAGATTCGTCCAGCATAGGTTTGTCCATCCTTTTTTCTTTGAGGGTACGTGTTTGTTCATCTATTTCAGGATTCGTCCATAGCTAAGCACCAGCTGGGCCAGGAGCAGACCGTGTTGGCTATTTGTATGGGCATTTTCTGTTTATCTTGTGTATTTTATGTCTGGCCGAGCTTTTCATTTTTTTTGTTCTCTTCTTTTGTTTGTTTTGTTTTACGGGTGGGCTGTGTTTGAGAGAAAAAATGTGTGTGTGTGTGTGTGTGATGTATCTTTCTTTTTTAAAATGTGAACCCCATATATCAACACAAGTTGCACTTTTCAACAAAAAATGTGTAACTAAAACTCATTTTTCATATGAGTTGCACTTTTCTTAAAATAATGTGCAACTCTAACCGTCTTTTCATTGAGTTGCACTTTTTCAAAAAATGTATTTAGCAATTAGTTGTCGAAGTAAGTTTCACTTTTCTAAAAATATGTGCAATTAGAGTTACAATTTTTTAAGGGACCACCTACACCTCAGTCGACTGAGAAAATGTTATGTCTCAGTCGACGAGGCCACGAGGGTGCCCATCTATCGATAGTTGACTTCATTTTTAGGGGTATCCATCGATAGTTGCTGGTTCGTTCGTCCCGTACGGCGCTGATACAATTTACGGGCTTTGCAACCGGGCCATTATTTTGTTGGGATTTTTTGGGCTTGATACCATGGTTCATTAATTAATACGGTGGACACAAAATCTGGCCGAGTATTGTTTCTGTTTAATGTTTTGTGCTCTAGAATATACGGAGAACAATTAACTATAGTGTGTCAAAAAAGTGAAATACATATATAATCAGACAAAAATATGAAGAATACATACAAAACAAGCTAATTGCACTATTTTAAAAGAAAAGTGTAACTTGTCCCAAAAAAACCGATTGGAGTTGCACGTTTCTTGAGAAAAGTGCATCTCAAAAAATCGGTTGGAGTTACACATTTCTTGAGAAAAGTGCAACTTGTCTCTAAAAATCGGATGGAGTTGCACATTTTTTGAGAAAAGTGCAATTTATCTCGAAAAACTTGTTGGGCTTGCACATTTCTTGAGAAAAAGTGTAACTTGTCTAAAAAAAATGGTTGGAGTTGCACATTTTTTCAACAAAAGTGCAACTTGTATCAAAACTTGGTTTCTACTTGCATTTTTTAAAGTGTAAGTCCAATTGCACATATTTTTAGAAAAGTGAAACTTACTTAAACAACTAATTGCTAATTGCATTTTTTTTAGAAAAAGTGACCGAAGTTGCACATTTCTGGAAAAAGTGCAACTTTCCTCGAAAAATTTCTTAGAGTTGCACATTTCTTGAGAAAAGTGCAACTTGTCACAAAAACCGGTTGGAGTTGCACATTTCTTCTGAAAAAATGCAACTTGTCTCTAAAAACCGAATGGAGTTGCACATTTCTTGAGAAAAGTGCAATTTATCTTGAAAATCGGTTGGGCTTGCACATTTCTTGAGAAAAGTGTAACTTGTCTCAAAAAAATGGTTGGAGTTGCACAATTTATCTTGAGACATAACGTTTTCTCAGTCGACTGAGGTGTAGGCGGTCCCATCATATATTCATATCCATATTATTATTACAAAATACACACAATCCAAATAAAGAGTGAAAAACGTAGAGGATGGTAGACCATAATATATCACAGGTAATCAATCCTAGGACATTCCTCAACGTGTCACTTTTGCTTCACATATAATAATAGCAGCTAAGTACGCATTTGTACTCACAAGTTACACAATAATTTAACAAAATGCAACATACTTAGAGGTGAAACACGGGATTGATTTGATGGTTACTTTGAGATTTTTCTAAAACCATTTGTAGTCCAATTTTTTTCAAAATACTTAATAGAAAAAGTAGTCCCAATTTAATTTGGAAGGAGATTTGAATACATGTTACTTCAATAGTGTCGCAAATGGTAGACATCAGAAAAAACTAATTCACTCTCTTGTACAGGATGAGGGTACGATCGAGGTACATGTGAGCAACTCAATCATATATGAAAAATTAACAACAAAAACTATTTGGGAATACGATGAAGGAAACTTCTCGATTGATGAGTCTTGTACAGATGATATTTCCTAGGTTTCAGACGAACAAAATGCCCTTCTTACTTCACCTTATATGGAGGAATAAGTAAAAGGGACAGTTTTCAAATGGAACATGACAAGGCCCCAAGTCCAGATGGCTTCCCAGCTAGGTTCTATCAAAAAAAAATTGGGGTGTCATCAAAACGAACCTTCTAGCATTGTTGAGTGTTCTCCATGCTGGACAACTAGATTTATTCCGCCAAAATCTTGGCGATATAATAATCTTGTTACCAAAAGTTAATCGAAGGAAAGGATCCAATGGTATAGGCTAATCTTTCGTCTCAATATTAGCTTTAAGATTTTTACGAAAATCGCAACGATTAGGCTGAATTCGATGGCTGAGCATGTCGTTCATCCCATAGATGCAGACTTCATGCAAGGAAGAAACATCTTAGATGGGATCATAATTCTTCATGAAACTGTCCACGAACTGCATCGAAAGTTAAAATGAGGTAATTTTAAAGATCAACTTTGAAAATGCTTACGACAAAGTCAAATAGTCTTTTCTTCAACACACACTCAGAGTGAAATGTTTTTATAAAGAGTGGTGTGCTTTAATCAATAGTTCCGTATAAAGGGATAACATAGCTATCAAAGTCAGTGATGACGTTGGCAGATACTTCCAACCAAAAAAGGTCAAAGACAAGGCGACCCATTATTGCTCATGATATTTAATATAGTTACTGATATGCTAGCCATAATGATTCAACATGCAAAGAAGGATGGTAAAATTGAGGGAGTAGACCCACACCTAGTGGATGGTAGGCTATCTATTCTTCAATACGCATAGGATACAATCCTCTTTATGTACCACGATCTAGAAATAGCAAGAAATTTGAGATTAATTATATCAGCTTTCGAGTAGCTTTTGGGTCTAAAAATTACTTCCATAAGAGTGAGTTGTTTTGTTTTGGCCAGGCTCGAGACGAGGCTACCCTATATGCTGAACTTTTTGGTTGTGGGGGAGGCAAGTTTCCTATTAGCTATTTAGGTATTCCGAATCATTAACGAAGTCTTGCTAACGCTAAATGGAAACACCTCGAGGAAAGACTACAAAAAAGATTAAGTGGTTGGAAAGGAAAATTGATTTGTCTAGGTGGAAAATTAGTACACATTAATTCAGTACTAAGTAATATGATACTGTGTATGATTTCTTTCTTCCAACTATCAAAAGAAGTTTTGCATAGATTGGATTCTTATTTATCTTGGATCTTTTGGCAAGGATATAGTGAGAAAAATAATTATAGTCTAGCTAAATGGAGTGTGGTTTGTTGACCCAAATACCAAGGAGGGTATTCAGGACCTTGAGGTCAAGAACAGAGATCTTGTAAGTAAATGGCTTAACAAGCTACTTACTGAAGATGGTGTATAGCAAACCCTCCTAAAAGTAATATATATGTTGACTCACATGTCTTGTCCCATGTTTATTGGAGACCTAGGGACTCGCACTTCTGGGTAGTCTGAATCGCTAAAAACTAACATTCTTCCCATTTAGGTTGTATATTATTAAGGATGGTTGGAAACTAGATAATAAGGGGATAACAGGATGGGCAATGCTATACTCCAGGAATAATATCTGGCTCTATACAATATTGTATGTCACAAGAGTGATACTACAACGAAGACTATTGAGTCCTCTCCACCTAATGTGACATTCATGATGGATTTAGTTGGCCCTAGGCTTGCATTTCAGAATGGTTTGGTACATCATTTGGCAATGATCCAATTAACGCAAGGGTCAGACGAATCATGTTGGAACCTACATGAGAATGGTGGATTCTATGTAATGGTGGATTCTAAGTATATTCTTTGTATAAGTATTTCATCCAGCCAGATTTGCTAGTGAATAATAGCAAAAAAAGATTTGGAAAAAGAAGATCCCATCAAAGACATTTTTTCTTTGTACCTTTGTAGAGGGGTAATCCTCATCATAGACAACCTTGTAAAGAGTAATTGAAACGGAAGTATTAAATGTGTCTTTTGTCTACATGATGAGATAGTCAAACATGTAGTCTTTCAATGTAAATTTGCTAGATCCATATGGTTAGTCATAAAAGTCGCTTCCAACTTGTAACCACCACCTAGCATTGATAATATATTTGACAATTGGCTCCATGGTGTTGAATAGGTTTAGAATTCTTATTAGGGTGGGAGCGCTTGCCATTATTTGTTCAGTGTGGCTATGTTAGGTGACAAGGTTTTTAATGATAAAAATTCTTCTCTCATGTAGGTTATCTACCGTTGCACAAACTTTGCTCCATTGATGATCATCTCTACAATATGTGGAGAATCGAGACCTATTTATGGAGGTGCCTACATGGTTGAAGGATGGGGTGACGGATATTTTTACCCAACATGGCTGACAGCATGATCTTTGGATTGTTCATCCATGTGCTTTGGCGCTTTCATAGTCTAGTCACTTATATTGTGCTTGTTTCTTTTCTTTTGTTGGCCTTGAGTGATTGTGTGCATCTTAGCTATACAAAGACCGGGTGTAATGCTTAATCTTTAAAGTAAGGAAGAGTCTCTCAGGAGAAAAATTATATAAGGATAGAAGCAGATGTTGTCCCAACTTAATATTTTTGAAAAGAGGTTGACCTCCCCCCCGCCCACCTCTGCATCAACATCACGCACACTGTTTTTTTATTATATTGTTCAACAAAATCTTATAAAATAATACATCGGTCAACCTTGCAAAATAAGAATACTTTTTGTTCCTAATTCATTGAAGATTACTATGTTTTTCTTTATTAGGGTACGATGCAGATGGCGACATATGCAGCTACATTTAGAAGCTTGATATGGAGGTGCCCATGATTGGAGTCGTGTCACATCATTTAAAATCGAAGAAATCGGTCTAGCAGACTCTCAACACGCACCTACTAGGCAAACTCTAGAAGTCCACTACACATAATTATCCATTTACCACGAAATGTTCTGCCAACGGTGGTAGTAGGTACCCCTTTTATCTTGTTTTTGGTGGTTTCATGGTAAAACAAAAAAAAATTGTTTTGACAATCCTCTTCCAGCATCGATTTTACAAAAAAAAATGGTAGATGCTCGGCTAGGGCGTGCTAAATGACATTTTTCAATGGTGCTGTTTATTTTTCTTTTGAAGCTGATGGGGTCGTTATGTCAGTGTATCTAGCAAACTTTTTATGGTTGCGCACCCTGTTTTGACCTAGCTGAGTTGCTCAATGCAATCGTTTATGGTAACTACCACGGTATCCCACGTGCCAGATGTGTGGCATCTTTGGGCACCTTGCGCGCCTCTCATTGCCACAAGAGGTTCAAACACGAATTCTTTGCATTGTTAATAATGGCAATGGAAACGAGCAGCAAGTGGCGATGGCTACCCAGGGGAATACCCCCTCATATCATGTTGATGCGAGCTGGTAGATGGACACCGACACCATGGATCATCTCACTGGTAGCCTCCATGAGCTCCACATGAAGGATGCCTATCATGGCCAAGATAATGTTCACAACTCCAATGGTGTAGGTATGCATATTTGTCATATTGGTCAATGCACCTTGTCTACTCCTTCATCTAAGCAATTTCATCTCAAAAATGCTCTCCATGTTCACGAAAGCACTCTTAGTCTTGTTTCTGTTCCAAACCCTCCATTTGATAATAATGTCTTCATTGAATTTCGTCCCTATTATTTTTTTGTAAAAAACCTCTACATGAGGGAAACTATTCTTGAGGGTCATTGATGCGGAGGTTGTGGAGGATTATGCAATGTTCGTGCATCTCACATTCGCCAAGGCGCCTGGCCTTCAGCGGCAGTCATCCGTCATCCGCCACATGTCTGGCATTATCGTCAGGGGCACCCTACATCTCCAATAGTTCAACATATTCGTAGTGTTTTGACCTTTCTTTTTCAGTTAATAATGATGTAGAAATAGCATTGTGATGCTTGTTAGCAAGGCAAGAGTCATCAGTTGCCTCTTTCAAACTCCAATAAGGTAGCTAAAGCTCATCTATAACTTATTCATTCCAATGTGTGGGGTCCTGCACAAGTTTCTACTAGTGGTCATAGCTACCATGTGAGTTTTATTCATGCTTACCATCATTTCACATGGCTTTCATTGGTCAAACAAAAATCTGAGGTGTCGGTGTCTTTGTGGAGTTTCAATCTCACATTGAACGTCTCCTTAAATGCAATATTGTTTGCATGCAATCAATTGGAGTGTGGAGTATCATTGCAGAAACACCTTTTTATTAATCTTTGTATTATCCATCGATTCCATTCCCTCATATACATCAACAAAATAGCACTGTTGAAAGAAAACATGGACACATAGTTCTAACTGGTCTATTCGGCTCATTTTTGGAGGTACACTTTTACCATAACGTGCTTTTGAATTAATCATATGTGTACACATGTTCATTATATGCATTCAAATGAAGAGTGTATGTTTGGTGAAACTCTAGACTACAAGTGTTTCAAGGTGTTCGGCTACACCTGTTGGCCCCATCTCACTGCATACAATAATCATGCATAAACTTCAGCTTCGATCCAAGAGAAGTGTCTTCCTTGGGTACACTTCCTTACACAAAAGTTACAAGTGCATTCATGAACATCAAACCATGTTTATATTTTATCCGATGTCATCTTTGATGGGAACAATTTTTCAGTTTCGACAACATCCTCTGTTGACATAGTGCCCAACCTACCCATTCATTCATATATTTCCTCTAACCAATTTGGTGACATCACACATTTCCCTCCTTTATTATGTAACCATGGTGCATATACAGGTCGTGGCGCCCGCTAGGAACTACTCAGAGGTAGCAGTTTTGACCCATGGCAGAAATTCCTGCCATGATAGAGAATCCCTCTATCGAACACCCGTGGCATGCCTATCGTACTCATTTTTCCTGCCTTGAGAGGCTACCCTGGCATTCCTTCTACCACAACACCTCGGCCACGTGTTGCGCTCACTCCATCCGCCTCGCCTGCTGGGCGGGCACCTCCCATGACCTCGAACCCCAATAAGCCACTCTTGGATGTTGCATATGTACTTGGGTCCAAGGTAGAGCTTGATGACTTATCTGTGTTGCAGTCACATTCTCCATTATTGCATCCACCACCTCTAGTGCCACCTTTGTGACCTGTCACGCGTAGCTGCATCAGCCACAACAGGCCACACAAGTGCATGGATGAGACCATGGCATGGATGGAAGTATGCCTTGCTCATCTCGCTGCTGATTCACGATTGATCCACATCAGTTTTGGGCTTCTTTGAGTACTCATGATTCGATGGAGGCCTGTAACATCCCAGGATGTCAGGCTAGAAATAGAGAGAACACAGAAGTGTGCATTGCATTCATGCATAGAAAATCTGGGAAATTTTCGCGCTTTTAAATAAAACTTGTCAATGTGATTGAAGTTTCTCTTAAGCTGGTGGAACTGAAGTAACTCATCAACTGAAGTGCAATAAACTTCAACATGACCTTTGTTAACAAACATGTTTTGGGTAGATATAATAACAACAACTAAAAGAGATGAATGTGAGGTAGAATTATAAAGATAACCCACCATGTTAGGATCCAATACCTATTTTCTACTATGATCACCATGGTATTTCATTAACCTAAATCATTGAAGCCATGCCTAGCATATAGGAAGATAACACAAGTCTTACCCTTGAATCTTGATCTATCTTGTCATCATATATTGATCTATCCTATTCTTTCACATCTAAATCCATTCACCTCCAAAACAAGAGGAGAGTGAGTCTATATCAAATCCAGTATCATTCTCATCTCTTAAGATGAAACTTTAGGATATAATCTAGAAGCTCAGAAGTAGTAGAGACTAACATAACTCTTAGTTGATTAGAGGAGTTATCTCAATTATAGGTGAGGTGTATACCTCAAGGAGATAGTACTAATAAAGATAACCATTGTGTAGTATCTTGGAGTTGAGAAGTGATATGAAGTTCTCTTAGCTAAATGGGTGTTCTAAGAGAATAGATGGGACAAGTACATCATGGACCTTGATTAGCCAAATGGAACCCAAGCCATATGATCCAAGGATTGTAATGATCATCATGATATCACATTGAGTGTGGAACACATGATTAACCAAGTAGAAACCTAAGCTATACTAGTTGAATGCCCGTGCGTTGCCACGGTGCTTAATGTTATTTCTTCATGGCCCATATAAACATAACAAGCTCGCACCTAACAAAAGCTTCCAATGCAAGAAGATAGTTGATACCCTAGTACTTGTAACTGAAGTCATGCAAGAAACCTGAGTGGTAAGATGAAAATTCATTGTAATTGAACCAGTGCAAGTTGAAGCACCTAAATCTGTGTATACATGCTTCAATACATGCTCCCATTCCTTCCAAGCAGTATAAATTTATTAATCCAAAATTATAATATAGAATTATATATAAAAAGATAGCATTAATAGTAATATATGATCGCAATGGATCCGTAATTAAGTCATATACTTAGTTTTAAACTAAAATTCACAAGATTTATCCAATCTTTAGTCTAGTACTCTCTTCTCAAATTAACAATTTGGGTTTTTATAAATCTATTTGCTCAGAATAACAATTTGGTTTTATATATGCTAAAACATTAAGATTGAGATGATATGCCGAGTTACATATTTGTGCTTAGGAATAATAACAGTGTGTAAAATGTCAGTAGCATGTCTCTATGTTCGAGGTGCAAATAGCAGACTCTAGAACTGTTTACACAATTCAGAAATTGCAACTTCTGCCTTCACTTTTGCCTAAACATTGAAGTTTCCAATCACCAAATTTAGAAAAAATGCACAGGCTTGCCTTGAACTATATAGGCAACAGTTGCTTCAGTGAAAAAATCGAGAAGATCAATGGAGCTGCTTCTAGCTGGTTAAATGAAGCTCGTGAAAGGGATGATAACCTGCAACTCTAGCACCGCTCCAGGGGCTCGGCCCCGGCCATGCCTTCCTCCGGCCGTGCCTTCCTTCGGCCGTGTAGCGCATGTACAGCCTGTACCTTGTGTTAGGGCATTTTTTAGCCTCCCTAGTTTTGTGTGTTAGTTGACAACACCAAGACATTTTACCAAAGTTTTTGTGCAAGAAGACTGGCCGGATTTTTAGGCCAAAACTGGGCCGGATAATCCGGCCATCCCGGAAAATGACTAAGGACCAGAAGTTCCAGGGTGCGCGTCACCCAGATCTATGGGCGGATTATTGGCCGGATTTTTGTCCAAAAGTGGGCCGGATTATCCGCCCCCCGGTGAAAATGGCTAAGGACCAAAAGTTCCAGAGTGCGCGTCACCCAGATCCATGGGCGGATTATTGGCCGGATTTTTGTCCAAAAGTGGGCCGGATTATCCGCCCCCCGGTGAAAATGGCTAAGGACCAAAAGTTCCAGAGTGCGCGTCACCCAGATTCTTGGCCGGATTATTGGCCGGATTTTTGTCCAGAAGTGGGCCGGATTATCCGGTGGCCGGATTATCCGGTTCAAGTTTGGGCCGGATAATCCGGTCCCTGGAGGCTGCAACGGATACATTCGGGAAGGGGTATTTATACCCCCTCCCCTCTTCTTCTCCTGCTTGCTCGTCCTTATCAAGAAGAAGACACTATTTGGAGCCAACCCCACTGCAAGATCTCCACCCTCAACCACCCAAAGTCTTAGATCTTTGGAGGATCGAAGGAGGAGGTCCCGATCTACATCTCCACCGAAGGAATTTCTATTTCCCCTCCTTTTGCTTGAGGGATTTGTTCCTAGTGGTTCTTTGGAAATACTAGGTGATTTGTTTCGAGATTTCTCTAGTCTTTGTGGATTCTAGCCTCCGTGGCTTTCTTGGGAGCCTCCAATTCAGTTGTGGATGTGTGCCCCAATCTCCGTGTAAGGGATTCGGTGAGTTCCCCTAATACCACCGCTTAGTGGAACGAGCTAGCCTCCGTGGCTTGCTCACCGGAGAATAAGGTGAGCCTCCGTGGCGTTGGTCGACTCCGTGTCACCACACCTCTCCAACGTAGACGTACTTCCCCTCAAAGGGAAGGAACTACGGGAATACATCCTTGTGTCTCCGGTCTCCGCTCCTCGGTTATTTCTTGCCCGAACTCACTTACTTGTTTACTTGTTTACTTGTTCACTTGCTTGCTTGCCACTTAGGAAATTCACCTAGTTGCACATCTAGAGAATTTACTTTGTGTCAAGCCTAAAATTGAAAAAGGTAAAATTTTGTGTAGCGCCTATTCACCCCCCCCCCTCTAGTCGCCCGTGGGACCCCTTTCAATTGGTATCAGAGCCTCGTGCTCTTTGATTGGGCTTAACCGCCTAAGAGATCATGGGCGAAGAGGAACCCGCCACTAAGGCGGATTTTAACAACATAATGACTCGCATGGATGCTATGATGGTAGCCATGGAAAGCCAAAAATCTCAACTTGATGCTCTCACTAGTGGAACATCAAGTACCACTCCACCAACTCCGGATGACACCTCGGGTAAGGATAAGCCATCCTTAAACGAGGAAGATCCGGAGAAGGATGGGAATGAGAACAACGAGGATCCCCCCAAGAAAGATGACACCTCTCGGGGACATAGCACGGAGGTTCCACATCCTACGAGCTATGTCTCCGGAAGGCACCTTCAAATGCCACACCTTGCCTCATGCGGCCCTCCGCCACAACTTGATGCTTCTAGCTTTGCCAATTGGCAAGATAACATGCGCTCTCACATCAATTTCGTGTCTATTGAGCTTTGGAGGATCATTGAGCAGGGTTATCATCCAACTTCCAAGGACTTGACCAACTTGCTACCTTGGGAGCAAATCGACAAGCAGCTCAATGCCTCCGCCTTGCACCTCATTCACATGTCACTCTCCGAGAAGGACAAGGCCTTCGTCCGCAACATCTCTTCCGCCAAGGAAGCTTGGGATGCTCTCACCAAACTCTTCATCGGCAATGAGAGCATTCAAGAGTCCAAGTTTGATGAGGCGTCTAATGAAGCGGACAACTTCGCTATGCTTGATGGTGAATCTCCCGAAGAACTTCATCGTCGTCTCTCGGCACTCCAAGTGAAGCTTGTCGACCTCGGCTCCACTCAATGTGATGGAAGATGGATGAAGAGGAAATTTGTCCAAGCTCTCTTGCCCTTCTTCAAGGATACTATGAACTCAATCAAGGGAGATGCCAACTTTAGGAAGATGACCGCTCATGACATCTTGCAAGAGATTGTGGCAAGGAAGATTTCTGAGAAGAATGCGGATGATGCTCTAGCTCGTGCACGTGGTGTGCGTGCACCCAACCTTGCTTTGAAGGCAAAAGTTTCTCTTCATGAAGAAGCAAGTTTGATGGAAGAGGAAGAGTCTATGAGTGGAAGTCCCGAAGACATGAAGTATGCTCATGCCGAACACATGGCTCTTGCTCAACGGGCTTTCATGAAGAAGTGGAAGTCATCAAGTCCCTCCAAACCTAAGGCCACAAGTAGAGTGAGGACATGCTACAATTGTGGGAATCAACACCACTTCATCGCGGATTGTCCCTATGAAAGAGTGGAAGATCACAATGGAAGACTCATTCGCAAGGAGATGAAGGCCAAGTCTTACCCACCAAGGAACTTTGATAAGAAGAAAGCCGTTCCAATACATGCCTTGACGACTCAAGAAGAATACCCATCCGGTGATGATGCAAGTGATGATGAAGAAGTAGGAAGGGCCGCCATCGCCATCGCCAAGCCCATCTCTTCACCATCCCTCTTCGCTTCCGCAAATGAGTCCAAGCGCTTCAACTCCAAGGGAACATGTCTTATGGCTCACGCTACAAAGGTATCACCGACTTTCATACCCATCATACCTAGAAGCTTATCTTTGATGGATTGTGTTGATACTAGTAGTGATAAGGATGAGCCTAATGATTTTGACACCTTCATGTCAACCTTGAATGGGGAGACCAAAGCTCAATTTGAGATTCTCCTAAATCAATATAATGAGTCTCTTCAACTTAATGATAAAAATGAGGAACGCATCTTTGAGCTAGAAGGGCATGCTCGTGAGTATGCCGATGAAATTGCAACTCTCAATCAATCTCTTGAGGTTGAGCAAGATCTAAGGATGGCACTTGAGGCATCCAAGTTAGGTCTTGAAGAATCCTATAACTTGGACATTGCTAGACTTAAGAATGATCGTGATATTGCTCAATCAGTAGCTAATGAACTTAGGTTGCAAAATGAGAAACTAAATGCTATGATTGCTAAAGAAGCAACCAAGTTATCTTCTAGCACCTTTGTTGCAAGTACTTGTTACTCTAACCCTCTTTATGAGAAAGATGCCCCCAAAGGTGACACAAGACTTGACGAGCTTTTGAGTGCTCAAAAGCAACATGGTGACAAGACCGGGCTTGGTTTCACTCCCAAGTCCAACAAGAAGAGGAACAAGAAAAAGAACAAGAAGAAGAACAACAAGAAGACGCAATTTCTTGTGCCCACTCCTCCTCCTAAGAAGCACATCCCAAATGACATATGCTTTGACGAGGATGGCAATGTTTATGAGGAGGAGGGGGAGCTTGTGAGGGAGGTAGTTGGGAATGCCAAGAGGGCAATGCCTAACCACAACGACTTTGCGGGAAAATATAACCCCTCTTATGTTCTTCGTCGTGCTTATGATGGACATGTTTATGCTAAATTTGTTGGCTCACCTAATGAATGCATTGCTTGGTCTATTTGGGTTCCTAAGACCCTTGTCACTAACAAAAGAGGACCCATTGAAAAATGGGTACCTAAAAACAAAGCTTGACCTCTTGTAGGGCTTTGCTTCCGGTGCGGGACAATGGATAATTGATAGCGGTGCTACCAATCATATGTCCGGAAGCAAAGAGTTGGTGAAGGAGCTTCGCACCGGTTCATCTAGTGCGGGCTACGTCACCTATGGAGATTCCTCAAGGTCAAAGGTATTGGGTCTTGGTAAAGTTGTTATTTCTCAAGATGTTTCCGTGGAGAATGTCATGCTTGTTGAGTCTCTCTCTTACAATTTACTCTCCGTAGCTCAACTTGCCGATATGGGCTTTGCAACTTTCTTTGATGTTGGGATTGTGGTTCTTTTGTGGAGCAAGTCTCTTAAAGTAGCTTTTGTTGGGCATGTTGAAAACGGCTTATATGTGATTGACTTCTCGGAGAAGGTCACTAAAGCCGCAACTTGCCTAATGGCTAAAGTTGACGTGGGATGGCTATGGCATCGCCGGCTAAGCCACGTCAATATGAGAACTTTGCAAAGACTCCACAAAGGTAACCACATCCTAGGACTAACCGATCTAACATTTGCCAAAGATCGTGTGTGTAGAGCTTGCATTGAAGGAAAGATGCATGAACTTCCTCATCCTAGCAAGACGATCATTTCCTCTAAGAGGGTCTTAGAGCTCCTTCACATGGACCTCTTTGGCCCTCCATCTCATGCAAGTCTAGGAGGGAAGAAGTATTGCTTGGTGATTGTTGATGACTATTCAAGATATACTTGGGTCTACTTCTTCAAGCACAAATACGAGACCCAACAAACCGTCATGGACTTCGTCAAGGAAGTGGAGCGTCAATATGGCCAAGATATCTTGATGATCCGGAGTGATAACGGGACGGAGTTCAAGAACTACACCGTCAACGAATTCTTGAGTGATGAGGGAATTCAACATCAATACTCCTCCCCCTACACTCCGCAACAAAATGGTGTAGCCGAGCGGAAGAACCGGACCTTGATGGACATGGCAAGGACAATGTTAGCGGAGTTTAAGTCTCCGTATAACTTCTGGGCCGAAGCTATCAATACCGCTTGTCATGCTTCCAACCGGCTATATCTTCGCAAGGGCTTGAACAAGACTCCTTATGAGATCCTCACCGGCAACAAGCCTAACATCAAATACTTTCGAGTATTCGGTTGTAAGTGCTTCTATCTTAGAAAGGGTGTTCATTTGTCCAAATTTGACTCTAAAGCTCTTGAGGGTATCTTTGTTGGTTATGCCGCCGAATCTCATGCTTTTAGAATCTTTGACAAAGAGTCCGCTCGTGTTGTTGAAGTTTCTAACGTGAGATTCGACGAGAATGACGGCTCCCGTGTGGAGCAAAGTGGTGTTTGTGATGTAGGTGACGAAATACCTCCCCAAGCCATAAGAAGAATGGGTGTGGGTCATCTCATACCCATTGAGGGACACCTTTTGGCCGAAGGAGAAGGACTATGCTCTACTCAAGTGGAGCCTTCACCTTCACAAGCTCTACAAGCTCCTCAAGGACCGATAGATGCTAACCAAAGACAAGCATTAGACCCTCATTCAAGCGAGCAATGCCAAGATCAAGACCAAGTGGACGGTGGTGATTTCTCACCAATGGTAGATCAAGGCCAAGCTCAAGATGTTGAGCATGCTCATGATGTTGATCAAGCTCAAGTTGAAGGTCAAGGCGAGGACCAAAATAGTGGTGATGACCAAGTGGCTTCTCAAGAGTCTTTTGAAGAAGCTCAAGCTCGCCGTGCAAGGAAAGTGGAAGAAGCTCTTCGCAAAGGGAGTCATACTTTGGATAGTGTGATTGGAAGTGTGAGAAAAGGAGTTTCCACAAGGAGACAATTAGCCAACTTTAGCATCCATCATGCCTTCGTCTCTTGTGTGGAACCTCAAAAGGTGTTTGAGGCACTTGAAGACCCGGATTGGGTGGAAGCTATGCACGAAGAACTCAATAACTTCAAGCGCAATGAAGTTTGGACTTTGGTGGAGAAGCCCAAGGAGTGCCGGAATATCATTGGAACCAAGTGGGTGTTCAAGAACAAACAAGACGCCAATGGGATCGTTGTGAGGAACAAGGCTCGCTTGGTTGCTCAAGGGTACTCTCAAGTGGAAGGAATCGACTATGGGGAGACCTACGCTCCCGTGGCTCGTCTCGAGTCAATCCGTATCCTTCTTGCTTATGCTTCTCACTTCAACTTTAAGTTATATCAAATGGATGTGAAGAGTGCTTTTCTCAACGGTCCTCTATATGAATTGGTCTATGTGAAGCAACCCCCGGGGTTTGAAGATCCCCATTTCCCGACCCATGTCTACAAACTCGATAAGGCGCTCTATGGCCTTAAACAAGCCCCACGCGCGTGGTACGAGCACCTTAAGGAGTTGTTGTTAGACCGTGGGTTTGAAATTGGGCTCATCGACCCAACTCTTTTTACTAAGAAAGTCAACGGGGAGCTTTTCATATGCCAAATTTATGTAGATGATATTATTTTTGGCTCTTCTAACAAGCTCTTCAATGATGAATTTGCAAAGCTAATGACAGACAAATTCGAGATGTCCATGATGGGAGAGTTGAAATTCTTTCTTGGCTTTGAGATTCGGCAATTGCGAGGAGGGACATTCATCAATCAAGCCAAGTACATCCAAGACATGCTCAAGAAATTCAACATGGATTCCGGGGTTAAAGGAGCTAAAACCCCCATGCCAACAAAGGTTACTCTTGATCTCGATCCTAGTGGTAAGGAAGTGGATCAAAAGCTTTACCGTTCGATGATTGGTTCGCTTCTTTATCTTTGCGCATCTAGACCCGATATCATGCTTAGTGTGGGAATTTGTGCACGTTATCAAGCCGCCCCAAAGGAAAGTCATTTAATGGCCGTGAAAAGAATCTTCCGATATTTGATTCATACTCCAACTTTCGGCCTTTGGTACCCGAAGGGATCAAGCTTCGAGCTTGTTGGGTACACGGACTCGGATTGGGCGGGAGACAAAGTTGATAGGAAGTCAACTTCCGGGACTTGCCAACTCCTTGGTAGGTCCTTGGTTAGTTGGTCTTCCAAGAAGCAAAATTGTGTGTCTCTCTCCACCGCCGAAGCCGAGTACGTGTCCGTGGCAAGTGGTTGTGCTCAACTCCTTTGGATGCGGCAAACATTGAAGGACTATGGAGTTCATTGCGACAAGGTTCCACTCTTTTGTGACAACGAGAGTGCCATCAAGATCGCTCATAATCCGGTTCAACACAACAAGACGAAGCACATTGAGATCCGGCATCACTTCATCCGGGATCATGTCAATCGAGGTGATATTAACTTGTCTTATGTAGGTACAAATGATCAACTCGCCGACATCTTCACGAAGCCCCTTGATGAAGCAAGATTCCGAGAGTTGAGGCATGAATTGAATATCATTGATTCTTGCAATGTGGCTTGTTAGTGTGCACTCATTCCCATACGATAGCACGTGTTCGACTCTAGATGTGGGCATGGACATAGGGGGAGTGCGGTCCTAATTCATTGGGCTATCCCTCCCCCCATTATGCCGATAGTAATGCAATCATTCTCTTAATATCATTTTGTGATATGTGAGCTTCAATGATGAGTATAGGTTATGGACTCAAGATATATCTTCGCGGTTCAATGCCAAAACACTCATATATGGTGGCTTCGGCCACCGACCTCTTCTTTTGAAGAGTTCATTCCTTGAAAATCTTTTGAGTTTGGTTTAAGTTTTTCTTGTGATTGTTCTTGTTATGGGAAGGCACTTGGGTTGGTCTTTCGATGTTTTCTTGCGTTTTTGCAACTTCAAGTGCCGAGAACCACTCCCTATTTGCTTTCTAACCTAAGCCCATCTCATCCCTAAACATTCTTTCCATGCACACAAGTTCAGTTTCCTGCCAAATTTCCTGAGCAAAAGGAGTTCCAGGCCGGATAATCCGGGCCACTTCTGGGCCGGATTATCCGGGGGCCGGAATATCCGGTCCAAGTATGGGCCGGATAATCCGGTCCTGCGGTCAGTCCATATAAAAAGGGGGGCGCGGGGTGAACCGGCCACTTTGGCCAGTTCTTCCACCTCCGCACCCCCTCTCTCCGCCACCGCCGCCGCCTGCCTCTCCTCTTGCTCGCCGGCGCCTCCCCGGCCGCCGGATCCAGCCGATCTTCAAGGCTCGTGTTCTCCTCCTTCTCGGGAACAAGTTCCTCCAAGCAGTTCCTCCAATGGATGAGGGTAAATTTCGCATCTCCTAGCCCTAGTGGTGAAGCTTTTGTGAGATTTATTTTGCCTAGTTCTTGGAGTTTAGTTGTTCCCTTTGATCTCTCCTTAGGCCTTGTGATATACTTTAGTGATGCACCTAGCCGATCTTCGATTTTGACTTGTTAGGGCAAGATTTGAGAAATTTCTGTCAGGGGGCGGATTATCCGGCCCAGTTCTGGACCGGATAATCCGGCCTGTTATATGCTGTCGTAAGTTTCTCTTCTCTTGTTCATCAATGTCATGCGTTCCTCTGCTATGTTCATCACCCTAGTGTATGTTCCTGTAACTTGTGTGCATCCTCATCACCATGCTCCCTACCTATTCTCTTCACAGGTGCCGGTCCAGCCAAGAGGAGACGTCCTCGCTACTTCCATTACAATGATGAGGGTATTTTGGAAGATGAGGTGTCCATCCGGACAAAACAGCGTGCTGCGGTCAGGAAAGTGAAGGCAGCCAAGGATGCTAAGGCAGCTGAGAGGACTGCTAAGAGAGCTGCTCGATCCAACAAGGGAAAAGAACCTCGTGTCAACTACAAGCAGATGAGTCAGAGTTCCTATTCTGCCCTGAGGCAGAAAGATTGGTTCGCCACTCAGCAGAGGGCAACTCACATTGAAGACCGTCGTTTCTGGTGTCCAGAGCAGCTGTACATCTTTCAGGATATCTTTGCTCGCATGAGTAAGCCTATTCGTCCGATGCATCCCCTTGATCTCACTTTCTTGAAGTCGAAGGAGTATTTTGTTCCAGCTATTCAGGTTGTGGAGAGGCTTGGCATCTCTGGTTTGTTGACTGTTCAGTGTGATTATGATCCTCAGCTCATTCTGCAGTTTTATGCTACCTTGGCCTTTGAAGCTGATGATGCCAGGACTTTCAAGTGGATGACCGGGACTCGGTTCTGTCAGTCTTCCTTCGTCCGGTTTGCTGCTCTGTTGGGTTTTCCTTTTAATGGCCCGACGAATCCTGTTGGTCACCGGGTTCACACTCCGCTTCCTGCTGACAAGAATCTGCTTTGTGATATGTATGAACCTGGTGGTGTTCCTGGTCTAGCTGCTGGTCTGAGGTATCCGTATGATCTTCTAGTGCGCATCTTCAGGGAGAACATTGCTCCAAGTGGAGGGAACAATGATGCTATTAGGAGCTCCTTGGTGGATCTCCTTGTCTTTTCTCATACTTGTGCCACGTCTACTGACCCGGATGCAGATTTCACCCTTGACGTGATGGACTTCATCTTCAATGAGATGTTCGATGCTATGGTCAGCAAGGGTTCTCTTCCGTATGCTCCTTTCATCATGAAGCTCATCATTGACACTTGCAAAGGTCAGGATTTCAGCAGTCAGTGTGTGTCTCACAAGGTCAAGAAGCTCTATGTGAAGCCGTTTTCTGCTCCAGCTCCCATGGGTCCCGATTCCTTCATGAGAGATGCTCGTTCTAGTGTGCCAAGGGGCAAGTTTGTGTCCCATGATGTGCCCAAGAAGGTGAGGAAGTTGAGCTAGTTTCAGAAGCATGTTCTTTGCATGAAGGTGGAAATACATCGTGAGAACTATGAAGCCTATTGTGAGCGCAAGACCATTCTTGATACTCAGCGAGAGATTCTTCATAAGCTCAGTGGGGACCAAGCTGCTCTTCCTACTCCTGCACCTCCCATTGCCTACAACAAGTGGCATTCCGAGACCTTTGATTGGGGCACGCTGGAGAAGGCTCTCTATGTTGGTCGCTCCACTCGTGTTGATGGAGATGAAGATGAAGAGGACTTGGAAGAGGATGAGGAAGGTGAGTTCGAAGAAGATGATGAAGAGGAGGAGGAGGAGGACGAGGACGAGGAGGACGAGGACGTCGACGACTTTGAATGACTTCTTGGGGCGTGTAGTTTGCTCTTGTCCCTTTTTGGTGTTTTGATGCCAAAGGGGGAGAAGTTGTTCTAGTAGGACTTCTCGTTGGGATGCTTTGGTGGGAGCTGCTTTTCAGTTTCAGTTTTTCTTGCTTATGAACTTATCGTCGAACTATTGTTATCGTGTGCTTGGTGAATCTTCTTTAGGTTTGATCTATTGTGTGTGGAACTTGTTTAAAGTCTGTTTGCTTAAAGTGTCTTGCTCTTATTGCTATTGTCAATCTTGTTATATTGCTTATCTCTAAAGGGAGCTTCATTTGTACTCTTGCATATCTTTAGGGGGAGCTCCCTTACTTTTTTGATCCTACTATTGTAAATCTTAGTGTTGTCATCTAACACCAAAAAGGGGGAGATTGTTAGGGCATTTTCTAGCCTCCCTAGTTTTGTGTGTTAGTTGACAACACCAAGACATTTTACCAAAGTTTTTGTGCAGGAAGACTGGCCGGATTTTTAGGCCAAAACTGGGCCGGATAATCCGGCCATCCCAGAAAATGACTAAGGACCAGAAGTTCCAGGGTGCGCGTCACCCAGATCTATGGGCGGATTATTGGCCGGATTTTTGTCCAAAAGTGGGCCGGATTATCCGCCCCCCGGTGAAAATGGCTAAGGACCAAAAGTTCCAGAGTGCGCGTCACCCAGATCCATGGGCGGATTATTGGCCGGATTTTTGTCCAAAAGTGGGCCGGATTATCCGCCCCCCGGTGAAAATGGCTAAGGACCAAAAGTTCCAGAGTGCGCGTCACCCAGATTCTTGGCCGGATTATTGGCCGGATTTTTGTCCAGAAGTGGGCCGGATTATCCGGTGGCCGGATTATCCGGTTCAAGTTTGGGCCGGATAATCCGGTCCCTGGAGGCTGCAACGGATACATTCGGGAAGGGGTATTTATACCCCCTCCCCTCTTCTTCTCCTGCTTGCTCGTCCTTATCAAGAAGAAGACACTATTTGGAGCCAACCCCACTGCAAGATCTCCAGCCTCAACCACCCAAAGTCTTAGATCTTTGGAGGATCGAAGGAGGAGGTCCCGATCTACATCTCCACCGAAGGAATTTCTATTTCCCCTCCTTTTGCTTGAGGGATTTGTTCCTAGTGGTTCTTTGGAAATACTAGGTGATTTGTTTCGAGATTTCTCTAGTCTTTGTGGATTCTAGCCTCCGTGGCTTTCTTGGGAGCCTCCAATTCAGTTGTGGTGTGTGCCCCAATCTCCGTGTAAGGGATTCGGTGAGTTCCCCTAATACCACCGCTTAGTGGAACGAGCTAGCCTCCGTGGCTTGCTCACCGGAGAATAAGGTGAGCCTCCGTGGCGTTGGTCGACTCCGTGTCACCACACCTCTCCAACGTAGACGTACTTCCCCTCAAAGGGAAGGAACTACGGGAATACATCCTTGTGTCTCCGGTCTCCGCTCCTCGGTTATTTCTTGCCCGAACTCACTTACTTGTTTACTTGTTTACTTGTTCACTTGCTTGCTTGCCACTTAGGAAATTCACCTAGTTGCACATCTAGAGAATTTACTTTGTGTCAAGCCTAAAATTGAAAAAGGTAAAATTTTGTGTAGCGCCTATTCACCCCCCCCCCTCTAGTCGCCCGTGGGACCCCTTTCACCTTGCCCGTGCATGGCGGCGCCTCCCCTACTGTTTTCCCGCACACCTAGCCTGGCGCGGCTCGCGCCTTCTTCTGCGTTGCTCCCACAAGTCCAATGTGCCGCAAATCTTCCCGTGTGTACTTTTGCGCGCGCTCCAGGCCATGCTTGGAACACCTCTGTAGGTGCCCCCGGCCCCTTGCCGCAGTCGCCTCCATGGTGTATCCACGGCAAGCTCAGCCACAGCTCCTCGCCTCCGCGTGGTGCCCTTCGCCAGCTCCCTCCGGCGTGCATGCGCGCGCCAGTGCGCTCATCCCCGTGCCCCAGCGTGTCTGCTGCTCTCTAGCTGCACCTCCGCCGTTCGCGTGCCTCTGTACGCCTGTAGCAACACTGCCCCTGCGGAGCCTCTGCCCGCGTACCCGCTGGTTTGCAATTGCTCCACCCATGCTCGGCGGCCTCCACGCCGCTCCTGTGCATCTTCCCACGCGCTGCACCTGCCGCTCTCCCTCGAACACGACTAGGGGCTCCGCCGGCCTCCGCTATTCCGTACGAGCTTGCCCACAGGCGGTAGGGGATCCGCCCTTCTTTTCTCCTTGCAGGCCCCGCGCGGCCATGCACGCCGCTCCGGCACTCCTCCTTCTCATCTGCATGCTCTCGTGTGCACGCCCGCGTGCTCCGCCCAAGCTCCTGCGAGCATCCATGCCCGGGCCAGGGGCTCTGCCCCGACCTCCCGCTCACCTCTCCGTGCTCCTCTGCAGCACGCGGCTCGCCCGGAGCCCGGCACTCCTTTCCTCCGGCTGCGTGCGCCCGAGTCACGCGCGTCCAGCTCCAATCACGCCCGGCTTAAAAAATAGGAAAGTTATTGATAATTGATAGTACTCCCTCTGTTTGGGATTTTAATCTAGAGAGCAAATTTGGCAATACCAAGACATGGCTGCAAAATTGGAGTTATTCTCGGGGCCGTTTAGATACTACTAATTGCATCTAATTTCTCTCCACTTAAATAGGCCACCTAATCTCCTTAATTCCTTCCCTTCCTTTTACATCGCACGGCAGAAACGGGAGGCGATCCACAAGATCGTTAACTCCCCAATCCATCGTCTGAAAGAAAGGCATGCACTGGTCAGTTTTGTTTGCCACGGATGGCTTCCTTCCTCCTCTAGCTAAACACCATGGCCGTCCTCTCTGATCCCTCCTCTCCTTCCAGCTACACCACCATGGACGGATTTGATCTAAACTTGCTACATGGACTCCACATGCACATGCACGACTTCTACATGGGCATGCACGCCATGCACCTGAACGCGAACGCCTGCATGGTCGGCAACTCGGCATCTGCACCATGCACAGGCGCAACCAGCTGCACGCCATCGCCATCCTACTGCACAGGCGCATCCACCTATGCGTCCACTCCATGGACGAGCTCCACATGCTCTACCGGGACGATGAGCTGCTTCTTCTTCGCGCTTGACAGCGGACGCGAGCACTTGGGTTTCCCGGACCGCTGCGGACACCGTCTCATCAACGGCGGCCACCACCATGTCCATCGTTGTTCCTTTTTATCTCCATGGCCTAACGGTCCTTGGAGGAAGATGAAGTTAATTAGCGAAGAGGGAGACGACGGGGTGGAGAGGAAATAGACTAAGCAGTTAACTCATGCACGGGAATTAAGGGCTGACAAAGGAAAGGAGGGTGACTATTTTTGTTAGGGGTAAAATGGGAAGTAAAATATTTTAACCAAAAGTGGCTTCACCATCACCAACTGGAATCCTATAGTAAAGAAGATGATCAATGGATCAAAATGATCATTACCATGTCACATGAAGTTGGAGGGTGACATATGTGAAGTCAATGGATCAAAGCTAACAAAATTATGGTACATATAAGATTGATACAAGAGAAGTACTATTCATGTGGTGAGAGATAGATCCTATATGGGAATACCACAGTGGTGGAGATTATGTTCTTAATCTTTGGAGGTAGATATAATCAAGTATTGATGCCTAGACACCAGGAGTAGATTTAAGAGCAGAAGCAACCACAAAGTGGAATTTGGATTACAAGTAGTATAGTATGTTGTCCCTAGAAGTCAACATCTAGGGTAATGCATTGATTGGATTAACTAAATCTCAAAGGCAAGTGTTGAGGATGATCTTAATCATAAAATCTTGAGAAGGAGTAAGAAGGATGTTTAGTTAAGCACTCAAAGGGATTGAGTTGAATAACCTTAAGAGTAACAATGATATAAAGTGTATACCTAATAATATTATGTAAGAGCTTTAGTGTCAAGCTCAAAACATGGATTTAGGTGAGTGTTGATGAAGGAACTAAAATAAATCCTTATGGGAGTTGATGAAGGAAATAAAAGAGATTCCTCATGGGAGTTGATGAAGGAAATAAGAGGATCATGTATAGTACATGATTATATTGGTTGGATAAAGATAATAGGTTATCTATGAAACCTAGTTTGATAAGCAGATATCATCCATTATTAGTTGAGGGGAGGAGAGTTTAGAAAACCTATTTTTGTTAAGGGGGAAGCACTCTTATGGAAGCTACATGCAAAACCCTGGTTTAGATGCAAGTTTACCATTAGTAAGCAGAAACTTGTTATATGTAGGTGGGACCACAAGTATACATCCTAACTCCTATTTAGGTGGAGCATATATCACACTAGTTCTATCGTGGGTGTGATCACTATCCTCTAATGAGAGTGATAGGGTATTATCAAACTTCATAACTTTCTATACTCTATTTGGAACTCTACTCGATGGTCCAAATCTGGTTATGCATCCATTGGTGAGCATTACTAAAACCTATCTCAGTATCCGAACTCTAAATCCAAGACTTGTTGAAAGGGCATTTCCCTAATAAATGTATTTTGGTGTTTGTTAACAACATTTGGTGAATTAACCATTCTATTTAAGTTCTGCAGATTTTCTAGGTTAATTCAGAATCTCGTGGAGGTTCACCCCAAAAAGGAAGAAAAGATCGAAGCCCGTAGTCCAGTAGTGGAGTTAGGGCTTAGTTGTCTTATAGGGTGCTTCGCGAAGGTGGAATTGGTGGAGAGGGGATCCTCGAAGTACTGCTGTTGCTACTTCTAGGGCGGAGACTCCGGCCCTGGTGGCCGGAGACTCCGGTCTAGGAGTGTCGCCCTAGCAATCCTCCCGGTTGGACAGTTCAGATGCCCTCCCGGAGTTAGGCCGGAGACTTTCTGTCTCTGGCCGGAGACTCCGGGTGGGGCGGAGACTCCGGTCCCAGCGGCCGGAGACTCCGGTCTGGCCAGCCAGGTAAGGGTGGGCTAGTGAGTTGGTCTAAGCAGTGACCAGGCCG